>JARHVA010000318.1:1122500-1442500 GCA_037957365.1 Torreya grandis | reverse complement strand
CTTTCACAAGTCCCATATGAAGGAATTACAACATGATCACTTTAAATCCATATTTATATCCATTTTCTCACTACAGGCTCAAATGATTGAAAAATACTAGAATATATAACTACACATTACGATAAAATATTATATTATTCCCAATTCTAAGTCCATGAAACCCTAGTATCCCTATGTTATGTATAAATACATCTCCATAGTGACAATTCATTATTAAATCACTTAATCACACCAATATTGCACTAGCATAAAACATTTCACTAGTATTTAACACACACCATCATAACATGGGATAACTACATAGATTTTGATCACTCTTCAGATTATTGGTATGTAGTAAAAGCTAAGAATACAAAGTGTTGAGGTTAAACACAAATTCAACTACTAACCCATTCAATTTATTTTGCATTGCCTAAAGAGTTAGGGTTCTAAGTGAAGAAGAAAGTACACACCAAGTTATAAAACAAATAAAATAACCCAAATCAAACACACATCTCCTAAAGTTATAGGTGGATTGTTTTGATGCTACTTAAAGGGGAAAAAACCCTAATATATTCTATCACACCCTATAGACACTAGGATAAGCTAACCCTATTTGAATAGTGCAAGCATTTCCCAAGAAGATAAAAATCCATGTTCTTGATTTATGAAGACATCACACAACTGCACATTCATTTTTAAAGTTGTATTCATATTTTTCCATACCTATTTTCCAACTAATTCATTCCCCTTTGGTACTCTCCCATTTTAACACATTCCTATATTAATAAAGTTCCATATCAATTTGTGTGACTTATTGCACATTTTATACATTTTGATTTACTCAACAGTTTGTCATATTTAAGATTAAAACTCTCTTAGTCCCTAATTTGTATAAAATAACCCCAAATTTCATCCTTTATTGAACCAAATAATTAATTTCTCTAATGAAGGACTCAATTTCATAACATTGAGCCCCAAATCATGTAATGTGGTAATAATTATTTTCCCAAGGATCAATTGGCTAAAATTATGAGTGACATTGGACACATAAAATAATGGTTTCAATAAGGGATCCTTAGGGAAAATTTCACCCCTAAATAAAACTATGTCCCATAGGGAAAATTTCACCCCTAAATAAAACTATGTCATTACAATTAGGCTTTTGAGGATTTATTAGACTAAATTACATCCTTTATTGAATCAATTAAATAATTGTTGAATTAGGGAATCAATTGGGGAAAATTGAGTTGAATCTCAAATTATGTGCTTATATTTAGTTTCAATGGGATCAGTTTTTCCAAATATTATTCTTCATTAAACCAACAAAGAAACTAGTTTAATCAAGGACTCAATTAGGGATAGTTGGGAGAAAAATCACATTATATGGTTATAGTTAGGTTCTTGGGGCTCAATTTCCACAAGTTTCATTCCTCATGAAACCAAATAAGTAACCAGATCAATCATAAACTCAATTAGGGAAAATGGAGGTCCAAATCATGTGATGTTATGGAAATTAGCTTCACAATGCCATTTATTGCTAAAATTATTATCTCTCATTGATCCAATCAAGTAATTGTTCAATTAGGGACTTAATTAATCACAATTGAATTCATAGGGTGTGGTTTTAATAAATTACATCCCATTTAGAACATAATGAGTAGTAGATTTAATTAGGGACTCAATTGGGGCTAGTTTATCCCTTGATTTAATTATTTAGTTGTAATTAGGTTCATGGCACTTGATTTTATAAAATTCAATGTTGAATTAAACAAAACAAGTATTTGGCTCAATCAAGGACTTAATTGGGGAAATTTAAACCACATATCACTTTATGTGATTATAATTATAGTCATAAAGCTTAATTTCCTCACACTATGTGCCTCATTAAACTAAATGATAATTTATCTCAATTAATAACTCATTTGGGGAAAATATTACTTCAAATCACATTATGTAGTCTCAATTAATTTCACAAGGATCAATTTCCCTATGTTTCATCCCTCATTGAACCAATTGACTAATTGGTTAAATCAAGACTCATTTGTGGCATGTTGAGGCCCGTATCCAATTATATGGTCATATTTATGTCCATAGTAATAAATTCACCCAAATTTCATCCATCATTAAATGAATCAAATAAATGGTTCAATCAAGTATTCAATAGGGGAAAATACGCCTAAAATCACATTATGTGGTTATAATTAGGCTTATGAGGCTTAATTTTTGCAATTTGCATACCTCATTAAACCAAATGATGGACTCAATTGTATAAAATTGAGCCCCATATAGGAAAAGATATCCCCAAATCACATTATATGAAATCAATTAAGTTGGCGATCCTCGATTGGCTAAAATGTCTTCTCTCATTGAACCAAATGAGTATTTGGTTCAATTTTGGATTCAATTGTGAAAAATATATCCCTAAATCATATTACATGGTTAAAATTAGGTTTTCAATCTCTAATTCCCAAAATTATGTCCCTCATTGAATATGAGTAATCATTTTAAGGCCTCAATTTTGGAAAATGGAGTGAAAAATCCCACTATCTAATACAAATTAGGTTCACATGGATCTATTTCCCCTAATTACATCCCTCATTAAACAAAATGAGTAATTGGTTAAAATGAGGAGTCAATTGGGGAAAATTAATCCCAAAAACACATTGTGCGCTAGTAGTAACTAGATATGTGGGGCTCTTTTTAGCCTCATATTTTGCTTGTCATTAAACTAAATGAATAACTAATTCAATCAAGGATAATTTGGGAATATTAAACCCCAAATCATATTATGTGGTCAAAACATGAGCTTTATATCACAATTTGACACCCTAATGTCACCCCTTAGTAATGATAATAAGGCCATGTTGACATAAAATATGTAACTTTGGTTATAAATTTTTATGTATTTTAAGTTAACTTCAGTTAAAACGATAGTGGTGCAGAGTTTATTATTATTTAGAATTAGTTATCATATGTATTAATAAAACAAAATAAGTAGGTGTGATTATTCACAGTAATTGGTTCACAGTGTTTCCTACTCTCACTTTTGTTTATTTATATGATTATAATAGAAGCATTGATTATAATTTATACAGGTCTCTATTCTCTATCATCTTACTCATTACTCTATTTCCACTCTTCTCTAAGTTATTACAAATATCACTATACTTTGTAACCTATTAACTCACTTAATTATCACACATTAATTTTCTTAATCTATGTCTACCATATTACAATGATATGGTATAAATTATGATAAGCTACCTTTAAGACTCATTAGTCATGTCTATATAAGACACACATTTTATTCATGTAGGTTATCTTGTGTTACTAAAAGTGTCTGATCATTTCCACATCTCATAGGTTAGTATAAAACTCTATTCCATCAGCTTAGAGATGTATCCTACTATTGTGAAAGAGTTGGTGGTCCTACAGTAATCCTATGTTAAACATAATTGCTAAATAACACTTCCAACATTTTCCCAATTTTCATTCCTTTGACTTATCCTTGAGACAAATTCTAAATGTATTAGTAGGTACCAAAAATGATGGATATAACTTAATTACAAAAACTTACTTACCAAAATTATGGTTCATGATGTGTATTTTGTATATGCATAATATTTTTAAATTTTATCATTTACTAAGGATTTCTCTCTTGCAATGTCATATCACTCCCTCCTATTGAATAGGTTGATGTGAGTAAGCTTCTTCTAGTAACATTAGATTAGAATACATTATGTGAATTTCATAGATCACAAGGGCAAACTACCAACAGATATATTAGTTTGAGATATAAGATTCAAGAATTAATACATGACAATATCATTGATGTGGGCAAATCTACTACCAGTACTAAGGAAAAACGAAGTGAAATTATAAAAATTAAGATATTAAATTGTCCATTTCCTAATCATATACGCCAAGAAATAAAGATAAGTTAGAATTGAAATACACATATAATGCAAAACCCTGAACTACATCCCTATCATACTCATTCAAAGGATCAACACCCTTTGAGTGGATTCATTGATAACTATCATTTTTCAATGCCCCTTAGACCACTTATCACATTCAAAAATTATGAGATGGTTTATGTTGATTAAGATTTACACTCTTTATTCATTCAATCTTACATTGATCATCACTCTATACATAGCATCATGGGTCATAATGGTTCAAGTGTGAATATGTGCACTATCACACGTCTCTCTCATCTTGGATACACATAAAATATATATTACCTACAAAAATAATACTAAGTTTTTTAATGTTCATATTTAGAGCTCTATTAGTGAGATCAAATTACTACTACTAGTTGGTCCAACACATGTGGCTACCAAGTTTGTATTACTACCTAGTGCAAGAGAAATTGATATGTTATTGGGAACATTCTTGGATTTGGTAGCTTATTTCAATACCTTATAAATTACATATATTTTTGAAGTATATTTTTCTAATGAGATTATCATATTTTAATGTATTACATATGAATACTCACTTTAACAAAAGCATATTGTTCCCACACAACAAATATCTGTTGAGAAACCTAGAAATGTTCAACCTACTTATAGGAATCATAAGCAAGTGGTCCTCTTTCAAAGGAGACATATCCTTGAAAAACTAATTAATCATATATTTGTCACATATTATAGAGAGCCATACTCTACACCATTATGTCTTCAATTGGAATTACAATGCACTACGAATGTTTGACAAAGAATACCAACAAATAATTCTTACATTCCAAAATGGGTTATGAAAACTCCTATAGTTCACCTTGATAAGAAACATATTCAACATACTATATATTATCAACATGATAATGGCACTTATATTCCAGATTCAAATGAATTTTTAGATTCTGAGTTGTGACAGGTCACCCTTCATATGCTAAATACAATATCGATTAATTATGAGGCTCTTGTTGGAGTCATTTTTTAGTATGTTCATTTTTAAATTTCATATATTCAAAAAATGCAAAATAATAATATTTCAAACAAATCTTAAAACTAGGACCTATGAATGATATTTCTAGTTTATTTACATTAGTTGATTTGTGCTTCATTCTATATAGTACTTATCTATATATTTTTGTATATCAAATATGCTTCACAAGTGTACTTAATTAAGTTACATAACATATACATTGAAACATATATATGTAGTTACAAGTGGTGATGTTTTCTATGATCCATAAGTTTTACATAGATAAATCCACTCTAATTCTAAAAATAACACATTGTACTCTTTTATGATTCTATCAAACTTGGCCCAATGAACATAGACTCTAATTTTTAAATTCAAACTAGTAGCATGACTTTTATATCTTGTTTACATCTAATCAAGTTCTTAGGAGCATATATTACAATAGGTTTTATCATTATATGACTATTCCTATTGTTCTTCCTTCAATAAATTACATCACATAATTATTTCTTCACTTACTTTCACACTCCTAGATTATTGGATACACGAGTTATTGAATATAATAATTTTACAATTTTATAATTTCGATGGACTTCCATTATTCATGTGTGCCTTTCATGTTTGCTTGCTTAATTCATGTTTTATGTGTAGTTAATTTTTTTTATATTTCAAACATTTGAGCATGTCCTTATTTGTGGCTCTAAGTCTTGTTACTTATTTTTATGAGTGTGAGTTACATTTTAAAATGTTCTTTGTATATGACCCCTTGGGCTTATACATTATTTGTGTGTTTTATGTGTAGTCTTTTCTTGTGTGCATTGTGGACATCACTCTTATTTTTTCAACTCTTTGATGCCATGATGGGCATCATGTATCTTCCCAACTTATTAATGACATGATGGATCTCATGCATCCTCCTTGAACTAATCTAAATCATTTTTAAATTTTGAATATATGATCACTTTTTACTACCTCTGTATGACATTATGTATGCTTGATTCTACATGCATATTATGTTACTATAATTTCTCAATTTAAATATATTAATGCCATTATCTCTAATGTTATCATTATTAATCCAAATTTAAATATTTTATATACCATCATTTGAGTAAAATTATCATTATAAGTTAATTTATTATTCAGGCTTCACAACTCACCTCAAAATATGTGGCATATGCAATGGCTTATCCTAGAGACTAGGCTGAAACAATGTACTGTATGGATATAAAAGGATAAATTTTACTTAGTTGATCATAGCTCATACCCATAATTTACCTAGAAATCACTTTTACACAAAACACTCCAATTGGATAACAACATAGGCCATCAATGTCCAAAATAGTGCACTATCATCCCAGCTATCAAAATCAATGTTCTTCATAATTATCAAATTCTAATCAATCTATAAAATATTTTATAATAGGTACTTATAAATAATTAATATATTTATTCACAAGTTATCATAGATTCTTACTTGGATTGGAGGCATCATGTATTCTAGAATAATATGGGGTTTTACTTAGAAATCTAATTAATTTACTTATTTATCATAATCCATGTACAAATATATCAGACTGGGGGCATCTGTCTAGCACATGATATATTTATCACTTAGTTTTGTACCATTTTAGTAGAAGGAATGATAATCCATGCCATTATCTATGTTGTATAGACAATACCTAGATCACACTATTTTTTAACCAATTTTACACTAAAATGAATCTTATTCCATATATAATAGTTGATTCACATTTTTAAATATTTTTCACCAAAATGATCCATTAAAATTCATACAAGGATTCCAAATTACTCTAATATCTTGATTTGCATGATGATGGAGTCAAGTGTAAATTTAGTTGTTAAGTAAACTCTCCTACCAATGAGGATTGGGCGTGCACAATCCATTCCATGTATTCCAATGAAAAATGAAAATCTCCAAGCATCCTACCCTCTTCAATGAACATTTTATCAGTAAAAAACACAATGGTTCACCTATGAATTAGGTGTAATAATTCCTTATTATTTGATCTATAAGTTATATATCTTTAATTTTAAATTTATATCTTAAGTGAGGAATGATTTATACATGTTTCATTGCATGTTTTCATGAGTCATAGTTCAATGCATGGCCTACATTCAAGATTGTTATTTATGAGAGTTCAGGTATAATTATTTTCATTTTACACTATTACTTTCAATTTTATGCATTACTATAATAAAAGTGGACAAATGTAGACACATAAATAAACATTGATTTTAGTTCAACATACAATGTACATTCAAGATTATTATTTATGAGATTTCAGGTATAATTTTTTTCCTTTTACTCTATTAATTTATATTCTATGCATTATTATAAAAAAGGGGGGGAAATATAGACACAAATAAACATTGTTTTCTAAAACAATGAACTTGAGACCAATCTTTAAACACACATAGATCAAGCTCAAATCATTGATCCTTGTTTGCAATTTCTTCACTTCTATCAGGATGATTTGTTCCTCCAATCACTAATTATTACTAAATATTCTTATTATTTATTACAAGTAACCTTAATTCATTATTATATAGATCCACACTTCCAATTTATTATTCCTTTCTCTTCATACAAGGTTACACCTTCTAGGCTATCCCATCTATCAGTAACATCTAAATTTGTCAATGATGTCCTAAAAGATAATTATACTATTTTCTCAAATTTAAATTCATCGATTAGTTCATCCTTTAATATTAACAAGTCCCATCTAAAGGACTTCCAACACAATCACTATAAATCCATATGTTCTATCCATTTGCTCACTGGAGTCTCAACTGATTAAAAATCACTATAACATATAACTACACATTAATATAAAATAATATATTATTCCTAATTCTAAGTCCATACAACACTATTAGCCCTGACCTAAGTCTAAATACATTTCTAATGTCACAAGTCATTGTTGAAGCATTTAATCACACTAGGATTGCACTAGAATATAACATTAAACTAGTATTTAACACACACCATCATAACTTAGGATAAATACATAGATTTTGATCACTCTTCATATTATTGGTATGTAGGCAAAGCTAAAAGTATAAGTTGTTGAGGTTAAACACAAATTTAATAGCTAATCCATTTTTCCCATTTATTTTGCATTGCCTACAGAACTAGGGTTCCAAGTGAAGAAGAAAGTACACAATAGGTTCCAAAATAAATTGAACAACCCAAAGAAAACACACAAGTTCTAAAGGTAAAGGTAGACTGGTCTGATTTTACTTAGAGAGAAGAAAACCTACTATATTTTAGCACAGCGTATAGACTCCAACACAAGCCAACCCTATTTGAATAGTGCAGACTTATCTTGAGAAGATAAAAATCCATGTTCTTGATTCAAGGTGACATCGCACAGCTACACAATAAATTTTAATGTTTTAATCATAATAATCCATACCTATCTTCCAATTATTTCATTCCTCTTTGGTATTATCCTTGTTTATCACATTCTTATATTAAGAAAGTTCCATACCAATTTGTGTGACTTATTTCAAGTTTTGTACATTCTAATTTACTCAACAGTTTGACATGTTTAATATTAAAACCATCTTAGTCCCCAATTTGTATAAAATAACCCCAAGTTTCATCCTTTATTTAACCAAATGATTAATTTCTCTAATGGGAGACTCAATTTCATAACATTGAACCCTAAATCATGTAGTGTGGTAACAATTATTTTCCTAAGGATCAATTGGTTAAAATTATAAGTGTCATTGGACACATATCATAATGGTTTCAATAATGGATACATAGGGAAACTTTATCCCCAAATAAAAATATGTCATTATAATTAGGCTACTATGGATTTATTGTCCCAGATTACATCCCTTATTGAGCCAATTGAATAATTACTGAATCAAGGAATCAATTAGTAGAAATTGAGATGAACATCAAATTATGTTATTGTAGTTAGGTTTAATGGGATAAGTTAGTCCAAATATTATCCTTAATTGAACCAATAAATTAATTGGTTGAATCAATGACTCAATTGGGGATCTTGGGAGATAAATCACATTATGTGATTACATTTAGGTTCTTGGGGATCAATTTCCAAAAGTTTCATTCTTTATGAAACCAAATAAGAAACTAGATCAATCATAGACTCAATTAGGGAAACTATAGGCCCAAATGACATGATGTTATGCATATTAGCTTCACAATACCCTCTACTGCTAAAAGCATTATCTCTCATTGAGCCAATCAAGTAATTGATTCAATCAGGGACTTAATTAATCACAATTGACATCATAGGGTGTAGTTTCCATTAATTACATCCCTTTTATAACCTAATGAGTATTGTATTTAATTATGGACTCAATTATGGCTATTTTATCCCTTAATTACATTATTTAGTTATAATTACGTTTATGGCACTCGATTTCATAAAATTTCATATTGTATTAAACCAAACAAAATATTGGTTCAATCAAGGACTTAATTGGGGAAATTTAAACCCCAAATCACTTATGTGATTACAATTACATTCATAGGGTTCAATTTACTCACATTTTGGGCCTCACTAAACCTAATGATTAATTATCTTAATCAATAACTCATCTGGGGAAAATCATACCACAAATCACATTATGTGGTCTCAAAAAGAATTCACAAAGATCAATTTCCCTAAGTTTCATACCTCATTGAGCTAATTGACTAAGTGGTCAAATTAGGACATATTTTAGGTAATTTGAGGCCCGAATCCCATTATATGGTCATAATTATGTCCATAATAATCAATTCACAAAAAAATCATCCATCATTGAATGAATCAAATAAGTAGTTCAATCAACTATTCAATTGGGGAAAATTGTGCCCAAAATGACATTATGTGGTTGTAATTAAGATTATGAGGCTTGATTTTCCAAATTTACATACCTCAATAAACCAAATGATTAATAGTTTTTAAACGAGGGACTCAATTGTATAAAAATGATCCCCATATAGTATAATAGATCCTCAAATCACATTATATGAATGTAATTAAGTTGACAAGTCTCAATTAGCTAAAATGCCATCTCTCATTGAACAAAATCAGAATTTGGTTTAATTTGGGACTCAATAGTATAAAATGTAGCCCCAAATCATATTATCTAGTTACAATTAGGTTTTCAAGCTCTATTTCCCAAATCATGTCCCTCATTGAACTAGATGAGTAATCATTTTAAGGCCTTCATTTTGGAAAATGGAGGAAAACATCACACTATCTAATACAATTTAGGTTCATGTGGCTCAATTTACCCAAATTACATCCTTCATTGAATTAAATGAATAATTGGTTCAAATGGGAACTAAATTGGGGAAAATTAAGCCCAAAAACACATTGTGTGCTAGCAACTAGGTTTTCAGGGATCTATTTAACACCACATTTTTATCATCATTGAACTAAATTAATAAATGATTTAATCATGGATAATATTGGAATTTTAATCCCCAAATCACATTATGTGGTCAAAATTTAAGCCTCATATCACAATTTGACACCCTAATCTCACCCCTTAGTAATGATAATAAAGCCGTGTTGACATAAAATCTATAAATTTGGTTATGAATTTTTATGTAGTTTAAGTTAACTTTAGTTAAAACTATTATGGCATAAAGGTTATTACTATTTAGAATTAGTTATCATATACATTAATACAACAAAATAAGTAGGTGTGCTCATTCATAGTAATCGATACACATTATTTCCTACTCTAACTTTTATTTATTTATATAATTATAATACAAACAACCATTATAATTTTAACAGGTCTCTTTATTATCTATCATCTTACACTTTACTCTATTTCCACTCTTCTATAAGATATTACAAATTTTAATATGTTTTTTAACTTCTTAACTCACTTATTTTCTCACAATTCAATTCTCTTGAGCTAGGGCTACCATATTATAATTATGTGGTATAAATACTAACAACCTACCTTTACAAATCAATACTCATGTCTTTATGAGACATGCATTTCTTCATGTAGGTCATTTTTTGTTACCAAAGTGTCTAATCATTTATGCATTTCTTAGGTTGGTAGAAGCATCAGTTCCATCAACCTAGAGAGGTATCCTACTATTATGATAGAGTTGGTAATCCTATAGTAATCTTATGTTGATCATAACTACTAAATAATACTTTTAACATTTTCCTAATTTTTATTCCTTTGCCTTGTCCTTGAGACCAGTTCTAAAAATATTGGTAGGTACCAAAAATAATGCATCTGACCTAATGCCAAAAACCTATCAAAATTATGGTTCATCATGTGGATTTGGTATATGGATAATAATTTTAAATTTTATCATTCACTGAGGCTTTCTCTCTTGAAATAACTTATCAAGTTTCAATCTCTTTGAGTTCACACCTTAGAGGGTGGGGTGGGTAGACCATTGGTGTTTCACAAGATTTTTTATTAATTTTGTCATACATAAACCCACTATAATCCTTGTTTATGTAAATCCCTAATAAACTATCCTTTTAATATCCCCTAACTAGGCAAAAACACATTTCCATACTATGTAATCCATGGTCAACCTAGTTTCAAAAGTTACAACACATGTTACATAGCTAGGTTGGCCTAGGTTAACCTAGTTTTGAGGATGAATCATAACTTATAAAATTGGGACATGGAGGGACAACCTTCTCAGCTAAAATTTAATAACTATTAGGACCTATTAATTATTATTAATACAACCTTCACTTCAATCCAATAGATAGAAACATTAATTTTTGCATTATTATAACTCGTAATTTTGTTACATCTGCATCTGAGGGAACCTTTGCTTAGGGTTTACCTTAGAAGAAACATAACTTATCTTGTATGAATTCTAAGGTGAAATTAGGAATATTTTATATGTGATCCTTAAAAATACACAATTATCTCTTATAAAGAACCATTGGCCAAGGGAGAGATTGAGACTCGATAAGTTCATCCAAAGGTAAGTATCACTTATTTTACTATTTCATTTGATAGATATTACACAAAGTAATAGGTTAAAATGTACATCTCCTTTATTATATTAACTCTACACTTCAAATTATTGTATATATAGGTTTTTATGGGCTTGTCATCTTCCACCTTAGGTGATATAGGCCTCGATTTGCCTAAAATGATCCCTTAATTATTTTATGTGTTTTAAACCATCCCCCTTTATGTTATAAGATTTGATAACAATAGATTAGATTTCAGTTTGTGTATTAGAAGACTTATCTAAGGTTATTGTAGGATAGTATTTTCTTAGATGATTTAGAACCCTCTCCTTTAGTGTTGTGTGATAAGTGTTCCCTTAGTTAGATTTAGCAAATCCAATTTGGTCTTGCTCCCAATATACAAAGTATTACAATAAATATTAGTTGATTACCTTATCTAAGTTTGGATTTACTAAGTATGATCATTTATATATTTGTCTTAATCTGATGCATATATTTTGGTGAACCTGACATGAACTCTAACCCTTGTATTATAGTTTTTCATCTATAGGAAATTAGGTCAATGCATGTCAACCCATTTTTATTTATTTCTTTCTAAATTTCACCTATAGTCAATTAGGTTAATATAAGTCAACCTACTTATATTCTATATTTTATGATTTTCATCTACAGGTAGCTAGGTCAATACAGGTTGACCTAATTTTATTTATTACTTTCAATTTTTTTCTTTTATAAGAAATGACGTTGGCATTGGTTGACCCAATTATGTTATTTGATTTTTATTTTTCATCTACAAGTAACTCAATTGATAAAAGTCAAGCCAATTATATTTATTTTCTGATTTCCATCTATATTCAACTGGATTGAGGAAAGTTAAACTAATTATATTATATACTTGCATACTTTCATCTACATCCAAATAGGTTGACCCAAGTTAATCAAGTTCATTTTTTATAGTTTTCAATTTCAACTAATTAGGTCAGTGAAGATTGGCATAGTCTTAATTCACTGTCTTCAATATTTTACTTTCTAGAAACTAACTCAACCATGGTCGACCCTATTTAACCTCTATTTTTTCAAATTTTTACCTCTATAAGACTAAGTCAATTTTGGACGAGCCAATTTCAACATTTAGATCTATAGCACTCATAGTCAGCCAACTAAGTTGACCATTGTCAACCTATTCATATTTCTTAGGTTTTTATAACCATATAGATCAGCCTATCCTAACCTAATTTACATTTTATATAATTTTTAAAATTATTTTCTTAGGTAAACAACTCAAGTATTTCATATTTCATTCATGTTTCTAGTTTTTCAATTTTTTCAAAATTTTACTACACTGTCAACTAAGTTGACCCAAGCCAACTTAGTTTTGTGTATGTTTGTCTTACCAATAAACTAAGTTGACCATGGTTGACCTAGTTTATTTCAAACTATATCATTAAAATACTATGTTAACTAGCATTGACCATGTTTTGTTTATCTACTCAACTAGATCATCCCTAGTTGACCTAGTTATATGTGTTTCTAATTTATGAATAAGAAAGGCAATTCAATTTATTTCTAGTAGTAATTAGTCTCACATTTACTTTGAAAAGACTTGTTTGTCTATTTATTTACATTAATAAATTTCAAAATTGGTTTTTTATACTCGACTTTCACCTTTATTTTTTGTTGTCTTGATTTCCCTAAAAACTATGTACCATAAACTTTAAAACTACTTACCTACTATGGTGAAGGGATATACAATACTTTATTTATTGTCCTATTCTATCATTTACAAATATTATGGCATGAGGGGCTAGCTCCAATAATCATAGCCATAGTATAAAGATAGATATAGACTTTAGTTTTAATGTATTTCATGGTATTTAGGAAATGCCTAAGATTCTCCTTTTTTATTGAACTTTAGTAAACTAGCCATCCATTTGATTTTATAGTGCACTTATTACTAGTTAGTGCCAAGAAATTACTCTCAGCTTACCCTTGAAATTAGGTTTAGTGGGCTATGGAAATGGTAATTCCTCCATAGTTAGTGCCCTAAAATATCAAGATGACACTATACAATAGATAAGTAAGTATCTTTGAGATCTTATATATCAATCAAATCCTTTTAGTACATATTCCTAATTCTCTTTTTAGATAATTAGGTAGCAATAATTGTTACAAACTTTCATTTTTTCTTGTTACTTGCTACTCTATTTTGTATTTCAGATTGTATCATCCAACATTAATACAATTTTTTCTATGTGTTTCAATAAATGACCAACATCAACATAGTTGATTGTGTGTGAATAGACTAAGTCAACCAAGCTTGACTCAATTTTTTTGTTTTTTGTATTTCTTTCTTATGTTTTTCAAACTTCCATATTACTATTAAAGCATTTCTATATCTAACTAAGTCAACCACACTCAACCTAGTCTTATGTTATATTTACTTGCCTATCTAATTATATTGACCCTGGTTGATGAAATAGACTCCCATTTTAATGTAAAAATACTTCTAGATCCAACTAAGTTGACCAAGATTGACCTATTATTTTTCTTTCTTTACCTACTTGTCTAACTAGATTGACCCAAAATATCCCCATATTATCGTCAAAACTTTTCTAGATCAAACTAAGTTAATCAATCTCAACCTAGGATTTTTTTAGTCCTTGCCTACTTATATAACTAGATTGGTTGAGGTTGACCTAGTAGATTTTCAGACTATTTTTTTGTCTTCCTATGTAACTAATTCTACCCTAGTTTACCTAGTTTATTAGGTGACTAATATAATTTATTCTACTAGCCTCTTTTTTATTACCCTGAATACTCCTAGTTATGCCTTCACCTTTCACCATGCAGTACATTTTTTATATAGTTAAAGAAAAAAATCATAATAATATGATGAACTTTACTAACTTCCTTAAACATTCCAATTCCTATCTTACTTACACTTCTATATAAAATCTAGATGTAAACAATGTTCAGGTGGCCACTAGAACGAGAAACTATGGATCACCTCCTTTTAATACTCTTGATACACTTAATTATCCTCCATCCATGTTGATTGTTGAGGATTAAATTGATATTTACTATGCTACCAAAATTATCTTATTCATTAATGAAAACCTCAAACATAGGGGCAAGGATCCCATGGTAATTTATATCCTTATGATGGGACCCCACATAGGATGTCCTTCTTCACCGCCACATATCTTATCTACATGATTTATGGAAAATCAATATAAAATTTATTCTATTCCTTATTTTACCTTGCCTAGTATATCTAGTACTATGGTAAGTCTTTTCTTTATTGGGCCTACTCTAAGTGACCAAATTAATACTCAAGTAAATTTTACCATTAATGCATCTCACACTAATTCAACTAGTCAATCCAATAGTAGTACTAATCAAATTTTATTTCAAGCCATAAATCAAATGGCTACTTTTCAAACTAATATTGTAAATCAAATGATCCAAATTCAAAAACATATTTTGAAATTATAAAATCATCCTCAACCCACTCAATGAGGAGTGAAAAAAATTAATTCCCCCCTTCCCTTATCCCCTCTCACCACACCCTTTGAGATGAACAAAGTAACCTTGTACCTCAACCCCCACTTCTTAAAGAGGCTATCAAATAGTTAAAAAATAAACCCTTAGTTATTCAAATTTCAAATTTTGACATAGGTCATATTATATATGCTATCACTTATAATAGATCCACTGATCTTGCATTGCATTTTAAAGATTTTGGATACTTATATAAGAATTGGAGTAAGATCAATACCTTTTTCAACACCAAGATTTTTGTTAAAAACTTTTTAGGTGATGCTTTGGATTGGTATAATCAAATAAATTATCCTACTATATCTAATTTATAAGACTTTTTTATTATATTGGTACATGAATTCCAAACTAACGATCTTCCTAAAAATATATTAGCTCACTTTTTTAACTGTAAACAATCAAAATCCAAAATAGATAAAGTGTTAATTAAACTATGGAAATCCTTATGCAATAAAACTAAGCATAACATGTCAAAATATAATATCTTACACTTGTTCACTAACTCTATTCATCTTAAATTATAATATTATGTTAGGACTGTCTCCCCAAAATCTTTGTAAGAAACCCTAGACCAAGCCAAATGCTAATATTTTCTCATAAGATAATTTCAGCCTTCCCACCCTCCATCTAGAACTCAAATGATTATGAAATATAAAAACTGACATGGTACCAAAAAAATGTTTATGGATACTTATGATTCCATACACACTATTCATGATATACTCCCAAGTGGTTATAATGATGCTACTTTTTCACAACCACTTTTGACCAATCATTTACAAAAACCTAATTTTACATCTTCCTATATGAATAATGTAAATTCTCACAAATTATCTTCCATGGCAAAATTTCAAAAGCATCTTTTCATGCCTTCACCTTGATATCTTGGCCCTACTTTCCATACCAAACATTGGTATGATCCACACAATTGTTTTTGGTATCATTATATTTAGGGTCATTCTCATGACACTTTTTTATTATTTAGAAACTTTGATCTTGAGTATCTCTTTGGTCCTAATTTTGATCATGAAACCTTAAGTCATGAGTCTCAAACAGCTTATCAAGTGTCAACTAATGTTCATGAAACCAAACTTAAACATGATGACCTTAATCAATCCAATGATTATGTCATTATTTAGAAGGATCACCATCCTAATCATCAATCAAGTAATACTCAACCTCCTAATTCCAACATTGTTGAAACTTCTATCGATCTTAATTCCTCATTAACGATGATAATTTAGTCAATATAAACAATATAATGAGAGTGTTATCTTAAATCAATCCTTATCCACATTAAAAATATAATAATTTCCCAACTTTATGTACTATTTAAGACAACTATGCATCTCATTTCATAGAACTTAAGCATACAAAAATAGTTCTAATAAATCTAACAACACAACTTATGCCTTCATCCAATATCCCACATGTTTCCAATCAAATGATACCTATGGATACTCATTATATTTCCATTGATACAACTTATATTCCTCACTTGTTATCAACATCTCCTCATTGTGAATTACCCACCTTTAAAACCATAAATCTATCTACTTTTATGCTTTCTTCACCACGTACAACATCCAAATCTTCAAAAAAAAAATCACTGACCCAATATGCCACCTACAACATTACCAGATTCAACCCAATATGATTCACCTAGCCCAACCACATTGAATAAACCCTAATAAACTATTCCTTATCACCATAAACTTAAATGCACTTTTTCTCCCCCTTCAATGGACTTGTTTCATTACTATGCACATTTACTTGATAAGATTCTAATTGGATATGATAAATGGGATCCTATCATGGAAATGTATCATCTCCCATCTCAAAATCATTTTATATAACTCATGATGACTTATTCTCATCATCATAATGATTTAATACAACTCTTATTCAAAATGAAAAATTTTCAACCTGCACTTGTGGGGCAGTAAGCCATTTTGTCTGAGTATGAAGATAGTACTATTCAACAATGTGATAAAATGTCTATACACATTGATAAAATTGTGTATAATTCTCTCTCCCTCAAATCTTCTATTGATTCAATTATTCCTAAGTAAAAATTGCTTTGTGTGGATGATCCTCCATTATTGATTAGTTTCTAAGTTGGTGATATCCAAGATGAAGGTTTTAGAACTTGTGTCACCTCCCTTGAATTTATTAAAACACTTGGTTACTTTGAATATATCCTTAAATTTACCCAAATCACATTTTAAGGATATGATTGAAGACAAATGCCTCTTTTAGCTTGTGTTTGACTTCCTATCATAATTCCTCTTATTATAGTTCATATCAAGGTCATGACCTTTAATTTCCCATTATCATATAAATTTTTAATTTGATATCCTTGGGCACACCACATGAGATCTATAACCTCATCACCATGCCAATATGTCAAAATCCCTCAAAATAGTGTTATATATTATATTCAAGGAGACATGAACCCTTGTAATTTTGAACAATTCTAAGAATGTGGTGTTTTTAAAATACCCACTCTTGAACCTTTACTAGAATTCATTTTAATGAATCTCAATGATTCAATTATCTTGTTAATTATAATATAGGTTATATTGGACACCTAAAAATTTTCATAAATATACTGCTTAATATCTTAGATTCTAATGATGATAAACTTGATGAGATCGATTAGAAAATTAAAACTTCATATCTCCCTTCTCACATGATTGCTCAATTAACTCCTTTACGACCTCGGTCTCATCCAAAACTAATAGATGGGATTCCTAATAACATAACACATACTGAAAAACCATGTCCTCAATCTTCCTCAAATGATAAAATTATATATCCTTGCATTATTTATCTTTATACTCCTAAATATGATGATAGATATTCATTATATGATCCCTTTCAATCCAAAATGTAAAAATACTTAGATATTGTTATTCTTTATAACATTATTTACATTTACTTAATATTAGTTTTATGGATAATCTATCTTCTTATAACCTAACATCATCTCTTCTTCCCTTAATGTCCATAGGTCCAAGATGGATTAGACACCAAGTAATTCTCACTTAGTCACTATTGATCCTCTTTGGAGTATGCTTATTGATCATGCCATGATGGGACCATATCAATTCAGCAATTTTTCTAATCCTTTGATCACATTCTTTCTTGAAATGTCAGTGATATGATCTTGATGTGCATTGACATATTCTCATGTAGCTACCAAGCCTAGTCATGCACATACTAAAAATACTCCTAATGATGGTGAAAAAATACTACCTTTACCTCAGCTTGATACCTTACTTACATAATGGGAAGATGATCCATACTATGATTTCCATAAAGTTTCCATTCATCAGGGCAAATATTGTCATGCACAACATATATTCTTATAGAACTAGTAAGCATCAAGCTTTACCTCAACCACAAACAACTAACCTCCATAGGGAACTACACCTATATGCACTTATTATTTTCATGGATATAACATGTATACCACTACTCATTATCTATAAATTTGGTATTACATTAATGTGATTCATCAAAAGAAGATATAGTCTACTGATAAGAAACTACCTCTACCTCATATTTTTCCAAGTATATCCCTAAACATGGGGATGCTTATTTCATCTGACATCAGCCCACTACACATACCATAGATAGGTGATGGGTACTATAGAATTATTTCCATTATTTTCCATGACCTGTACCATCAGATCATCATTAGCATACCCATATTCATTCATGATCAAAGGATCATCCTTCTTTGCACCCTACATCATCTCAGAGATCAAATGCTTTCAGTCACACTATAGCACTAGTTCCTCACATTTATTACCCCTCATAACAGATGACACATCATTAATATTATTCTTATAGCATACATATATTCTCTAATGAGATAGTGTGTCAATAAGTTCTCACCCATATCTTAATGAAGATAGATGAGCCTATGGTTAAGGATAGATTCTAGATATAGAAGGATTTATCTAATGTTATTGATGATGTATGCCATGAAATTTATTAGTATTTTTGAGAATATTATTTTTCTATTGCATATTACTCCTCATATTTTCACGTGGTTGGATTCCAATATTTGTATTCCATTATAACATTTGTGATCCATTGCTTATCTTTTGTTATTATGGCTCTCTATCCCATCTTTGCACTTTTATCTTTACATTCATGATTGTTGATTTAAATTTTGTGTTTATGTACATATTCAATGTCATGTTTTAAATTATATTTCATATACACTTTTCCAACAATTATATTCCAACTCTTTTGGGATTACTTTTCATTACATTCATGTTTGTACTAGATCATGTGTTAATAGTATAGTTATTTATGTGACATGGATATTATAACTCGACACTTCTATATTTCCCTTATGATCAATTACAAAGCATACTCATAATTATATCATCTATTACATAAATGGATATCTTATGATTATAATTTATCCCACATAATCCTCTCATTTATAACACACATAAGATTAGTCTTGAGATTGCATCTTGTAGGCAACTTTAAGAATATTTTGGATGACATAGTTTTTAATTACTTATCTCTTACAGTCAAAGCATACTATTTAGTTTGTTTGTTACTTATGTAAATCATGATTGATTTTCCAAATTCATATGGATGAGGATTAAAAAAATCCATATATTTTTATAAATATAAATCATAAAATAAGTAAATTCAATGATCAAAAAAGCAATCACAAATTTTAAATTGAAAATCACACCAAAAAATGTGATTCCTATTTGGTACATCTCCTATTCTAGTTGAATCTCAAACTCCATAGTTGGTACCCTAATATATCTTAGGTCTATTAGGGTGTGGTATTATAGTAGTATGGGATAGGATGTCTCATTATACTATTTAGTGAAACATACTTTCTCACATAAGTACCTAATCTTCAAAATAGACCAACAACTTCATAAGGGGTCTTGAGGAATGGGGAACATATTTTATGAAGATAAGCCCATTTTAATTTTTCATGAATATATAACATTCATGGTATGATATATGTACTTAAATTGTTAAGATAAATCTTTGTATATATGTGTTAGAGTATCTTAAGCCTTTTTTGTTCAAACAAGTTCTTAACACTAGCACATTTGCTTAAGTGTGTCTAATTTCTACTAAGGATTTATACACTACCTATTTAGTGTTTTCCATTCCCTATATTTATAATATTGTCCTAGATATTCCTTATTGATGAGCATAATTTAATATAATATCACACCTCATTGATTTTATTTTTGTGAGTTGTAGTGAAAGACCTTGGATAAGACCTAGCCTTCCTCACAAAATACCCTTATTCACTATAAACACCATCCATTTTTATACCTTTTTTATTTTCCTTTTTTGAGTTATACTATAATACCTTAGATAGGACTATGCCTTCCTCACAAAATTCCCTTAAACTCTTATATCAACTATGCATCATGTGTCACTATAAAACATCATACTCTTTTACATTACAAATTAGCACAAGCCCTAAGTCTAGTTTTTCATTTCTATTTTTAACATCTCTTACTTTTGTTTCACTTGACATATCCTTGTTTGTATTCTTATCTTAAATTGATATTTTCTCGTATTTTTTTACTTATCTTTATTTTTTATCTTAAATTCATATTTATTTCATTTTTGTATCTTTGTTTGTGTTCTTAAATTGATATATATATATATATATATATATATATATAATTATTACATTCATATTTATTTTATTTTCATGTCTTTGTTTGTGATATTACATTGTATTTTTTTATTTTTCATATATCATATTTATATTTCTCTCATTATCATTTAATTTGTCATTTTGTTCATTTTTGACATCTTTTAAAAAATATTCTCTATTAGTAATTTTTGTTTCACATTTTTATTTTCTTTACTTACAAATTCTCTAATCACAATTCTTTTTTATCATGCATTTATTCACATTTCATAGAAAATAATAACATGTACATCCATAACACCCATAAAAACATTTTCTCATAGCATATAATAACTAACAACATGTGATATAAATAAATAGATAATCCATGATATTAGTGAGTCACAAAATCATACATCTATTTATCACTCAAAATTTTGATTGAATATAACTTGATACAATAATATTAAAAAATATATCTATAAGGCTAAGGTGTATCATGAGGACATGTTATAATACCCATAAAGGCATATGATTGCACTCTTTGAATAGTCCACTTTAGTGAATGTGTCTTTGATTATAGACTCTCCACCTATCTGTGTTTATGGGCCACCTAGACCTGCACCTATGTCAACTATATTATATATATATATATATATATATATATATATATATATATATATAGCCAAATGTATGGCTCACTCTTGATCCATAGACTTCTATGCTCATATCTCCCCATCACCAACTTGTAGTGGTACCACTACCAAAGCTATATCTAATAGTCATTATAGATCTTGAGCCACCTCATTGAATGATTTAAACCAACTTGCAAAAGTTAAGATGAATTCACCACATGATGAATCATCTATGTAGTATCATGTTTAGGTATCATGCCATCCAATATATCATGATGGGTTGTCTTCACCATGATATGCCATCTGGTCTACTCCACTTTAGCATCTATAAAAATCAAACCAAAAATCACATCTTTTCTCACATATACATCTCTAAAAACATACATATATAGCATTCATATCTATATCAAATCAAAATAATCATAAGTTACCACGTTTTACACAACAATAGTTATTTCTTCTGTTCGACCACCAAGCATATATTGTGATGCATGAATTTATAATATCACCAATACCCTATATTATCTAGGTTAAATCACACAAGCATGATGTGATACATTGTGAATCTACCTTATAATATACCAACTCAACATAGGCTACATTGATGGGTATTCATGTGGCTATAGCTTTGGCTATGGTTGCACTAAATCCTATCTCTATCTCTGTGGATGTGGTGGTGGCTATGGTATCTATTTTTGTGATATAATAGATAGTTATCTATCTCCTTATTGTCATCTCATTACCCTAGCTCAACAAGAGTATATAATAATAACCTCTACTAAAATCCCTATACTTCTTAATCCAAGATGCTCTCTCACATGTCATGCCCAATATGATGGGACTACCATCTGATCCACTAGATATAACAATCTAAACTTCCCTAGTACACAAGATACTGGGTATGGATCTACCCACAACATATAGTGACAATTAACTACAATTAACCCTACACATGAAAGTTACTTGGACATGACTACCAAGTATATGTTTTGCCCTAATATGAATGCCAAATAGTCTAACCTCATATGATAGTCTATAATGATAGGTCACATGACACAACACATACCAAGTAATTCTATGTCCATCTCTACACATGTGGTCATGCATCATCCAATAAATTTGGCAATCATATAGGAAGATACATAAGGAATCTCCCATAAATACAACTACTCTAAAATAGTGGGATCCATCATCATTTTCCCCCATGATAGAATACTATAAAATTCATGCACTAATTACACCTAGATCACAAACCCCAAGTCATATAATGTGTCTTACTCCAATATAGACTGGCATGACACCATCACATATAATGGGACTTCCCCATCCAGCTTGTGACAAACTGAATAAATTATCATAAGTCTAATGGTGGCCTTCCAAATATCCAAAATTGCAATAATACATATCAAATAGTCACACCCATAATATTTCCTAGATACACCTCTCAGATCAAGTTAACCATAAGGTTAAGGCTCACCTCTCAACATTTATCTCTAGTGTATCACACACCATAGGTGTACTTAAAATATAAAGTCCTAACAAGGCATGGACATCCCTTATGATGATACCCACCTTAATGGTATCCCTGTATATCACCCATCTAAAAGTGTTAGTCAATTGATCCCATATTCCTAAGAACATCATGACCAAATCAACACTAAGAAGAATCCACCACACCTCCTTAATGCTATTGAATCTCAAAACAACTAGCTAGGATCAGTCTACTACATGTAACTTATCCATAAAATATAGTACCCACATTGCATCTACTAATCTCCATGACATCTGCCTCCTTTGTAAAATATCAAACAATAAATAAAATTTAAGGTCTCTTCCTAATGTTAATCAAATATAATTTATAAAACACAATAAATTAATACACTTAACTACTTTATCAACCTATTTTCCTTTTCACCCATTATTTATAACTAGGTTAGCCATGTACTTCACTACATCACTCTTATTTTATATCTAAGTCAGCCATGTATCCAAATACATTAGTGAATCTTATTTTCTACTAATTTATCTATATGTAACATTTTTAGACACTTATAAAAACTATGTTGGCCAAATGGTACATTTTCGGCCCCTTTAATTCACTTTTAGATAGCTTTAAAACTAAATCAACCATCTTAAATCCATAATGTCATTAGCCTATAGATACACAATTGGCTAAATTATTCTTTCTAATGCAGTCAGACAACTCATACATTATCAACCATTCTTCCATTTAAATAGGTTAACCAACTCATATATCATTGGCCACCTACCCAAACATTCCCTATGCAACTAAGTTGGCCAAGATGGTCCCATTCAAAATTAATGGTGATTTTTAACTAGATTACAATTAATGCCTAGGACCTATTTTTTCACTTTTTGACTCATACCTATAATTTTATAGTAATTTATACTCCATTGCTAAAAAAATTAGAGAAAATTATTCTACATGGATTAACATTGACATCTAATTTTACTAAATTAGTTCATTTTAAATCCTAAAATGCTAAAAAAAATCAAATACATCACATAGCTAAGCTATGTCAGTAGCAGTTGTGATCCATCCTCATACCCATCTTTCAATGTGTCCATCTCCTCAACCTCGAGAAATCATATTTATCTATAAATTAAGATCCTCAGAGCTTTGATATTCAATAATAATAAATGATTGATAATTTCTCCCTTTAAAAGAAAAAAAATCAATAATTCTAAAGATTCAAGTATTTATTGAGAAATTTTGTATTTTGTTCACAACTTTGTTTTCATTAAATATTTTAAGAAACCAAAAGAAGTTCTAGAATATTGTGAAAGTAGAGAACTTTTTTATGTTAAGCACATATTTTTTTGAAAAAAAATCATCTTAATTTTTAGGTATGTCTCTTTTTTTGCACACTAGATGTGATTCTCATCTACTTCTCATACATCTCTTATTCAAAAACAATAATGTAAGTGAATGTAGATATTTACAAGTTTATTTTCATTTTTTATTGCTTTCTATTACAATTAATTATCTCAATTTTGTACATTGTTATGTTCTTTATCGAAACACCATACCACATTACACTTTCACAACATGTGATGAGCTTTGAGTTGAGCATATCTATACACACAATATTTTTAAACTTTATAATTTGCTGATGATTTATCTCTTGAAATAACCCATCAAGTTTTAATCTCTCTATGTGAATTCCTTAAAGGGTGCACTGATAAAAGGGTGGGTAGACCACTGGTGTATAACAAGATTATTGGTTAATTCTATCATATCTAAACAAATTTCAAACTCTATTTATCCAACTCTCTAATAATTTCTCCTCTTAATATCCCCTAACTAATAAAAAACCTATTTTTCCTATTAGGTAATATCCAGTTGACCCAATTTTTAAATTTATAGCATATGTCATATAACTAGGTTAGACTAGGTCGACCTAATTTTGAGGTCAAACAATAACTTTTAAACCTGGTTCATGGAGGAACAACCTTGTCAACCAAAATTATATAAGGGTCAGGACCTGTCCTTTACTATAAATAAAATATTCACTTCAATCCAATAGAGAGGAACATTCATTTTCACATTATTATAGCTCACAATTCTACTACATTTGCATTTAAAAGAGTCATTGCTTAGGGTTTACCTTGGAATAAAAATAGCTTGCCTTATGTGATGTCTTAGATTTAAGTACAAATATTTTATTCTATATCTTATTTAAACTCATGTGATCATTAAAAATCCATAACAAACTCTTGAAAATCACCATTGGCCAAGGGAGATATTGAGACTCAACCAATTCGTCCAAATGTAAGTATCTATAACTTTCTTATTTCATTTGATAGACAGACATTCCATGAATTAATAGGTTTAAATACATAATTCTTCACTGAGATTACATCTACACTTAAAATTAACTACATATGGTTTTATAGGCTTTCCATATTCTACCATAGGTGATCTAGACATCCATTTACCACCATGATCTCTTAATTTTTTTTGTTTTAAACCATTCAAATTTGTGTTATAAGCTTTGATAACACTAGAGATATTTCATTTTATGCATTATAATATTTAGATAGGTTTATTTCATGATATTATTTTCCTAGAGTCCTTGAAACCCTCTCCTTAAGTGTTGTGTGATAAGTGATCCCTTAGTTAGGTTCAACAGATCTAATTTGGTCATGTTACCAATATACAAAGTATCACAATAAATTTTAGTCGATTACCTTCTCTGAGTTTGGATTTAGTAAGTAGGATAAGTTGTAGATCTATATTATATTTTTTACATACATATTCCTCCTCATTGGGTAGATACTTCTCTTGTTCATTATTTCTTTAGAAAAATGTTTCTAGTTTAGAAGTATGACTTTGGCATCTACAATATTATGTTATATCACAACATTTTATTTGGCCACCATTACTACATATTTCAAGGTTGGTTACTTATCTAACATTTGTAGGTATGATTTATGACCCTTGATTTGAGTTTCCATATTCTCCATCTCATATTCATAAAAGTTCCAAAGTCTTACATGCTCTCATAAATATGTGTTGAGATTGTTTGTCCCTTGTTTTGTTCAATAAAACTTATCCATTTGGCTCGTTCTACCTTAGAGGGAATTTTAAGAGTACCAAATTTGTAGAATTAATATTTAGTTATTTTTCTATCTCCTCCAATTCTTTCTTTTTATCATGGGTCCATTGGGGCTAACTAATTGAGTGAATAAGGTAGGTGTCTTTTTCTCCCATTGATTTCTTTAATTTCCTAATATGCTCTTTGTATGTATTATTTCTAACCTGGATCTCCCCTAATAATGGGGTCCAACAGTTCTTCATTTTTTTTTAGCCTTTAATTTGATTAGGCTCTAATTTATTATACCTTTAGCATGATTGATGAAACTATCCACATTTTTTTCAATTGTATCTCTATTGGCTATGTTGTATCTAGATCATACTAAGGTCTAGTGGTGATTAAGGTAATTGTACACTTTTTTATGCATTATTCTAAATTTACACACTATGTCATTAAGTCTAATTTTAAATTATAGATAGGATTCTCCCTAACTATTTTCTTTTATTTTGAGGTTAATTTTTATAAGGACATTACAATCTATCCTCCTATAGTAGGCAACTTGGTGGGACCATAATGGTATATGTCATCTATTTTTGTACTTTTAAATTCTATATCTTATTTAAACTCATGTGATCATTAAAAATCCATAACAAACTCTTGAAAATCACCATTGGCCAAGGGAGATATTGAGACTCAACTAATTCATCCAAATGTAAGTATCTATAACTTTCTTATTTCATTTGATAGACAAACATTCCATGAATTAATAGGTTTAAATGTATAATTCTTCATTGAGATTACATCTAAACTTAAAATTAACTATATATGGTTTTATAGGCTTTCCATATTCTACCGTAGGTGATCTAGACATCCATTTACCACCATGATCTCTTAATTTCTTTTGTTTTAAACCATTCAACTTTGTGTTATAAGCTTTGATAACACTAGAGATATTTCATTTTATGCATTATAAGATTTAGATAGATTTATTTCATGATATTCTTTTCCTAGAGTCCTTGAAACCCTCTCCTTAAGTGTTGTGTGATAAGTGATCCCTTAGTTAGGTTCAACATATCTAATTTGGTCATGTTACCAATATACAAAGTATCACAATAAATTTTAGTTGATTACCTTCTCTATTTTTGGATTTAGTAAGTAGGATAAGTTGTAGATATATATTCTATTTTTTACATACATATTCCTCCTCATTGGGTAGATACTTCTCTTGTTCATTATTTCTTTAGAAAAAAATTCCTAGTTTAGAAGTATGACTTTGGCATCTACAATATTATGTTATATCACAACATTTTATTTGGCCACCATTACTACATATTTCAAGGTTGGTTACTTATCTAAAATTTGTAGGTATGATTTATGACCCTTGATTTGAGTTTCCATCTTCTCCATCTCATATTCATAAAAGTTCCAAAGTCTTACATGTTCTCATAAATATGTGTTGAGATTGTTTGTCCCTTGTATTATTCATGAAAACTTATCCATTTGGCTCATTCTACCTTAGAGGGAATTTTATGAGTACCAAATTTGTAGAATTAATACTTAGTTATTTTTCTATCTCCTCCAATTCTTTCTTTTTATCATGGGTCCATTGGGGCTAACTAATTGAGTGAATAAGGTAGGTGTCTTTTTATCCCATTGATTTCTTTAATTTCCTAATATGCTTTTTGTATTTATTATTTCTAACCTAGATCTCCCCTAATAATGGGGTCCAATAGTTTTTCATATTTTTTTTAGCCTTTACTTTGATTAGGCTCTAATTTATTATACCTTTGGCATGATTGATGAAACTATCCACATTTTTTTCAATTATATCTCTATTGGCTATGTTGTATCTGGATCATACTAAGGTCTAGTGGTGGTTAAGGTAATTATACACTTTTTTATGCATTATTCTAAATTTACACACTATGTCATTAAGTCTAATTTTAAATTATAGATAGGATTCTCCCTAACTATTTTCTTTTATTTTGAGGTTAATTTTTATAAGGACATTACAATCTATCCTCCTATAGTAGGCAACTTGGTTGGACCATAATGGTATATGTCATCTATTTGTGTACTGTTAAATTCTATATCTTATTTAAACTCATGTGATCATTAAAAATCCATAACAAACTCATGAAAATCACCATTGGCCAAGGGAGATATTGAGACTCAACAAATTCGTCCAAATGTAAGTATCTATAACTTTCATATTTCATTTGATAGACAGACATTCCATGAATTAATAGGTTTAAATGTATAATTCTTCATTGAGATTACATTTACACTTAAAATTAGCTATATATGGTTTTATAGGCTTTCCATATTCTACCGTAGGTGATCTAGACATCCATTTACCACCATGATCTCTTAATTGTTTTTGTTTTAAACCATTCAACTTTGTGTTATAAGCTTTGATAACACTAGAGATATTTCATTTTATGCATTATAAGATTTAGATAGGTTTATTTCATGATATTATTTTCCTATAGTCCTTGAAACCCTCTCCTTAAGTGTTGTGTGATAAGTGATCCCTTAGTTAGGTTCAACAGATCTAATTTGGTCATGTTACCAATATACAAAGTATCACAATAAATTTTAGTCGATTACCTTCTCTGAGTTTGGATTTAGTAAGTAGGATAAGTTGTAGATCTATATTATATTTTTTACATACATATTCCTCCTCATTGGGTAGATACTTCTCTTGTTCATTATTTCTTTAGAAAAAATTTCCTAGTTTAGAAGTATGACTTTGGCATCTACAATATTATGTTATATCACAACATTTTATTTGGCCACCATTACTACATATTTCAAGGTTAGTTACTTATCTAACATTTGCAGGTATGATTTATAACCCTTGATTTGAGTTTCCATCTTCTCCATCTCATATTCATAAAAGTTCCAAAGTCTTACATGTTCTCATAAATATGTGTTGAGATTGTTTGTCCCTTGTATTATTCATGAAAACTTATCCATTTGGCTCATTCTACCTTAGAGGGAATTTTATGAGTACCAAATTGGTATAATTAATACTTAGTTATTTTTCTATCTCCTCCAATTCTTTCTTTTTATCATGGGTCCATTGGGGCTAACTAATTGAGTGAATAAGGTAGGTGTCTTTTTCTCCCATTGATTTCTTTAATTTCCTAATATGCTCTTTGTATTTATTATTTCTAACCTGGATATACCCTAATAATGGGGTCTAACAGTTCTTCATATTTTTTTTAGCCTTTACTTTGATTAGGCTCTAATTTATTATACCTTTGGCATGATTGATGAAACTATCCACATTTTTTTCAATTGTATCTCTATTGGCTATGTTGTATCTGGATCATACTAAGGTCTAGTGGTGGTTAAGGTAATTATACACTTTTTTATGCATTATTCTAAATTTACACACTATGTCATTAAGTCTAATTTTAAATTATAGATAGGATTCTCCCTAACTATTTTTTTTTATTTTGAGGTTAATTTTTATAAGGACATTACAATTTATCCTCCTACAGTAGGCAACTTGGTGGGACCATAATGGTATATGTCATCTATTTATGTCATGCCATTTTTGACTATATTCATTTTAAGGGATCCATGGAAGTAAATATAGTAATTTTAAACATTCCTACTACTCCTATAGAACTGTCAATGATATCTTGTTGGTATCTCTTGGTTTTGAAGAGATAGTAGAAGGTCTACTACCATCATTTTCATTTTTCTCCTTTTCCTCATGTTCTATTTTTATTTTTCCCCCAGTTTCTTCTTCTTTTCTTATTTATTTTTCCTATCCTCCTCACAATTTATTTCCATTTCCTCCTTTATTATATATTATTCTTCATTGTTTTTCTTCTCTACCTTTATTTTTTATTTTCTCCTCCTCCTGCTTCCTTTTTTATTCCTTCTCTTTATTTCTCCTCTTTGTTGGAACATTTAATGGTTAAGTGGTAATTCATGCACCCTTACCATACAATGAGTAAATATAAATATTTTTATTTTTATTAACATGATTCAACCCGTGTAAACAAACAATAAAATATAATTATGTTCCCATTATGCCTCAGGGAAAGAATGGAATTATTGGTATCAACTATTCATGTTGCACTATAAAAATGTGTTTTAACTTTGTAAAATACACATCAATGCAAAACATATTTCTCTAGAGAAGATCCATGTGAAATATTTTCAAGGTTATATGAAAATATATTATATGAAGAAGTGAGAGGGAGAAAGATTTGTATTGTGTTTTGTTTATCATACCAATGAATAATCATTTGTAGTTTTCTTACCTCTTCATGAGGTTTTCCATGTTAAACATTGTGTATTGTGTTCATCTGTGTATTTATTTTTTTTCAAATACATTGAAAATCAACCTTTATGACCTTGGTATGGCCACGGGAAGAATTTGATCTAGTTTCATTCATTCTCTTCATCATAATAGATCCTAAATCCTTATGGTGAATTTTAGAGACACATAATGTAATACAAGCACACCTAGATAATAAAAAACTAATCTAAAATCCATTATGGCATCTTTATCGGTCAAAATAATGTATGTTGTACTCGATATTACCAATATATTTAATATAAATCAAAATAATCAATGTCAATCATTTTGAGGAGTGTAAATGATTATTTCTTACTTTACATCAGCAATCAGGAGTCACCTAGAGATACTTGGGAACTCACTGAATATATGCATGAGGGTACTCATCTCTAAAATCCATTTAACTTATTCTTGAATTAATTATTACTCTTATGAAATATGATTCAAAAGTAATTAATTTTCTTACAGAAAATAAAAACATTAAATCTTAGTTAGATGGTTGTGATTATAATCTTATTCAAGATAATATTTTTTTATTTCATTATTCAGTTGAATATTCATGAAAGATTTCACAATTTCATTTTTATTCTTAATTATGAGTATAAAATAGAACAAGATATTTCTAGCCTCACTACTTTGTCTACTCTTCTGATTCAAGAAGAACAAGTGATGTCAAATGACTCTAAAGAGAATATCATGCAAGCACTTATCATACTCAACAATGTTCCTAAAAAAAATGAAACTAGAAATCTAACCCTAACTTAACCAATGAAAAAAATGGAAGAAATAAATCTAATATTAAGAATCATAAAGTTAAGTTTAATGTGAATTGTAATATGTGTGGTAAATTTAGTCATATAGGGGAAATTGTTACAAAAAAATAGAGCTAATAACAAAACCTTTAAAAATAGTAAACAGAAGAAAGGCTTTAATGAAAATCATTAGAAAAATCAGAATAACAATCAATAATAGAATTATAATGTTATTGATTTAAATGATTCCTTAATTATTTTTAATGAAAATGAATGAATTATAGATAGTGGTGCATCCCATCATATAGTTTGTTTATCTAGTATTTTATCTGACACTACATATATATCTAAAAGAATTTATTTATGCAATAATTCATTTATAGAAGCTACTAAACAAGGAAAAATTAAACTTTCAAATGTTTTTATAAATGATGTGTTCTATGTTTCTAAACTTAAGAATTTTATTTTATTTTATTCTCATCTTAAAAATAATAATTTCATAGTAATTTTACTTAATGATAAATGGTCTATTAAGAATCGATCTATTTTTTTTTTTTGCTAAAAGAATTCAACATAATGGTTTATGTATGTTTTATATATCTTCTACATGCTTTCTTTCATTTCATAGTAGAAATGAATCTCAATTATGACATGAAATATTAAGTTATGTTAATTTTATATGATATGTCTCATCATGATTTTGTGGTTAATTTTCCTATTATTTTTTCCTAGCATGAAACTTATGAGGTTTACTTACGTGGTAAGTAACACATTAAACCTTTTCACAAGAAGCATGATGCTAACTACTCTCATCCTTTAAATTTTATCCATAGTGATGTTAGAGTACCACTAGAAATTGCATCTCTTAACGGTTATTTGTATGTTATTACTTTAAAGATATTAACTAAATTAATGGTGTCTCAACTACAATGATATTTTTTAGTAATACTGTGTATTTTATTCTTGAAAAATACTAATTATAATTATATCATAATAAAAATATTAGTCTTAGATGATAAAGAGAATAAAATATATTAACATTATATTATTTTCTTAATGATTACATTTATGATTATTTTGAATTCATATGAGTTAGCATTGAAATACATTATATGAATAACATCATGCTTCATTTGACAAGATGATCATGTTTAATTATTGAATTTGGCAAGAAGATCATGTACATTAATAAATAATATTTTGTGTTTAAATTATTAATATGTTCTCATTTGATATGTGGGGTAACATCATGCTAACATGCTTGTATTCTTCATTTGATAATAATAATGATATATGTTATGAAATATAAAGTGTAAATGGAGTTTTGATTATTAATTGGCTCTTCATCATTTACTTTACTAACCATTATGTTCATACATATTTGAAATTATCTATTTTAGTCCCATATTTATTTGATTGGATGATTTCATATCACGTTAAAATTGTCCATATTTCATGTATGAGAAGTTGCATACCTAAATATGTTATTATATATTTTTCTAAATTATGAAAAAATACCAAAAAACATATTAATTTTTCAAAGTTTAAAAGATTAAAATTTTAAAAAGAGTTATTTCTAATAAGATATCTAATGTTTGGCTAACTTAAATTGTTGTATGTGAATCCCATGATGGTTTGGGATGCCATTTTTATCAATATTAGAGATATATACTAATGAATTGTATACAATGATTTATGTGTCTCACTAACGTAGTAATTAAATTTGTGGAATAGTTTGCCTAAAAACATGACTTGATTATTTAAAATATGTTTTACCACAGATAAACATACATCATCATTTATCTATAAGCATTTGATGATTGTGATATTAACCATGTTTTGATATAATAAATCTATTTTTGTATATGTTTTCAATATGGTATATGATCTGTCATGTGGAATTTTATTAATAAGCCATATGGATACAAAATTTGTTAGAAAAATCCATGTTGATATTTCTCAAAGTACCACCCTTTTATGTGATAACCAAATTTATATAAATCTAGCAAAAAATTCAATACAACACCAAAAAATTAATCATATTAAATTTTATGTGAATTTTATCCAAGAAAAAGTCCTCAATGGTGATATTAATCTTAGTTTTGTCCTACAGATGAACAAGTGGAAGATATATTTACAACCCCACTTGGTTCTACCAAGTTTTCCAACTTTCATACAATGTTGGGCCTCTCGAAGTTCACATTGAGGGGGAGTGTGTATGAAAATATCACTTCCTAAAATCAATGTGTTTATTTTTTCTTCTCTATACTTATTCTCATTGTAAAATATTATAATATGTCACTTTATGTGATTTTGGTAAACTTCATTATCAATGATTTTAGAGTGTACCCAATATATAAAATTATATATTGTAATGAAGGTTCTTATGTTATAAAAAGTTATAAAATGCTTGGTTGATTATTTATAATAAATTATTAGATGTAATCTCAAGATCATTTTATCTTGAACTTACTCTAAGAAGTTTATGAATTATAATTTCTTTTGTTTCAAAAGGTGATACTGACATGATGAAGGTTTTAAAATATTTCAAATGTTACATGCTTCTTGAACTCATTGTATATGGTTTAAAAATCATATTTCCTTTATTTTAAATGTAACTATGGCATGTATCCCCACTTAACATTAAGGGGGAGTATTGGAACATTTAATGGTTACGTGGAAATTCATGTACCCTTACTATACTTAAAATGGTTAAATATAAATATGTTTTATTATTTATTAATATGAATTAACATCATGTAAATCAATAATAAAATATAATTATTTTACTAGTGTTCTTTGTGGAGAGGATGGACCCATTATAAATAATGGGTCACCTCAAACTATAAAATGGTGTTTTACCTTTGTAAAATACACATTGAAGAAAATCATATTTCTCCCAAGAAGTTCCATGTGAAATATTTTCAAGATTCTATGAAGATATATTATGTGAATAAGTGAGAAGGATAAATATTTGTATTGGGTTTTGTTTCTCATATCAATGAATAATAATTTATGATTTTTTACCTCCTCATGAGGTTTTTCATCTTAAACACTATCTATTGTGTTCATCTATGTATTTTTTTGATTTAAAATACATTTCTAGATCATGTGTATTGTATATGTATTGCTTCATATATACTATCATGCTTCATCTACTTTACCTTTTTATTCTTCTTCTATTTTTATTTTCTCCTCTTCCTCTGCATTTTTTTATTCTTCTAATTTTCCTTTCTCCCCCTCCTCTATTTTCATTTTTCTTCTTCTATTTTTCTTTTCTTCTCATCCTCCACTTTCCTTTTTTATTCCTTATTTTTTTCTAGTTTTTTTGGTCTTCTAATGCTTATTATACCTTTTCATTTTCTAGAATATATTTGGCCTATTAAGTAGCCATATCTATAATTCCCTTTAATTTCCTTCTCTCTTTATCTAGTTCTTATTCTAATTATTTCCTTTCTTGTGTTGTTGCTTCTTTTATTTCTGTCATTGTTTGAAGTGATTTTTGTTTTTCCAAATTATCCACTACCTAGTTGGATTTTTATTTGGTTATTAGCTTTATTTATTGGATTAGTATTTATATCTTCCTATTGGCAAGAGACATAAATGATTCTACTTCTACATTTTTTAATGCCTTCTCTTGGTGTATTTACATCATTATTTGAGCTTATTTATCTTTATATTTATTTTTTATTATTATATCATCCTTCATAGATAGGCAGAGGAGGCCTTTGGATAGTTCTCTTCGCATGCATAGTGTTAGTAGCACAATATATTTTTGATCTTGAAGGTGATGACATGGTGATCTATGATGTAACCGGTAGCTAAATCATAAGAATGATTTTTTTAGGACTATATTTGACATGGTTGGTATATAAGCTATAACATTAATCTCATTGAGGAGGATTTTGATCATGCTTTGGAAATGGATCCTTGTATATCCTTAGTTGTTAGTTCTTCTTTATAGGAGCAATATTCTATGATTCAAAATCCCCATGATCAAGAAAATATTTTACATAATTATTTATTTTCATGCACCAATTATTCAAATGGCCCATGATCTTATGGAACTCGTAATACTAATTTTCATCATACCATGTGGGATTTGGTTGATTCTCATTGAAAGGATTAGTTTTCAGATATACAATCATGTTTGTGGTGACCAACTTATGCAAGATAGATTATAAGGGTTCTCCTAGATGATTATATTATTTTTATTTAAACTCTTTCTTGGGATGGCCCTGAGGCAAAATTATTTTGAACATATTGGATGTTCTTTGCCTCTATAACTCCATCACCAACTACATTTTTGTTCTTATTAAATAATTTAGACTTATTCAGGTGTGATTGATTTTGTTGATATTTAGATAATGATTTCATAAACCCTTTGATTATTATAGCCTTCTCAATAAAAATACATTTCTCAATGATCACTTCAAATGTTGTGTCATAATGCACTTGAATATGGAATGCCATTACCTAATTGAGATTAGTAAAAAATATGATAACTAATTGTTTCTTTGGATAGAATATGGGAATCTTCTTTCCAAACTTCTCCATTTCTATATTAATTAAGAGAAAATAATCCCATTACTTTTTTGGTGTTGTAGAGATCCATCATGCTAAGACAATGCTCCCTATAGGAGAAGTGTTGTATAAACATTTTAGATAAGTCTATGAATGTGGTTATACATCCTTTTGGTAGATGTAAAAACCAATCTAGGGTTTGTCCTACTAAGCTCTTGGTAAATAATATGATTAGGTAGACATAAATGTAGGTGACCTCTATACATGACATGGAAAACTTCTTGACATGTTCTCGTGGGTCACCGTTTCCCTTGTATTTTTTGAACTAGGATAGCTCAAAGTAGGAAGGAAATGGGTATTTCAACATGTTATAGTCAAATTGATAGGGCATAACTCTTCAAATTTATAGTTATTTTTTTTATTACCAACATGTAGTCCTTGAAGGGCATTCTTAAAAGCTTTCCACTATTGATAAAATGGTCTGCCTTGAAGTGACATTATTGGAGGCTGATTAGATTGGGGTGGCACAAAGGACTAATTATTTTTGGATTTTTATTGATTTGAATGTTGATTTTGGATTCTACTTTGAAGGGTCAGATGATGAAGGACTAATATGGGAGGCTAGATTGGCCAAATTACAAATGAGATGCTATATTTTATTCAGCATGATGTGGTTTTGATCTTTGTGGATTTGATCTATTAGAGATAATTCCCCTTTACCATAGGGTATATTAAGATTGGGGTTGAAATTTGGATTTTTACAAGCAGATTGAACATTGAATTAATTTTGATCTACAAGATGGATTTAGGTATATTTATTTTGATTTTGGTGGTTTTGATGATTTTTACTTATTATATAGCTTAAATTCTCATAATTATAATTAGGAGGAAGTTAGACACCTATATCTAAAAGTTGTAAGAGAAGGTCATCATTATTTTTACATAAATACTGGTTGACTTGGGTTTTAAGTTGATTAGTATTAAACAAATAATTTATTTCATCACTATATTCAGTTTGATTAGTGAGGCTACTAATATCATCATTGTTAATGTGTTCTTGACCAAAGTGGAATGATTTTTTGTTGAAAGGCTTCTCACTAATAGTATTAAAATTTAATTTGGATTTGTATGTCACTGTAGGTGCCATGGTTTTAATTGAGTTTGATTGGTATAAGTTTATTTTTGTTTGAAAATATTGGTTTCTGTAAAACACTAGTTTATTACAAAGGGAGACAAATAATGACATTCAAACAAAATATCCTACACTATTCAATCAGGATTAAAACTAAATAATATTCAATAGATAATACCTTAGAAGGTACATCATGAGTGATCTTAGGTAATGTTGTGTTCCTTTAACTAATATTCATCTATAGCTGAAAAGCTCTAATGATAGGTTTGACTCACTAACTATGGGAGTCATCTATATACCTTTTAGTATGTGAGGCATGGATTTGTGTGGAAAAAGTGTTGCCTACAACCTAGGTATTTGTGGATTAAATCACATAACTTCAAGATGTTATTAAAATAGATGATTTCATAGACATTAATGATAGATCATTGAATTTGTATAGTTCACCAAAACATGGGATTTGTATTAATGCTTGGTAATGAAATCCAAATCACAAGACCCTAAAAATAAAAAGGTGTGAATTATTTTTAGTTTCCAAGATTTCCTTATGGCACAAGAAAAGAACATATGAATTTCATGCCTAGGAGACACGAATTACCTAGACTATTTTTTATTCTCAAAGTTGCCTTGTAGTGTGAGGGAAGAGCATACATGGTCATAATCTAAACAATGCAAGTAAAAACCAACATCATACATATAAAATGGATGGATTGATTAATATTAAATGATTTGATGTGTGTTGTTTGATTATATATCTTGGACTATCAAACCTTAAAAATGATCATTGGTAGTTTGTTATGGATATGGGTCTTCATCAAGCATAAAACTTGCAAGTTATGAACCATAAAATGCAGATGATACAAAATATATGTAGGCAATAAAATTCAAAACATAGATCCCATAATGTAGAAAACATATAAAAAAATTATAGGAACTACTAATCAGGACATAAATGTTACTAAATAGGACATCAGTGCCACTAAACAAGACACAAAAACCACTAGTAATAAAACATGGATATAAAATGTAAATGATGTTAATCATGGGGCTGATGTTATTAGATAGGAAGAAAGAAATAGTAAATAGGATGGAAATACCATTAATCATAAAATGTAGATGGAATGTAGACATTATTAATCAATATGTAGATACCACTAATCAAGATGCATATGCCACCAAATAAGATGCAAACACCACTAATAAAAAATGTTGATATAACACAAATGCCACTAATCAAGATGCAAAAGTTAAAAATAATGAAACACAAACATAATACATTGGTAAATGTAGACACTAATGGATCCTATTAAAACACCATTATTAGGGAAGGAAATTCCACTATGCATTGTAGACAAAAAAAATCTACACACAATAGTTTTGAATGTCACAACTCCTCTAAACCACTTGAGGGCCCCCTTGGGCCCAACCATTGGCCTTTTGATCAAAAACCAGACCTAACCTAAGCTAGTTGACCTTCTAGATAAAACCCACCTTTATACCAACACTGCCTTTGACCTCTAACCATCAACGGTCAGGGTGACTTTTGACGGTCATGTTGACCATCGATGATCAGGTTCCACCATTTAAACCAACTTAACTCACCCTTAACTCCTTTATTTTTTATAATTAACTCATCTAAATCCATATGTGAGACATTACATATGTGAGTTAAAATCAGATTCAAGTTATACCCCTTGTTAATGTCTTATTACACCTCTCCTTCCTTGCCTATAAGGAGAAAGGAGCAGGAGGTGAAAATAGATCCATGACTTCAAGATCTTTTACATCCAGAGTTTCTTTATAGGTTACTTAATCCAATAATCCAATGATCTAGCCATCATATTAGACAGATGACTTTTTGTTATCCCTTTATCTATATCCAAGTATCATTACTCTATCAGAATCATGCTAGACTCCATCAACAAGCCAACCACTTTAACCATTCACCACATCAGCGTTTTGAAATCTAAGTATTTGTTTACCATTATTTAATTACTTTATTTTTTTCAATTATCCTAGTAAAAACCAATCTCCCAAAATTACCTTTTGTGATCTCATCAATCTAACCTTTTATCACCTAAACCCAACACATAGTAACCACTAACGGTCACATTGACTACTGACAGTTTGTCCAATCACTGATGGTTAGCTCAACTATCAATGGTCATCTCAATCATTTATGGTCACTATGGTAGAAAATAATAACAATATATTTTCACCTATTTACCCTCAACCAAATCCAATTTTCTTTTCATTTGCCTATTCACAAACTCCTAACCTATTTTTTGAAGCACCCCTGACCTATTTAGCATTAGTATTGACTTGTGTATTGCTATATTAGTCATTTTAGTCTATTTATTTATCAAAAATTTATTGTATTCAATTTTAGTACCTTTTTATTATTGATTTAAGTACTTTATATTCTATTTTATAAACGTAATTTTTTAAAACATGTGAATTGATATCCCCTGAGGAAGCTTTTGTTTCTAGGATCTAACTAGCATTATGAAATACACCCAGATATCTATCTAACCAAACATTTTATTTAATGTTGTCTTAATTTCAATTAATCCTCACAAGCCAAATAGGAGTTCTTTATAATCATATGATTCAACATGTGCATAATCAAATAGGTTTTTAAACCATACATGTATCTAATTTCTTCTTCTTCCTTTCTCGAAATATAAGTTGAAATTCATTGAAACATTATGGCATGCCTAGTGGGACCCTTGAGTCTCTACTTGGGTTTAATTTTAATGCATTTATATGATCTTCTCTCTATTTTATGGCTATAAACAAAACTAAAATTTCTTTTGGGTTTAAAATCAACTGCATACATTAGTTACTTGCAAGTTTAGCTCATTTAGTTAAATAAAATCAAAGTAATATGATCATATCATCACTTTTGTTGTACACAATAAAATAAATAGCCTTCATCAATAAAATATAAAAATAACTTGAGATAAGGCCTGACTAGGATTTCATCACCTAGTAGTCACCTTACCCTTTCTCAGTGATCCTACTTGGAGGTCATTACCAAGGGGATAACCAACTCAACTCTTTGGTTGAGTATAAACTCTATAAATCAGTATATATTGGTTAAGCAAGTGAAACCCTTATCTATATGGTGTGTGAAGTGAGGGGGTAGGCCCCAATAGTATGCCATGTATTGATTCCCAATACAAATCCTTTTTGAGAGCCTAAACACAACCTAAAATCATCCATAGATTTCTTTTCTAGTACATGTTCTATCAACCCAAGTGGAGTCACATATTTTCTTAAAATATTAAGTCATAAGCTAAAAGATAGACTAAAAAGATATTTAGGTATTAACATACTTTTTAGTGTTTCATTGATTTCCTTTCTTATTTATTGTCTTCGCTCTATTTGAGTGGTGACATTGTTTTTGTATTCTCTCTCCCTTATATTGTATGGTTCTAACTCGTCAATAGCAAAAATAACTAGTAAAATGGAACCCATCACCAAACCAATCATCCTCTTCTATCTCCTCATATATGGAGTATGTCTATGTATAAAAAATCTCTCTTCATCCTTTGATAAGTCCTCCTTTCCCTCAGGAAGTTCCCCAAGGAGATATATACTTTGCCACCTTCTTAGATAACAATCATGTGGCCCTTCAGCATTATCTTAACACCATTCCTCACTGTACCCCTACTTTGGTTCCACCTATGAACCCACCTTTTGAAATTCCTTCCCACTTTATTAGAAACACTTCCATTTGCATAGTCACCACCCCACCATTGACTACCCAAGCTTCCTCATCTACCAATAATCCCTTTGATATTTCCCAACCTACAAACACCCTTATACCTTCCACCCCCACTAACAAATCCTCTACCTTAGGAGAAACCCAATCACTATCCACCTATACTCCCCTCATCATAAGAGTACCTACCACTAGTATTTTCAACCTTTTTTTAGATACCTCTAATCTACTAGCCACTACCCCACTTCAAAATATTGTGGTGTATATACCTTCTACCTTACCACCAATGAGTATAAAGGTCACCACCTTTCCTTTGATCACCAACCTAACCACTATCCCTACCCAATAGGTGTTCATTGCACCAAACCTAGGTTACATCCCTAACCCATAAGGGCATGTGCCTCTACCCACTACCCAACCACCTGTATCCACCTACCCATTTATATCATCCACCCAACCACCTGTGTCCACATATCAATATGTGGCAACTTCTCAACCTCCCACCAACTATCAATATATTACTCAACCACCATAACAATATGTACCTCATTAATATTTAGGCACACAACCCTAAATAGATATAATGAAAATTCTCATGGATAAAATGACCACCTTAGAGTCATCCATCTCTGGTGCTCACAACATCTTATCGTATGACTAGATCTGTAATGATCACATTCACCCATTTGTCCTTATCAAACCATATCCTCCTTAGTGGGAACTTACCAATTTTTCTATATTTTAAAGTAAGGAGGATCCCCAAAAACACCTTAGGGAATTTAGGAATGCATGTTATTTTATTGCTTAAGATGATGCCCTCCTTCTTCATACCTTCCCCATGTCTCTATCCAGTCTAGCATTGGATTGATATAGTGCCTTAACCAAACACTCTCTCTTCTCCTTCACCTAGTTAGCCCAAAATTTCATGGATCACTTTTAGATAAATATCTCCAAAAATTTTCCATCACTGACCTTTACTCTATCTAGAAATTTGATGATGAATCTATTGCTAATTTTGTAGCTCATTGGAGGAGCTTGATCAATCAACTTTCTTTCTCTTTCTCCTAACCCGAACTAGTAAAACTTTTTGCTCAGGCATGTGACAAGCACATCTCTTTTATGTTACGTGTTTATAGATTCAAAACCTTTGAAAAGTATTTTACCATGGCTTGTAAACTAGAAAATAGAGCCATCAATTAAGTAAAGATAAATTTTAAAATTAAAAACTCTACCTATAAAACCAATGAGGCCTCTTCATATAAACCAAGCAACCAAACTAATACCAATGCCAAGATCAAGGGAATTGCAAATGTGATTGTCTTTAAAACCACTCCTCCACCATCTATCAATCAATCAAACTCCTCTAACTCTTCAAAATAAAACATGAGAAACCAAAATTAAACTAGTCAAAAATAATTTAATCCACTCAGGGAATCTTATGCTTCAATCTTGGAAAAGTTGTTGAAAGATAATTTCATACAACTTCCTCTTATCAAACCCCCTCAACAATTTGATTCTTTTAATCCCACACTTATATGGTATAATTAAAATGACCTATGTGTTTTCCATCGAGTAGTGGGGCATGATCTAAGTGTAATAACTTCAAAATCATTGTCTAAACCCTCATTGATAAGGGGAGCATGTGTTGGACAACCCCAATGCACCTTCAAACCAAGCCCTCAATATTTATAAACAAACTTTTCCTAATAATGCACCTACCAAAAATGAGAGAAAAAAAGTTGAGTTTTCTCATGATGCCCACACCATCAATATGGTTATTGACATGCTTATTGTTGAAGAACCTACCACCCATTCTACCTTTTCTTTGCCCCTTCCACTTATTGAGGTAGTGGAATTACCTTCTGCTCTTTTGGAGACCTAAACTAAGGAAGCACCCCTTTCTCAACCTCCACTTCTTTAATTAGTGGAGTCACTAACCCCTTTTTTAATTGACATACTAGAGCAAGAAACCATCACCACTTTACCTTCTCCCTCAACTATCAAGTAATTTACATACCCTTGAGAGATCATCCCCAAATAGGAATCCACCATGTCTACACCTACCATAGAAGAACCACCCATCCAAACCTTACATCCTTTGATTGAATAAAAGGAGGAGGTTATCATCCCCATTCATTAGCCTATGGGTTTATATTTTGAGCCTACTGACCAGGAAACAAGATTGGTCTACAAACCATTCTCTAGATTAGTTTAGAGATTGGAATTTGTCTCCAACCCTGACATAAGTCAGGCCACTTTTTGATAGTAATTATGGATCCCTTACATCACTAAACAATAACCTTTGACCATACCTTTGGCAAACCAACCCACCACTTATATCATTCAAACCCCTATCTTATCAACTAAACTAATGAAAAACCTAATCCACTCAATCGTCCAAAGTAACCAAAGCCCAAACAACCAAACCAACTAAAAACCTTGGTGTCTTCCCTACCTGCAGCCTTAATCACCCCTTCTTGAAACTATATATAACCTCACCAAACCCAAAAACCAAACTCCAAACCAAATCAACCAAGGAAGTAAATCCAAAAAAAGTCTAGAGGGCCAAAATTCTATCTCCCTTCATCCCTCCACTTTGATTAGGAAGTCAATTGTCTCAACAAAAACTCAACCACCACTGTTGGTTACACCGGTATACTTACTTTTTGACACACATATTTTCATTAAACCATCAATAACCAAACTACCTAACCTATAACCTCATATCTCTAATTTATCAACTTACACCTTACCAAAACCAAAACCAAAACCATCAACTAATAACACAACCTTACCCAAGAGTTCTACCACCAAGGCTATTTCTAAAAAGACTTCCATCTCACCAACGAAGGCCAAAACCTCAAAACCCTCTCCACCTTTAGTTGAGCCTTACTCAACCATTTTTCAAAGCTTATTAAAAGCTGTTAGTTTGACCTTACCCCCTATCAGGCCATTTGACCTTCTCGATCTAAAACCAAACTGGTATAATGACTACCAAGTGTGTTCTTATCATAAGACACTAGGGCATGACATAAAGAACTACAAATCTCTCCAAACAATAATCCATTAGATTTATGATGAGGTTAATCTATTAATATATGATCCTCCTATAAGCTTTCCACTAATCTAATAATCATCAACCACTACCTAATGCCTACCTACTCCCCCACTCTCACCTCAGAGTGATGAGGAACCAAATAAATATCCCACCCCAACTCTTCCATCTACCCATACTATCCATGTGGTCACCTGATCACATGCTCAACAAAAGTATAATTAGGAGCCTAAAGTGTCTATCCCATAGACATACCCACCTTCCACCTCCAAACACAATCAAAATCAAGCATCTTCACCTTTGACCAAACCCAAGGTATCTATCTTGGGTACCTCCCAATCCAACCCCTATAAATCAATCACCTCAATCAATATGAGCCTATATGAGTTAATTTCTACTTCACCTCATCATCTCCAAGTAATGATAGGGGCATTGCAATCAGTAGAGGTCCAACATAAATATCCTTAACCTCTGTCCACCTTTATGGGTGCTCTCTAAATTTATAACCTTGTCACCTTCAAGGAGACAGTAATACCTTCTATCCATTCGGATGACCTAGATCCCCCTCTTTTCATCACTTCCTACATCAACCAAATCCACATCAATGGGTGATGATGGATGGAGGATCTAGTATTAACATCATCTCCTCCCATGCCTATGATCAAATCAAACTACTAGATAATGTCATGTTCAAAACCTTACCCATCCTTTGATCCTTCAACAACACGATGGCCACTACTTTGGTAATTGATGTCCTTCATATATGGTTAGGACCTTGCACACTCCCTAAGCTCTTCTATGTAGTAGAAGGTGAATTCTAGTATAATGTCTTGTTGGTATGACCTTGGATTTGCTTAATGGTTTATTTACCTTCTACCCTTCATCATTACATAAAATTTGAGCATGAAGTCCAAATAATCACTATATAAGTTAACCCAAGTCCCTATTCATTATACAACATGACTTATCAAACCAATAATGTTTTCTTACCTTTATCTAGCACACCCTCATTAGCCAAAGACAAGCCCTCAACCATGAAGGATGAATCCATATCTTCTTCCACCAATGAGGCATCTACTAGGTCATCCATACCTTTAGATCAAATCCCCACCATAGATCACTTGGAATCCACATTTCAATGCCTTTCATTAGGGGAATATCACCTCTTCACCATTGATGCTTTCCCTACTCCACAAGAGTATGGGAAACTTGACTACCAACTTTGGTATAACCCCAATATCATAACCATTATTCCCTCTAGACCTTCACACTATCAAAATCATTTCATCTATGGGGGACTTAATAGACCACTTGATGGACAAATTGGGATTTGCCAAGACATACCTCCATAGGTGTGCTTGGAAGGGATTTGGTCTTGTATGATATGAACATGGCCCACATGAATTGATTTCTATTGAAACTAAAAAGACTCATGAGAAACATATCCTTGGTTTCATTCTACCCAACAAGAGGAAAACCAAACCACCTACCACCATCATTATTTTAAAAGACATATTTTCCTCACCAACCTCTACTCCACCTGAGTATGAGGAGGATGAGGTCATCCCACCTATAGTTTTTTCATCAACATGATTAGCCTCAAACCCCTGACCTATCAAAAGGAGGAGTAACCATAACCATCCCTTTGACCCATCCTGAGATGATAGGAAATGACTCTCCTACATTAATATCATTCAGTGTTAGGATGATGATTCCACTCTCGCCTATCTTGGTGCCCTAGATTCTTCCATATAAAAATATCTCCCTATTGAGACTTTGATCATGTTGAACTAATCCACCATGGAAATCAAATTGGGCACTTCAGACAACCCCCACATTGTCAAAATTGGCCAATCATTGAATTCTAAGGAACTTTGAGATTTCCCCTCTTTCCTCTGAGATTGTAATATAGCATTTGCTTGGGCTTATAGTGACATGCATAGAATTGACCCCACCATTACCACCCATAACATAGTTAGCAACCATGATGCTAAGCTTGTCAAGAAAAAACTTTGATGAATACACCCTCATGTAGACCTTCTCATCGAAGAAGAGCTTCAATGTCTCCTATCTATCAATTTAATTTAACCCATTGACTATCCCTAATGGGTTTCAAATGTCATTCCTATCACCAAATCCATAAGGGGACTATGCATTTGTGTATACTTTTGTGACCTCAACCTCACTTTCCCCAAAAATTACTTTACTCTACTAAGCATCGACCAACTAGTTGATCTTATGACTAACCATGAGATGTTATCTCTCATGACCAAATTCTTGGGTTACAATCAGATCCTAATTTTTCCCAAATATCAACACAAAACCAATTTCATCACCCTATGGGGAGCCTTCTGCCATAGGTTCATACCTTTTGGACTAAAGAATGCTGGTGTAACCCACCAATGTGTTATGACTTAAATTTTCCATGACCTCATCCATAATATTATTGAATACTATGTGGATGAGATTCTTGGGAAATTCAAATATCATAGGTATCATTTAACCATTCTTAAGATTATATTTGAGGGCCTCATTTATTACCATGTCTACTTTAATCCCAAGAAGTGCATTTTTGGAGTTTTGTCAAGAAAGATTTTTAGCTTTATTGTCTCCCTTTGGGGAATCGAGGCCAATCCTAACAAAATAAAAGAAATCATCAACATGCTCCTTCCAATCAACCTTAATAAACTTGGTAGTTTTTAGGGGAAGCTCCAATCCATGCATCATTTTATCTCCCAAATTTTTGATCGATGCCAACCTTTCCACCACCTTCTGAAGAAGGATGTATCTTTTAAGTGTAATAGTGATTGTTAAAACGCATTTGATTTACTCAAAAAGTACCTTTTATCTCCCCTATCCTCACCCCTCCCAAGGATGACCAATCTTTCTACCTTTATATCTTGACCATTGACCACTCCATAGGGGCAATGCTTGCTCACCAAGATGAACAACACAGAGCAAGCCATCTACTACATTAGTTGCATGCTTGTAGAGTATGAGACTCAGTAAATCCATATTGAGAAACATTACTTAGTTTTAGTCTTCATGGCCACCAAACATCACCACTACCTTCTTAACCACAAAACCTATGTCATAACCAATATCGACCCACTCAAGTATATAAAATCCAAGCCATACCAAAACCAACATATGTCTAAGTGGCTCATGATTTTAATAGATTTTGACCTTGAGTTATTTCATAAAAAGTCAATTAAAAGGAAAGTCATTTCTGACCAATTGGCTAAACCACCATTAGAAGACAACTAACCTCCTCCTCTTGAGTTCCCCAATGATTCTATCACAACCCTTTCTCAAGAAAAATTCACCTATCAAGTGACCATGTTCTTTGATGGATCAAAGTGTCAACATGGTGGGGAAGATGGCATCATCCTTATCCCCCTTCAAAAATAACCCTTCCCTTTATCCTTCACTCTATATTTTTAAGGTACCAATAATATGGTCGAGTACAGATCCCTAGTCATGCACCTTTGAACTATGTTAGCCTTGGGAGTTAAAATGATCAATATCTTTGGTGACTTCCAACTTATGGTAAATCAAATCAATGGCTCTTAATAGTTTAATAATTATGTTTTATAACAATATGAACAACTAATTGAAAAACTCTTAACATCATTTGAACATTACCACATCTAGTCAACCCCATGACCTACCAACAAGTTTGATGACACCATGGCTTCCCTCACCTCTTAGATCCCATATACACACTCTGACTCTAAGTTATATATCATTATCCATAGACTTACCCATCCTTCCTATGTCAAATTAGATTCTCCCACCATCTTCAATGTGGAAGAGACCCAACCTGAACTTTGGTATTAGTAGACCTTAGACTATCTCAACCTTGACATCATTATTTTTGTTCTTTCTAAGAATTTTTGAAGAGAATTTATTCATAGTACCTCATGTTATACCAGTATGTGAGGAATTATTTATAAATTCAACTTTGATGGTAAGTGTCAACAACACACCAATTTACATCATGCACTTATCCATAGTCTTAGTGTATCTACTGATTTTTTACCCTTCTCACAATGGGGTTTGGACCTCATTTATCAAAACCATTATATCATCACCATGACTAAGTATTTCACCAAATGGGTAGATCCTATTTCTATAGTCTCAATCAAAGTGGAAAAGATATTCAACTTTATCAATCATCACATCATTTACCACTTTGGTGTTCCTAAAAAAATCATCACCAAAAATGGTAAATATTTTAAGAATGAGAAAGTCCAAGATCTTTATGATTCATTTGATATCAAGTTAAGTTTCTCATCTCCCTATTGCCCTCAAGCGAATGGACAAGTAGAAGCCTCTAACAAAACTCTCAATAATATGCTCACTAAAATGGTCAATGCCTCTAGTCAGGATTAGCATTTTCACATCACCTTTACCTTATGGGAATATCATACTATCATTAAAACCTCTATGGGTGCTACCCCATTCTCTATTGTGTTTAGAGTGGAGGTCGTCTTGCCTCTTGAAGTCCAAATACCTTCTCTTCACATATCTTTGTAGGAGCTCATTTTTTAAGATGATTATTGTCATCACCATTTAGCCTCACTTGAGATACTTGGTGAGCATCACTTATTCATCCTTACCCATCTTCATGTATATCAAGAGTACATCAAATGTTCCTATAACAGATACCTTATAATGAAATAATTTAACATCTGAGACCTCATCCTAAAGGAAAATCAACATGTCACCAATATGGAGAAAAGTAAGTGGGGCAACTTTGATTTTGATTGGATTTGACTTTATATCATTACCCATAAGTATAGATCAGGAGATTATCGATTGTCCTCTCTTGAAGGTAGCCCAAAACCTAAACCCATCAATGCTTCACATCTATATCCTTTATTTCATTAAGAAGGATCAAGATTACCTTTTGTTTAACTTAAGACCATCCCTTGCTTTAAAAATCACATTACATCTCCATATTTTAGGGGAAACCAATTAAAATTGAATCATGTGATTATCCATCATAATCATAGCCTAATATTGAATGATGGATAACACGTCTCTACCCATGGTGTGATTATCATGGTACTTTCCACCCCTTTTACAAGATGGATTATCATGATCATTGTCACCTAAACATCTTTACACCTAATCAACCTTCTTGAGATTTTATTTTTTCCTTCATAAAGGTGAATCCTTAAGACTATATAGGCAAGTCTATGTCAAGAAAAATCAAATAAAGTAAAAAATTAAAATCCAAACCTCATGGGTCATTCCTAGCATTCATAGACTATTCCCTTGAAGGAAAGCTATTGAAAACATATTTAAAAATTCTCAAAGTAAGGTGGACTTCTCCTTTGAAGGATAGCTATTAACAATAGTAAATAAAGGAAACAAAGTTATACCACTCCATCGAAGGATGGTTGAGTAAAGCATTTGTCAAAATAAGGAATTTATTAGAAGATTCCCTTATCGATCAACTTCCCCAACCCATGCAAAAACAAAATAAATTAAAAATCCCATTGTCAAGTAATAAAAGAATCAAAATAACTTTGAAATCCATAATTAGCTCTCATAAGCAAAATAATTTTGAAAACTACAATCAAATCTCATGAGTGGACTTCCGACATTGATTAATCTACACTTTGTATGATATAGATTTTTTTATGCTAACTCTTTTTTAGCCTCTATAAGTGACATGATAGCCTCAAAAGAAGGTTTCATTTTCATCCATCTCCCCTTTATACACTATAATCAAGGGATTTTGATCTCACTTGACATTATGTGATCAGGACACCTTTTTAACTAACTAACAAATGCTAATACAAAGAATTCAAAGGGATTATATTACTTAATCCAATCCAACTTTGGTTTTGTTCTAGTCCTTTTCAAATAATAAGCATCCTACCCTTTTCCTATCTTCTCATACCTAGCTAATATATCGACCTAGATGTTTGTATCTAGAGTATTTTCTATTTTCAAACATTTAAATTTTTTATTCAAATCTCACTTTATGTGTTTTACCTTAAGAAAAAAATAACATAATCATAACCATAACATATTAACATGTGTTAGGAATGAAATATACAACATCAACATATTCATCAAAAATCATATCAACATCATATCATCCATGAACAACAAAACAATAAACCATCTATACCACATGTCTAAATATAAATGAGGAAGCATGTACTCATTCACTTTTAACATGAACATCATCATCATACCAACATCATCATAACCATGAACATAAACAAAATACATCTCATCACATGCCTAGCTAGGTGAGTCTACATCATAAGATATCATCATGAGCATAATCAATATAACATTCATCAGTAATTCATATAAACATCAAAACCATGAATGATAAGCAATAAACAAGGATCATATATATATATATATATATATATATATATATATATATATAATGAGTCTAAATTCATAATGTATACACCAATATACATGCTTCTCTCTCTCTCTCTCAAAATGTACATCTCACCACATCGACTCATAGGCTAGTATCAAAATGATATGCAACAACATATAATATACCTAAATTGTGTCATGACTATGTCCCTGGGGCACCACTATCTCTTAGAGCACCACTAGGTCCGTATGCCTGCCCCCCTAAAGTACTTGCCTATGCACCTATGGAAGCAACCCACTAATCTAGAGTCACCATGCTAGTATCACCTACCAAACTAACTTTTTACTCACCCCATTAGGTCTCATCAAAACACTGCCTTAGGACTATAGCCTCATAGTATTGTAAATCCTCCACTCTGGTTAGGTATCATGTCATGGGGATAGGCTATGATGGTCCTACACATGTTGGATATCCTCCTCCCCTCTATCTCAAGGAGTTTTTCTCATAGATAACTAAGGCTAGTGAAGCTCTAGCCTAGTCCTTCTCACTCATAACTATAGCCACCTGACCCTGTAAAGCTTCCACATTCCCCTATAATGTTATAACCTATGCCTATATAGTGTCTAGTGCCACTCCTACCTATGCATTTGGAGAACCTCCATAAACTTGTTCCCATTGACCTCAACTAGTTGAGTCCACATCTATTTACCTCTTTCCACCATCATCTCCACCAAAATCTAATACTGCATATAGATCTTGATACCATGTATGGTAACCATATACAAAACCTACATAATCAATCACTAGCCTCACTGGAAACTCCTCATGATCAAGTAAAGTCTATACTAGGTGTGGCTCAGGTAATATGACCTTTACATCCTATAACCTATATCTAGGAAATGGGCCTAGGATACCTTGTACTAAGTCAAACTATCTTTGTATCCTATCAAATGGGATGAGATCTACCTCCCCATCCCTTTTATCAAAGATCCACCTATAACTCTATAGGGATAAAATTTGCTTCCTATATCTAGCCCACTCTAGAAACTCAACATATGGCCTCTAGGTAACATCACCAATGATCAAGGCAACTAGTGCACCCTACAACCAATCTACACCATGAGCTCCTCCTCCTACACCTAAAGCAAAAAAATCATCTCTACATTGCATGAAACCAATCAAGAAATCTATCTAAGCAAAACCAACCCATGGTAGCTACATCATCTTTAGCACTCAGATGTGCTCATAGGCCAAACATTTTAGTACAAGTTTGATGTTAATAATGTACTTCCTATGAGATATATAGTCCCACAACACCTTATATATATGAACAATTAGCATAGATACCAATACAAACACTGTGTGTCCCAATAGCATCTTGACCAACACCCCTAGTAATAGATAGGTAAATATCCTGCTACTTGAATATGGAAGGGAAAAGCATGACACAACTATCATCATCATGGTCATCAATTTCCTCTTGCCCCTCACCCTCTGATAAAGAGTAGAGTATAGTAAACCCCTAACATGCCACCTAACATGATCATGGTCATCTCTAAATATCAGATTCAATCACTCCTTGCATTCCTCCTACTCAATGTGATATATCAGATCACAATGAAGGGGAAATTGAGTGATCTTGTGCACATGCTCTAGTAATATAGTCATCTCACTAGTGGGTAGTAATAAGGTGTTTATGGATAGATCTCATCTATCAATTAGGGACATGATCATTGCCACATATCACAACACATACTGGTAATGTCACATCACTCTGAGCTCAACTTCTTCCATATGTGCCCAATCCACTTGGGTCATCCTCTGGTGGATCTCCACAAAGATGTAAGGTATGTGATCTCACATCTAGATCTACTCTCATGCCTACATAGTTTGTTATCAAATAGGCTTAGTTATCTATACTATGATTACTCACAATCTTATCTCCTTAACTAAACCTACCTACCCTTAGCCCATTTGACCATTACACTACTAATATTTACATCAAAACTAAGCTCTTTTACCTCTTACTAACTACTTGTTATCACCTAAAAACATTACCCCAACCCACCTAGTACCTCACCACTTCAAAACACCTAGCATCCCATATACCCAAACTAACCTTCAGCCTTTAAACACATTCAACACAAATTTTTATCAATGTTTTCGAGCCTACATGACCATCGATGGTCATAGTGACCATCGATGGTTAGGTACCCCTTTTCCCAGTGGTCATCAATTTCTAATAATCAGGGTGACCATTGATCATCACTGTGCATGACTTCTATTAGAAACTCCCCAACCCTAACTTACCCAAAAAAACACCCCAAATAGTTAAAAGATTACAAAGTTATACCTCCTCTTACACCCATCCTACCCTAGCTACCCCACCTTGGCCAATTTCAATTTTCACCCAAAAAGTAAGCACAACCTACCTAGGTCAAAACCCTCCCACCAAGTCAATGTCACATCCCTCAAATTCAAATCTACAATACCAATAAAAAATCAAATTGCTCTACTAATTTTATGTAGCCCCTACCTCATTTCTCAACCGTCATCAATGAGAAATCTTGGGGCCCATTGCTTGTCCTCATCTACATCCACACCCACCCTATATGTTCACTAGTTCACTCAGTCTACTTGGTCAATCTAATAATCAACTTCACCCACTAGCACTCACCATCAGCTAATTTTTCACCCAAAATGATAAAATATATAGCTCACAAGTCAACAAAAATAAATGAGTCCAAAAGACTCACTATTTTTCTTTTGTCCTCTAACCTTTTAGGGTTTACACCCTGATCATTCATGGTCAAGGTGACTGTCGATGGTTGATTTTAAGCCCCATGACCATTGATGGTCAAGTTGTGGACTTTTTTCCTTTTTACCTTAAACAAGCAATTTGTTTACAAAAACCCACCCTTAGAGACTACCTTCTCTGACCACCTTGATAACCACCTCATCACCTTGCCCTTGGTCCATTTTATCCTAGTTAGCATGTTTTTTTCAACAACTCTTGCCTAGTCCTTTTGACTACAATGACAAAAATTACCATGTTGACCATGTTTGAGCTTACACCACCTCATGCATACTTGACCCACTTTTATCTTATTGAGATCACTTCCAAACTCAGATACCCATGACTTCACCTAACTAATTTATGTTTTCATAGGGAGTACTTCTTACCTTGGATACCCACATAACCACTGACATCGACTAGGATACTTGTATTTATGAGTGTACCCAACCACAATGACTAAATATAGTCATGTGGTCTACTTTTCACTTATCCTCCTAGCACCAAACTTTATTTTTACCAACTATGGCAACCTATTCAGTGTGTTCTCTTGGCTATCACTCTTTTTATTATACTTTGTGCATGTGTTTATGCTTTAAGTGCCCAACCTATCACCCACCTTCATGATGTCCACCTTCATGATCACCTTCACCACTTATCAAACCCATACTCAATTTTGTTTTACCTCATCAACTCTTGGTTTGAGGGGGAACACCTCCTCCCATACTTTAGGCAACCTGACCTTCAACTTGTAAACTATTTTTTGTTTTCTAGTTTATTGATACAAATTACATAATAAAAAGGGGCAAAATGTAGACACCAAAAATCCATATACAATGGTTTTGATTATTAGAACTCCCCTAGACCCCCTTGAGCCCAACTATTGGCCTTTTGTCAGCTGACCTTCTATATAAAACTCACCTTTTAACCAATATTTCCTTTGACCCCTGGCTGCCAATGGTTAGGGTGACTATTGATAGTCACCTTGACTACAAATGGTTTGGTTTCACCATGTAAACCAAATTAACTCACCCTTAACATCACCTTCATTTTTTATAATTAGCTTATCTAAATCTGTATGTGAGCCATTGCATGAGTTAAAATTAGACAACAAGTTAGACCCCTTTTTAACATCTTGTTTCACCTCTCCTTCTTTGCCTATAAGGAGAGAGGAGTAGGAGGTGAAAATAGATCCATGACTTCAAGAGATTTTACATCTAGAGTTTCTTTATAGGTTACTTCATCTAGCAATCTAGTAATCTATCCTTCATGTTAGAGAGCCAACTTACCACCATCCCTCGATCGATAGCCAAATACCATTACTTTGATGAAATCATGTTAGACTCCATCAACAAGCTAACTAGCTCAGCCATTCACCACATCAAATTTTTACAAGATAATTATTTATTTCCCATTATTCAATTACTTTATATTTCACAATCATCCTAGTACAAACCAATCTCCTAAAATTACCTTTTTTGATCTCATCAATCTAACTTTTTATCACCCAAACCAAATACACAATAACCACTGATGGTCTATCCAACCATTGATGGATAACTGAACCACCGATAGTCATCTCAACCACCGATGGTCATCTCAACTACCAATGGTCACACCAATGACCAACAATCACTATGGTAGAAAATAACAAGTTATTTTCACCCATTTACCCTCAACCAAATTCAATTTTTTTTTTGTCTACTTGTTCACAAACTCCTAACCTATTTTTTGAAGCACACTTAAACCTTTATAGCATTAGTATTTACTTTCTTATTTCTATATTAGTCTATTTTTTTATCAAACATTTCTTGTATTTGATTTAAGTTCCTTTTGATTATTGATGCAAGTGATTTATATTCTATTTTATAAACTTAATTTTTTTAAATGTGTGGATTGACAACCCCCAATGAAGCTCTCACTTCTAAGATATAGCTAGCGCTAGGCAATCCACCCAAATATCTATTTAACCAAACATCTAGTTTAGTGTTATCTCATTTGAAGGTCATCCTCCCAAGCCAAAGAGGATCTCTTCACAATCATCTAATTCAATGTGTGCATAATCAAACAAGTTTTTCAATCATACCCATATTTAATTTCTTCTTCTTCCTTTCTCTAAATATAAGCTAAAATTCACTGAAACACCCATTAAAACATGATAATCTATAGAAATCAATATTTAAAGCTAAAAATTGAAAATTTTGACCCTAATTAAACTCTAAAGTATGACCAGCCAAGAAATACACTTCCTAGAAAGCAAAATATAGTGGGGCTTGGTCCTACCAGGTGTGCCAAGAATGTACACATGTGAAATTAGAACTATGTAAATAGAAACTCAAATTTACTTTAAATTCTTACTTTAATCAATCATAATACCTTTTATTGAGCTTAAAAGGATATAAATACACCTTCAGTTACTTTGAAGATCACCTTGTTATTTTATTTTCTCATATTTTTATATGATGTGGTTTCTCAATTGGATGTGTGTAAGTACTCTGGAAACATGTCCCTTAAAGTGATGAATATTATTTGATTGGATGAGAGGATGACTTAGATAGATTTATATCACACTATTAGTTTCTCCTTAGGCTCACGTGGCTTGTTAAAAATGAGGGAGGAGGGTTCAATTTATATGTTTTTAATGGGGTAAATGGACGGTCATATTTTATTTGAAATGGATGGCTAGATTTGAGTCAACATCATCATTCAATGAGAGGGGGTTGGATATTGAATGATGGAGGTTAAGGATGTAGGGATTTGATTTTATGAAGAGTGGGCTTGATTTTAAATTTGTCTCTTGTCTTTGACTTTAGGGATTCAATGAAGATTTGTTGATTTGATGACTTTTATTTTCTTTTATTTTTAGAATTTCTATTTTAGATTATGCATGGAATTTATCATTATGTCTAATCAACTAATTAATATGATTAATTAATTAATTAATTAATCTAAAAATTATTTTTGTGGGAATGGGGAAGGTCATGATAGGAATAGGATAATGTGTTTAATTTATTGGAGGATGATAGTGTGGTTAGAACATATCAGCTAGGAATGTTGAGGATAAGATAAGATGTTATAAGAATTAAGGTTTAGTGATATTAGTGCATAAATTAGCATATTGGATGATGATGGGTAATAAAGACACCGATGTGGCATGATTGAGATGTCTATAAAGATTAACTTGAAATATATTTTCTTTGAAAAATATATAAATAAATTATATAGTTTTTACAAGGTGTGTGATGAAATATCATCCCCTAATGGTCCTAAAAAAATTTATTGTATCATGGTGGCACTAGTGGATTAGGAAGTGTTTGGAAGAAAATAGAAGTTGTTCATTGGCTCTTTTATTAATTAATAATATGCACATTTTATCTTTTTCTATTTTATTATGTATCATGTTAGAATTTAATTTTTTATTCATAATATGCCTACATGTCTCTCTATATAATTCCCACCTATCAATTTGACTTGTCGTCAAACATTTCTTGTATTCGATTTAAGTACCTTTTGATTATTGATGCAAGTGATTTATATTCTATTTTATAAACTTAATTTTTTAAAATGTGTGGATTGAAAACCCCCAAGGGAGCTCTTGCTTCCAAGATATAGCTAACACTAGTCAATCCACCCAAATATCTATTTAACCAAACATCTACTTTAGTGTTATCTTATTTTAAGGTCATCCTCCCAAGCCAAAGAGGAGTTATTCACAATCATCTAATTCAATGTGTGCACAATCAAACAAGTTTTTCAATCATACCCATATCTAATTTCTTCTTCTTCCTTTCTCTAAATATAAGCTAAAATTCACTGAAACACTCATTAAAAACATGCTAATATATAGAAATCAATATTCTAAGCTAAAAATTGAAAATTTTGATCCTAATTAAACTCTAAAGTATGACCAACCAATAAATACACTTCCTAAAAAGCAAAATATAGTGGGGTTTGGTCCTACCAGGTGTGCCAAGAATGTACGCATGTGAAATTAGAACTATGTAAATAGAAACTCAAATTTTATTTAAATGCTTACTTTAATCAAGAATAATACCTTTTATTGAGCTTAAAAGGATATAAATACACCTTCAGTTACTTTGAAGATCACCTTGTTATTTTTATTCTCATATTTTTATATGATGTGGTTTCTCAATTGGATGTGTGTAAACACTTTGGAAACATGTCCCTTAAAGTGATGAATATTGTTTGGTTCAATGAGAGGATGACTTAGATGGCTTGATATCACATTATTAGTTTCTCCTTAGGCTCACATGGCTTGTTAAAAATGAGGGAGGAGGGTTAAATTTATATGTTTTTAATGGGGTAAATGGACGGTCATATTTTATTTGAAAAGGATGGCTAGATTTGAGTCAACATCTTCATTCAATGAGAGGGGGTTGGATATTGAATGATGGAGGTTGAGGATGTAAGGATTTGATTTTATGAAGAGCAGGCTTGATTTTAAATTTGTCTCTTGTCTTTGACTTTAGGGATTCAATGAAGATTTGTTGATTTGATGACTTTTATTTTTAAAATTTCTATTTTAGATTATGCATGGAATTTATCATTATGGCTAATCAACTAATTAATGTGATTAATTAATTGATTAATCTAAAAATTAACTTTTTGGGATTGGGTAAGGTCATGATAAGAATAGGATAATGTGTTTAATTTATTGGAGGATGATAGTGTGGTTAGAATAGATCAGCTAGGAATGTTGACGACAAGATAGGATGTTATAAGAGTTAAGGTTTAGTGATATTAGTGCATAAATTAGCATATTGGATGACGATGGGTAATAAAGACACCGACCTGACATGATTGGGATGTCTATAAGGATTAACTTGAAATAAATTTTCTTCAAAAAATATATAAATAAATTATATATTTTTTACAAGGTGTGTGATCAAATATCATCCCCTAATGGTCCTAAAAAAATTTATTGTATCATGGTGGCACTAGTGGAGTAGGAAGTGTTTGGAAGAAAATAGAAGTTGTTCATTGGTTCTTGTATTAATGAATAATATGCATATTTTATCTTTTTATATTTTATTATGTATCATGTTAGAATTGAATTTTTTATGCATAATATGACCTACATGTCTCTCTATACAATTCCCACCTATCAATTTGACTTGTCACCAATTCAACTTCACCTACCAATAACTCTAATGTATTTTCTAAAGAAACATAATCAGGATTTGTCAAAGGTGATTCCTTTAAATTTTTAATCAAGTTCTAAATTTGTATTTTGTTTTCCATTATATGTGCAATCAAATCCTCTTGACTACCTAGGAGTTTTATGGATTTATAGGAGGATTAGATGGTTAGGAGGCATTGGTAGGTTTTCCTTTACATTTACACTTGACACATTTTATTCTAGTAATATATCATGTGGAGGTGTATGGTGGGATTTATAAACCAATCATGATTTTTTTAAATTAAAAAAAGGCTAATCCAAAAATACGTTATGAGATTTAATTCAAATTGAAATTTTTGAGAGTTCCTTACCTCTTCTCTTATATGGCATTATTGATTATTTCCCTTACAAGTAATATCGAGCATATTTGTAGTAACAATCACTAAATTAGACAAACATAAGTGTGTTTGGTGTAAATTAAAATCGTGTTTTCAATGTGAGAGGATAGAATGAGGTCTTCGTTGCACTATGAAATTGTCTGCTTTTTTGCCCTCAACTTTTTGTACTTACCCATTGTTATTAAACTGTGATAATTATTTTCAAGTTATAAAATAAAATAAAATATTTCTCTAAACCCTCTATTTATATATTATTATTTAAGAAATAAATTAATTATTATTTTACATCTAATTAAATATAATTACATGATTTTAATTAAAAATTATATATATATATATATATATATATATATATATATATATATATATATATATATATATATATATGTATATATATATATATATATGTATATATATATATATATATATATATATATATATATATGTATATATATGTATATATATGTATATATATATATATGTATATATATATATATATATATATATATACATATATATACATATATATACATATATATATATATATATATATATATATATATATATATATATATATATATGTATGTATGTATGTATGTATATATATATATATATATATATATATATATATATATATATATATATATATATATATATATATATATATATATATATATATATATGTATGTATATATATATATATATATGTATGTATATATATATATATATATATGTATATATATATATATATATATATATATATATATGTATATATATATATATGTATATATATATATATGTATATATATATATATATATATATATATATATTTCTTCTCATATTTCATTTATCATTTTTTAATTATGAGATATTAAAATTTTAGTTGTTTCTTAATATAACTTAAATACATAATTTTAATTCAACATTTATCACTTTAAAATATTTTGTTTAAATTTAAAAAAATACTAACTTCATTATAACTATTGTATAACACATTAAGTAATAACAATATTCACAAATTACTTATTATTGCTCCCTTCCAAAGTAATAATTATTGGTTTCACTTTTCAATTAGTCACTTTTACTTCAATTAGTCATTTAATTTACATGCATATGGTTTTAAATAATTCGAAAAAAATCTTAAATTTTTTCCAAAAAATAATGGAATATTCTTAAGGGTGTGATTTGGGAATATTCCTATGTATTTAAATCAATTGTAAATACTATTTATAAGACTACTTTTATTATAATTTTCTTAATATTTTCTAGAACACATGATTTTAAAAATAATAATTATGTAGTCCCTTATGGAGTACCAAACTATTAAATAATATGGCATAAAATATTTGAAAATATTGTGACAACTCACAAATGCTAATGTAAATTGGATGTGGAGCTATAGTAATTCAACAATATTTATCCATTTCAACCAATATACATTGTATATGTTTATTTTTTGGTAGATTATTTATTTTCTTTGAAATGTTATTAAAGAGATTATACCACGATGCCAAAAAAATAAATGCAGTCTTAAAAAAAATAATGATATTTTTTTCATACACGCATGTAAAAAAATATCTACAATATCAATTTATTTATACACATAGCTGGAACATTAAAATTATGTATATGTTTTTTTTTAAATAGAATTGGAATACAATTATGTGAGAATAATAAATGTAGTTTTAATTGAAGTATCTCCTTAAGACAAATAAAATGATAATAATAATATATTTAAGAGAGAGAAAATAATGCAATCCCAAAGAATAAAATACATGAAAAATACTTTACTCGCATGAAAAAAGCTAATAATAAATTTAAGATTCAACAGTTTTAACTAATATACATTGTATATGTTGTTTGTTTGTTTTTATTTTTTTTGGTAAATCATTTATTTTATTCAAATTTTTATTAAATAACTCATACTACATGTCAAAAAAAAATGTAGACTCAATTAGAAAATAGTGGCATTTTTATCATATACTAGTGCAAAAAAAATAACTTCTATTTCACTTTATTTGTATTCATGCCTAGAACATTAAAATTATGCATATAATTTCAAAAAAATAGAATTATGATAAATTTGTGTGAGAATAATAATTACAGTTTTAATTGAGACATATCCTTGAGACAAATTGAAAAAAAAAAAAAGAGAGAGAGAAAAAAATGCAAGCCCAAAGTAAAAATATGTGAAAAATACTTTGCTCACCTTGATCGGTGTTTGGAAATTTGATTTGGTCTGCTTGTGGTTTGAAGCTTTCAACTTTTATTTCTTGATAATTTTCTTGATATTATTTAAATAAAGTTGTGTACAGGTGTTGTTTAGTAGTTATGGTAGTACTAAGATATTTAAATATTTTGAGATTTAAATTATGTTTTTATAAATTATGTTTTAATGATATATTATGCAATATGTGATTCAGAATAATGGTTTGAACAACATAAATAACAAATATGAAATGTACAATATTGTAATCCCTTTTTTTTGGGTGTATAGTTTAGAGTTACATGGAAAAATATGGGAATCAATGTAGATGTTTGTTTTTTCATGTTATGGAACATCATTTATATGATTTGTCCATCTAAACTTTGACCAAGAACTTTAAAGATCTGTTATGTCTTGAATGATATTATGGAAAAATATCCCTAGTGCAAAATGAACCTTCAATTCACTTGCCGAAAAGGCTTACGATGTGTTATCTTAATTTATTTTTTGAACTCAACTAATCTTATCATCTAAATGAGTCCTTTGAATTAGACTAGGAAGAATTTAACAAAATATTTCATTGAACTTTGAAATTATAATTGCAAAAAAAAAATCATCCATTAAATTTTTACTCCTGAAATGAATTGAACTATATTTGACCTATATAAACCCTGAGTTTAAATTTTGGTTGTATGCATGAACCAAGTGTTGTTACAATAAATAGCCATGTAGATTGTATATATAGTAACTTGAGTTGACAGTTGGCCATGCTTATAATCAATAGGGTTGATTGCCTTTCAGCACATTTCAAAATGATTGTTTGCTACATATAATGCAAAATTTTGATAACATTTATTTGTAGTGTTTTTCCTATTAATTACTATATAACTTTGACTCATATGAAATGCCATATTTTTTAATTTTTGCATATATTTTGAATTTATGAATTTATTATGGTTCATAGATTCTAGATATAGGTTTAACTCATATAAAATGCCATTTTATTTTTATTTTGATTTTAGGTATTTTATTTTATTAGATATTAACATAATCTTATATTTGTTTTGATCTAATATATGTGCATCAATTTTATCAGTTATTCAATTAACCTTGCATTTTATTATATATAACCTCTTATAGTTGTGCATTGTATAGGGAAATGGGTTGTTGTATCAGTTAATTATAGGTACGTACATTAAAATATGCCTATACTAGTTATCCATGAATAATGCAATAAAGGTCAGTAGACTTTATTTTTTTTTGTCTATAAAATCTACATCATTTGCTTAGTTATTGAGTTAATCTTATATTTTTTTGTATACAAGTGTAATGGTATCATTGACCTATTCTTCAATTATTTACATGTGGGTGATGTAACTACTATTAGATCATATGAACTAGAAATAGATCCTAATGAACTATTCATATTTCATGGGATACATGATAGATAAATGTATTTTCATAGAATAAGGTTATCTGCATCACATGGATTCACTGCAAATTAAATCAGTTTATAAGGAGATAACTTTTGTATACATTGGCTAGCTAGATGGCTAAATTTACAAATATGCATTTGGTACTTCATAAGGAAAAATAACTACCTTAGATTCAATAAATAATGTCAAAAGATTCTATAATCAGTCTTGTTTTATGAAATGAATATCATTTATGGGCATTATAAGCCATTTTATTGCAAGAAAAATAGTGAATATGTTATGTCATCCATACGAATTCAGTTATCTAATATGTGTGTAGATCTTGGATCATGATAGATAAATTTTTTGCAATATATGTAAAGTAGTGGCTTATATAAACTTGTTAAATGTGATGTTGATTGTTGTGAAATATTATTCAATTTGATTTATCAATTAACAAATTTTTAATTTAATATACAATGTATTCATCTCTATATAACATAATCATTTTTCAATGCAAATTTAGTCAATATATAAATGAACTATCTTATGTCCAAACAAAGTTACATTGCATTTTAATATAAAACATGGGTAAAATATCAGGTTGGTAGGACTATATTATAAACCTAACAAAGCCATTCAATGAAACAAACATTGAGGGGTGACATTTTATTTGAGTGGATGTCGATATTTCTAGATGTAAAAATGCATCTTTTGCCATCTCATTCGATGCATATAGAAAATATGTACTCTAATTCCCTACAACTAGAAAGAAACTATAACATATTATTCTTTGAAAAAACATAGATCATGTTCACTATGAATTGTTGATACAAATATGTATATGTGGAGTTAAAATTACAAATTACAATGTAAATGAAACAACATTTCCTATCAAATTTAAGAAATCGTGTCTCTCTAAAGCATCTTTCACAAAATCAAGGAAAACTTGCATATTGAAAATCCATAAAAGACAAGGAGAAAAAAATAAAAAATCCATTGAATAAGACTCTAGTAACATGTTTATGTATGTTCAAATGAATTTTGCATAGCCAAAAAATTAATGCAATAAAAAAAATTCATAAAATACCTATATGACACACTAAATCATGCGTATTTGGTTTGTAGTCAACTACACTTCAAGTATAACATAGTAGTTTTTAAGAAATAGAAATATATATATATATATATATATATATATATATGCAAAGTTGATGAAAATGAATGAAATTGTTATGAAAAAATATGCATCAAATGTAATAATGCATTGAGAAATGGAATTGTTAAAAATTCTACAATGCCTCAACACATTTGGTTAAATGCACCTTTGACATATGTCTAAATGGTAATAGATATTGAAGAGTTTTTTTTTTCATTGAAAATTGATTTTGTAAAAATTAGATAATTAGGATATAAAAAACTCAAATTGGATTAACTTGAATGATTATCAATGTGTCATTGAACATTAACATAGTGTAAAAATCATTTCTACACTCAATTGATGAACCATCTATAATTGTTGTTGAGCTAAAAAGAAAATTGGAATAATTTATGCATACCAGAAATGGAGGGTTCATCCAAACATTATCATGCAAGCTCTAAATCAATTATGCAAAATAAATTTGTATTGCTTAGAAAGTGTCAATATTACAAGAAACTAGAAAAAATTACTACATACACATGAAAATGTAAATTCAAATATTATTAGCACTTCACAGGATGTGAAATAAGTGATGAACATCATGAATGTATTTCCACTTAGACCATGGTACATGGATTTATAGAATCAACATGCATTCATGACTTACAAGATAAAATGATTTAAGTTGCACCAATAGAATACCAACAATTTCTTGGGATTTTCAAAGATAAGTATGCCAAAGAAATGAACTTCCCAAGATTTTTTTATGTTGAACCACATGACGAAAGGATTACTACTAGATTTTCATATGCTAAAATTATTCAATGGGAATTGTAGCATAAAGATCATGCATTTGTATACTATATTACAAATCTATTTTTAAAGCAATGAAAATAGTAATTAACAAAGTATCTATGCCAATGTGGGTGAGAATTATAAAAAGAAAACTAAAAAGAAGAAATCTTTTGGCAAGATACGTAAATTACAAACTAAACTTAAAAACTATTAAAATCCAACATTGGATATATTGATTTCAAAAAAATATGAATATCACCAGATTATTTATAGTAGCTACAAAAAATACATTTGTAATGATTGACCAATTAAGGCCACCAATGTTTTTCATTACATTTCTCTAGTTCTAAACATCTTTGGCAATCACTTACAAATGCATTATGTGAATTACATAGTAGACATGAAAAATATTAAAATATTAAAAAATAACACATTCAATACAATTAATGATAATTGCTTGATTATAAAAGATCATGTGACATGTACATGATACTATACATAGAATAAATGCAATGATATACAAAGATCAATCCTTATTTGGATAATTTTAATATCATTTTTCAGTTATAGAGTTCTAAAATTGAGGAAGTCAACATACACATTTTATACTATGGATCAAATCTACACCAGTTTATAGAAAGGACAAAAATTCTGAAGCTATAAGATTTGTCGATAACTATATATCTTCTTATGCAAATACACTTTATTCAAACATATTCATATTACATGAACATCACCATACTAAAAGTTATAAAAAAATCAAAATACACATTGTAAATACAACTTCCATATTGTTCCAATGCGAAAACAATTATCCTTGAACTGTCTAAAGATAAAGATGATTTGACTATCAAAAACTCAATACACATCTACAATAATTTGGAGAATAGAATTTATGAGCATTCTATGACATTTAACATGTTTTAACAGAATTAGAAATGAATGAAATAGAATATATACAAGAAATATAGAGTATGCTTAAATAACCAACAATTTTCTTTCAATGAAAACCATCACATGCATGGATAAATAGATTTTGGAAAAAAATGACACATTAATGGAAAGCAAATATGAATGCTTAGTTTGTGTTGAATGTTTTTGATATGGCATCTTACTGTACATATTATATGACAAAACTTGATATGTTATTAATAAAAGCATTTCAACAAATCTTCAAAGAACATCAAGCAACAAATATATATGCCATTCAAATGATATGCAAATATAGAAACATATTGTCTAATAGACAACAAATATCTACTTAACAAGTTGTTTATATAATTTTGTCATTGCCATTAAATAGTTGTTCTAGGAAATGCATATTCATAAATATAAGCCCACTAGACGAAAGCATATGCATCCTAAAACCTCCCATTATTTTGACACATAAACCTAATGAATCAAAGGATGTAATATGAAAATATCTAATATACTACTATCTTAAATTCCCACTAGTTTATCAAATATTTTCCTTGTTGAACTTATCTTTGAATACCAAAAAATTGATAAAAAAATGGGCACCCGATAAGTTGTATGTTATTGGATATGTGAAATACAATAAAAATATTGACATTGAAAAACATTATATGGAAAAAGATATATTATATATACCTTTTATAGGGAAAAAAAATTAAAACACGATTGCAATACATGTAGTTCTACATATGCATTCTAGAAAAAAGACGTTGAAAAAAAGAAGCCAAATTTACTAATCACATAAAGTCTATTTTGGGTGACATAGATGAATTTAAAATATTGAATTTGATAATGACAATGTTGACATAGTCAATATGGAACATGAAAATAATATTTTAACTCATGAAGACTATGACTTGAAATGCGATATACATTTATTCAAAGAGTTGGATAAAAAAGGATGCAATTCAAAATATTTTGAAATAGGAAAGTTTCCATTTGTATCTGATAACTATGACTATTACAAGAGAAGAAGATCCTTGAACAAAAAATAATAAGAAATTATAAAAGTTATATAAATAAAAAATGGAAAGATCTATTGAAACTGATCTATTTATTTTTAATAGGAGGTGTTGGAACAAGAAATACATTCATGACAAAATTGATATATGAAATGCTAAACCACTTATATAATAATTTAATTATTTATGACATGTTTAAGACAAAGGGCCCAATATTGGTATACACTAGAAATGCAACATACACTGCTAGAAGAATAGCATTGCATTCTACATTTCTTTTACCTTTTAATAAATCATAACTTGTTCCACTTACCTATGAGAAACTAGACACATTATTAAAACACTGCAACCAACTACATTTGCTTTTTATAGACAAAATATCTCTAGTAGGTTCACACTTCTTGTATTCAATATACAAAAGGCTATGATATATAATGCATATTCATATAACATATTTTACAAATCTAGATATGTTTATTTTTGGAGACTGTTATTAAGTACAACCTATAAATGATTCTCTAATATTTAAATATTCAAAATTAATATGTGAAATTATCCCATATGACTTCTAGAAAACACATGTAAAAACCTACGAATTATAAACAACAATGCATCAAAGTGATAGGAGCTTCATATTATTACTCAACCATCTTTAATTAACATCACAAATGTACAATACATATATTATATCAATCAAAATTATTTTTGAGTTATACCTAACAATCCAACATTTCCGTATCTTTTTTACAAAAATTATGATGCTAATAAACAAAATGATAGAATGATATCTATAATTCCATGAAATTTTATTACTATCCTTGTAATTGATGAACAAGAAATTCAATATCAATTTAAATAATCACATCATTGATCTATAATGCTTTTTCTTATTATTGTATTTAAACATGTTGTGTTGGGAAAAATTTATGGGGGTAATTATGACATTGAATATGGATTAGTTAGTGGGTCAGACGTAACATTCAAAACTTATACTATTGTAAACAATTTGGACATAATTTCGATCAAGTTCAATGAACCATGTATTGGACACCACCAATGTACAAATTTGTCTCACTTATATCATAACTCCAATCAAAGGGATTGGACTCTGATCTTACTCATTACAAAACCTATACAAAACACATGTAGAAATTGCAAAAAAATAATTTGAAAACAATTTCCAATATAGTTAGCATGTGTACACACAAAACATAGATCTCAATGCCTCATTCTCAATTGACTTGCATTTGACCCTTCAAGTGTAAAACACCATAGTGTAGCATATACTAAATTTTTAGGTGTGAGAGAAATTGAATCATTGTACTTATTAGTTATATTTACAATGGAAAATTTCAAAGTCAAAGAAAACATAACAATAGAAATGTTACATCTATAAACATGAAAAATATTAATCAGAAAGAAGAACGGATATCTTGAATCATAATTACCACATAATTAAATCATCATTGAATACCATAATCTTACTAAAACATATGTAAGACATTCTCAATGATCATGACATGATACAATCTTACATATTGTGTTTGCAAGAAACCTACATTGAAAACATTATATCTGCCTATTTACTATAACATGTCTACTATGTTTTTGTGTTTCATGTGCATGGAATAATGATTTTCATAGAAAATCATATTTGCATTTATAAAACTATGAAATATAAAGCAAGTAATTTGGAGTCAATAATGGCAATTATCACTAACAATATGCATGATATTGTAATTGTCAATGTATATGTATCCCCAAGTGCAAACATATCATATATCCTTTTTGTTATCAATGATGCATTAGGAAAATGCCAAAAAACTATAAAAGATATTTATAATAGGTGATTTCAATATTAATATTATAAAGTAATATAAACTTCAAAAATACTATAATAACGCATGCAAGCTTGTAATATGCATTTTGTACTTGAAAAAGTAAATCCATTATTAAAACCAAGTATTGATCACATATGGTTAAATGTTTAAATACAAAAATTATATGCCCCTATATTGGAGTGATCACAATATTATTTACTTAGCCTCATGTGATATGCATGTGCAATAATCTAATAACAAAATAAATAATTAATGTAACAAGTCATTTATAATGGTCGACAATTCGTATTTTGTATATAAAAAAAATACTCATGTACTTAGACATCTAATTGCTCTAACTTATTCATTTATTTCTTTATACTATTGCATCTAATATGAATAGGATAACTGTGAGTGATGATAATAATAAAATAGCACAAAAACTAGGAAAAACATAAACACTGATGAAATTATGGTTTTTTCATATTTCATGTCATTTCACAATTATACAAATTTACATTTCACTTGTTTTTTCCAATGAAATAATAAAATATTCAACTTTTGTCTCAATCGATGATCTCAATAGTTGCAATACAGAGATATATTTGAAAGGGATGTGCTTGATACATATAAGACAATGCTGCAAAGATAACAAAATAAGTAATTATTGTGTGCAAATCTAACAGATGTCAATGGTGAAATGACTATTACATTGAACATTCCTATAAACTTTATCTGCATGTATGAACATAAAATTGAACCAAAAAAATCAATTCATATTTTTCATTTTTATACTGCTCCTAAAATAGCTTATGATTGTGGAGATTGTGATGCAATAATGGTGGCCAATGAATCGAGTATACTAGAAAGTATACCTCTTATTTGTATATAATACAACTTCATTCTTGATTCAAAGGTCAACCAACACTTGGACAACATTGAATCCTATGCAACTACCACTATTATTACAATTCTTACATATACCAAAAAATTGATATGCATCTGATTCTAGAAATAATGGATGGCAATACTGAAGATGACACAACAAAGGTGAGCTTCTACTTACACAAATACTTCACATTTTTTAATATACATCTTTGAATTAGAAAACTAAACTATTTTCTAAACACAACTTTACCTATATAGAATATTTGAGTATCTCTCTATAATAATTAAACAAAGAATACAAGCCAAATAATTTCTAATGTACTTGTTTAAAAACTTGGTCAGACAATAGGGTCCAGAAAGAGTTCTTAGAACTATCCAAACAACATTTGTTACATCTTTGAAAGATGTAAATTTTGTTAATGACTTATTTGCACTCTTGGATACAAAAATAGAAGTATGTTACATTTTAATTTATATTTTTTTTATCTAAAATTGGTCTCAATGCTTTTGAAAACATTGTCCCAAAAACACAAATCTAAGGCTTGTATCCCATTATATGCAAGAGCTATATGTCCTCGACTTTTTTACTACTAATGTCATGTTTTGATGAGTTGGTGTTTTTCTCCTTCTACTAAAGATATTTACTATATAAAATATTTGTAAAACATCCATGTTCTTAGCATTAACACCTTGAATCTTAAATTTTTTAGGTAGAAGGAACATTGACAATATAAAACACATACTTTACGATGTTTCAAGCTACCTACAATAATTTCAGCTTCATAGTTCAATCCATGCAACATATGGAAGCTACAGCTTTTAAGTGTCCTACATGTCATTAAAAGAGTTAATATGTGGGATACCTTACTTTAAATCTTAAAATAAATAATAAATATATCATATAATACATTATCATAGGTCTACCACTAAAGATAGTGCTCCTTACATTGACAGATATCTCACACAATGACTACGTGATAGACACAACTAGGACTATCTTCCTATTGTGAGGATTTTCACTGCAAGGAAACTTCACTATTAAAAAAAAGTCATTCTAGGTGATGATTTAATAAATAATAACTAATGTCTGTTATTTTCTCTTAAACTCTTTTTTTCTTTGAATCTTTAATCTATATACTTCTAACAATCTCTTCCTCCTTTTGTCATCCCACAGTAATAGGTGCCTATTTCAAGAACTGGTGGTGTGATTCGCTATGCATAGTCCCCAACTAAAAGTTATGGTTGGAGTTTTTATCATTTACTAATGTATATATACATACCAATAGATTTTGTAATTAGTCTTTGCTCATGTATCATACTTGTCCAATCCTCCAATATAGTTTATCTTTTGAAAACTATGTTGTCTCTTGACAAATAAAAGTTATTGTTCATGGTTTCTAAAACTTATTGTTAAAATCATTTATCTAAACTCTCTTTGATTATATATATTATTATTGTAAGATTTCTTCAATCTAAGTCATTAACCTATATTGAATTTTCATTGTTAAATGCATATAATGATTATTAGGATTATATGTCATTTGATATATCATTGTTATTGAATTTCAGTTGTTAGTTTCAATATGGTTATTCATATTACCTCTTAGACCTTTAATAGAATTGTCTCATTATTTTTTTAGTACTATCTACACTCCATACACTATTATTTATATAAATGTATTGAAACTATTGGCCAGTTTTAATATATTTATCTATATGCTCATCACTTTAACTATTCAATTTAGACATTTAATCCATCTCTCCCTTTGACATGATATTATGTTTTTAGCTATTATAATGTTTCTAACACAAATTTAATAACTCATATCTATAATGAAAATATATGTGTAATAATATGAAAATATGATCTATCTTATTATATATATGTTGTTTTGTTATATAATGTTATTTACATAGCTTCATAATTTAAGTGTTTTTCATTTCATATATATGTCCAAAAAAATTTCATTTATTTTGTGAATACTAATCTTGATTTTTTCATGCCCACCCATGTTTACTTGTAATTTTAGTGGAAACTACTAATCAATACAGCATCTTACCTTATAGGTAAAAAAATATTGCTTATTTTAATGTTGTCATGCTTTTCTTTCAATTCAATCTAATGTCTTTACACTAATTTAGATGGAAAATATTAGTGAATATTTCTAACTTTATAAAATGCCTTTACTTATAATAAATGAGTCTCTTAATGAGTGAACAAACAATTAAAAATATTTTGGATGATCATGCCTCCTAACTTAAGTATGTTTCTCTCCTATTCCTAAAAAGCATGTCTTCTAGAAATAATGTAAAGCCACTAGTAGAAGGTGACTCCTATGATCCAATGCCTGGAGAGAAGCATGAGCACATTATTATGACTAACAACTAATCAAAAATAATAAACATAATTTTCACATTGAACCGAGAACCAGACACTAATATTGAAAATCATGTGTCAAGAATAAAGAGAATATATATATATATATATATATATATATGATTAGGGGAAAATTATGCATGATTTCAAGGTAATTGGAAATTAATTGACTAACTTATGGAATAGGTTTAAGGTCAAGTACTAAAGAATCAAAGATAAAAATTGTTAGGTTATATTTGACACAAAATCCATCCACACAAACCCTAGATTGTAGCAGATTGTATTGATAATGAAGATATTTGATGATATGTACCTAAACAATGTCATATTTCCCTACAAACCATGTACTTCATCACTAAATAGACTATAAGTAAATCCATAAAAATAAGCCAAATTTATATGTACAAATTTAGCCTCCAATCATTAAAGCAGGAGGACAAAAGGCACTTATTTGAATAACTCAAAGCATACATGTAAATACCTCCTTGGAAATTGGCTTGATTAAAAAATTTAGAACTTATTCATAAATCCACCTTTTTATTCTCTTATTATCCTACTTCAAATGGAATACTTGATTAGTTGTAGAATACATATAACTAACTAATCCCACTCATCATTATTTTCTCATTATTTGACATTGAATTTATTTATTTATATATAATCGTTCAAGAATCATAACCCATGGCCTCTAGGACCATAATATTCAACTTTTAAATGCCACATTATTATAAAATATTATAATAACTCAAGCAAGTTACACTAGTAAACCAGGGATGTTTCCCATCCCATTTCTCATTATGGATACTTCAGATGTGACTTCCTCTCTTATTTTATGTTTAATATATTTTCCATGATTAATATATTCTACTGGCTTCACATCTAAAATTTTCAAAATATATCTAAACATATCATTAATAATGCTCTATAATACAAAGCCAAAGGACCAAAACATGCATAAGAGAATTTTTTGGTATTTTATTTTTTGTTTGGGATCTAATTTTGCATAAATTTAATTGTTTAATTTATTCCCAAGGACATCAATGTGATCCCAAAAAAAATACAAAGTTTGGTATAACATATTTAAAAATGAAACTGTTGAAATTTCTAAATTTTTACATTTTCTTGTTTGTATTTTTAAAATAATTGCTATCTTTTTCCACCTTCTTTCCTTGATAGCCTACAAAACAATCATTTTTCATGAATAATAACCAAGCATGGTATGTCTAAACTAAAGATAAGTAAAATTGAAAATTATTAATCAGCATATACATAAATAATATGAAAATTCAAAGATTATCCCTATGAAACACACACAAGCACTCAGAAAAAAGTATTCCAAAAAAAATAAATGATATCTCAAAGGCATTGCAATAGTATGGATTTTTTTGGGATAGAATATTAGTGGTGTTATGGCTCATGAAATCATCATGTTGACCTGCTAGCCCAGATTGCCACCAACATCATTGCCCAACCAGGCAACCTTGAATAGGCTCAGGCCTACCACAAGAGGAATACATGGCACTAGGAAAATTTCTAAAACTGGTTAAGTCTTTTGAAAAATCAAAAAAGTGCCATGTGCCTCAAATAAACTTTTATGAAATCAAACAACTATTGAAATCCTTTTAAAAATGTTAAAATCTTATAAATGGTTTCATGCACATGCTAGTCATCTTTGGGAACACATGTATGTGGGATGCTACTACGTAGCATAATATCATGTGTCCTAGGGTCTTGACAAGTCCAATGAGCTCTGGGCACTCGAGTGCACGTATGATACCATATGGAAACATCCTGAGTGCCCAACACATCCCAATCATCTCTGGCACATAGATATGAAAGATGTTACTACATAGCATATTATCACACATGCCCTATGATATGGACAAGTCTAGTGACCTCTTTGCACCCACGTGCATTGGATCCTTCCATATGGTAGCATCTCAGGTGCCTGACACATTCAAGTCATCTCTAAGCACCTAAATTCATAGGATGTTCTCAGGTGGTAGCATCCTAGGTACCTAATGGTTTTGGGACATCTCAGTCATCTTTGCACACTCAGGTTCCCAAGATTCTTCCATGTGGCAAACTATCACGTGTTTTGGGGTCTAGATAAGTCCAGTGACCTCCATGGCCCTAGATACATGGGATTCTACCATATGGTAGCATCCTAAGTACCCAACACATCTCATTCATCTTTGAGAACCTAGATGCAAAAGATGTTATCACGTGGTAGCATCCTAGGTGCCATGATTTGCCCTAGGGTTTGAACAAGTCTAGTAACCTATGAGCATAGGGGAACCTAGGATGTTATATTGTGGATACATCTCGATCACTCAAGGGTCTCAACACATCCAAAACACATCCAGGCATATGGGATCCTAATTATAGAATAGGTGGAAGGGCCCTGAATGAATTAAGGAGTGCCAAATCACAAAAAACACATAGCCTTTAAAATTTTAGTGCACTGTCAACTTTTCCAATGTACATCTATGCCATTCACAATGCCCATACACATTGTCAAAGACATTACATATCCATTTGGCAACACCATTGGATATGACTAATTTAACTTTGCCACATATTTGGGGTAGTGGCCTTTGAACTCACCATATAAGTGATTTTTTCTTAAATATTATTTTAATAAAAAATTATACATATATATTACTGTAGTATTATAATTTCATATGCAAAGCAATAAAATGTTATTCCATAAACATATCTCATAAATTAAGATAATCAAACTTGATGTTTTATAGCACTAATTTAATTGAATATAAAATCAAATCTATTAATTGTAATTATTAAACTAAGTGTAAATTATAAAAGTGTAACAAACTAAATCGCAAATAACTCTTCATACAAATGTAGGGACTAACCATACACTAATCGAATGAGATTATAAAAATATACAAAAATGTGCATGTGTTGTTAATAACCCTGGATATCATTGAATAGTTATAGCTTTAAACATGGTTAAACTTTTTTATTAACATTAAAAAAGATATTTTGAATTCACAATGTCTTAGGCTATAGACATGTTTCAATATATTTGCCTTCATCAATCCACTAAATCCCAATATCTAATGCAACATTAGAAATAATTGGTTTCATGCCAAGTGTTAGAAGATAAACAACTTATAATGAAATCTACAAGACATTGACACTAATCAACATTTTTACTACATGTAATTTTAGCAATGCCTTTTGGCATATACCAAATAACACATGACACAGTAAATCTACTCCCTTCTCAACCCCACTTCGGTATCCCTAATCTCTCTATAATCAAGTATTATAGAACATGTCGAATGATCTATTATGTTACTATTAACATCTTCAAAGTTCTATACTATAATAGCCTTGACTTCCACATTCACCATCACTAAAATTTTTTGACAATCAATAAGCTTCTCCATTTGTAAATAAAGCACCACCACATTCCTTTAGTTTATCTAGTAATTACTTTGTCAACTATCCTTTTGAAACATTAGCAATATCTTTAAATATCATTACAAATTAACAATAATACTATTACTAAAGGTAAGGATTAACTGTTATGTGACCCTTGTTTGAATCGTTTTAAATTTTTTTCTAATATTATTTTAAAATAAAAAATTATTCAAATGATGATTGGTTCATCTATGAAAATATTAACCAATAAAAATCTAAAATCATTATTTTCTCCCAACGATACATACACATAAAATGGAAAATATTTTCACCTAAAATAATAAATTCAATAAGTTATAAATTCAAAATTTTCATTATAAAAATTCTACATATCTTAAAGGTAGTTCTTGTTTTTATCCATCTATATCACCCACTTTTTTTTAATGTTGCTCTAGCTACAAATTTTGCAAATTGTAGTTCCTCAAATTATAATATTATTATAATATGTTGAATTTTTGAATTCAAAACTCTATAGATTCTATAAAAACAAAAGAAAACTTCACTGGTTACTTTCCTCTCCAATAATTAATGAAATTGGGAAAGATTAATCAATTACTAAATGATATTTTTTGTCATTAACACAACCCCCAACAAAATTAGTCTATGTGGATCTAAGTAACCTTCCAAAAAATTCAAATCCAACCCAATTAGATAGCATTATTGACTCATATTATTCTTTTAATTAAGAGCATCTTTCAAGTTCTCAATTTTGTTGGCAAATTTGAGAGCTAATAAAAATTAATTCAAAGCAATTCAAATTTAAAAAATACATAGAATAATTATTCACACTATATTTTATCATTTTTTATGTACCTGATATTAAACATTTGGGTATTATATAGTGATGGAGGTAGCACCATAACCTCCTAGAAATTAGGATCAAATAACCTAGAATAGTCACAAGTAACAACAAATATTATGGGAATATATTTCCTAATGATAATAAATAATTAATAATATTATAGATATTAAATCCTAACATTCACCCCCTTGATTCAAACATGGCAAAAAGGTTTTACACTCTTTTTGTAGCATGCTCACCTTTGAAATGACATGTCATCTTTGTGGATTCATGGTCTTGGTGGCACCTTGGTTTTTCCTTGAAATATTACCACAAACTTGGAAGTGACAGGAGTATGTCTCTCTACTTAACACCTTTGATGGTTTCTTGGATTACCACAAACCCATATGGTTTTCTACTATAGGTTGACCATGAACCTAGAGGTGGCAGGAGATCTCAACAACTTCAATAGTTTTTCATATTTCCACAAACCCTTTTCCAAGAACTAAGCACTACTTTAATGCTTTTGATCCCCATAATTTTCTTCATCAAGAGGTACCAAACTCTTGTATCCTCTATACATGATCATTACCACTTAATCTCACATAACATAGATATTTTCCACTACCAATGGTGATCATCCTCAGCATAGTCAATTTGGCATAGAGCACACATTACTAAAAAAAGAGAAAAACACACCATGATGAAAATAACACACCACATAAAATATCACCATAGCAATGATGTGACCCCATCGTAGGTGACTCATGAGATGATTCCAAATCTCCTCTAGCCTCTAGTTTCAACTACTTACTTATTGGAATAGATTTTAAAGTTCATTAGATGTAGTGTACAAGTGATAATGCATCTAATTTTTTTTACAGTTTTAAAATATGATGAATTTGACTTTTTATGACATTGAATCTCTTTTTTCAAAGAATACTGTTTTGATGAACTAAAATATACCTAATATAAAAAGATAAAAGAGTATGACTAAAAAATAAAACTTGACTTAATGACACTTTTACCATATAAAAGACCCTATTATTAACTGTATGACATGATTTAAATTAAAACCAAAACCAAAATAAGATATCTTGTCTAACTATAATCACGTAAGACTCATTAATAAAAAAAAAACTTTGAAATGACTCTTAAACCTTAAACTAAATGAATTATTCATAATAATATTTTACAACTATTACTTCAATGTAATTTTGACTACTAACTTAACTCATAAGAATGGTGCATGTATGGACAATGATGTAACATAGTGGATGCATAAACAGCTGGATGGATAATGTGTGGACTTTAGCACTGAGAGGAAAGATGCATTAGAAGAAATTTTTCAAGTTTCGGGTCTATCATCGATACTCTTTATCTGCCTATGTATCTATCTGCTCTCATTATTGTAAAATGAGAGGTTTTGTGAATATACATAGATTATTAAATAGCTAGATTTATGTACATTAGAATATTGAGGCAAAATAAAAAATGTCAATGAAATTAATAATATAGGATGCATGGTGATGGAAATAGGATGCAATCATAGCAAAATAGTAGAATGACAAAGACAACATCAAACTAATGGATTAGATAGGTTGCATGCATAAATGCATAAAATATACACCCTAAGAGATAGTTAGATGCTTTTAGGAATGCAAAAAATGGGATGATGATGAACACTAAAAGTTTATCTAAATTATTCTCATCAGTCGGGACAATCACACTACTACCTATAAGGGCATTTTAAGACAATATTTAACATAATACTTCAACAAATCATCTCAAATTAAGATAAAAAAAGTTGTGTATTGTCTCAAAGTGGGTATCTCTAATTATTGTCTCACCAAAGACAATATAGGATACTACTTATTTTGTCTCTTGAGAAATAATATTTTTTTGTCTTTTAGGAGATAATATTATTTTAATCTCTCGAGAGATGATACAAAATACCATTTTTTTGTCTCTTAAAAGACAATATCATTTTAATCCTAACTATTGTCTCTCGAGAGACAAAATTAATTTAATGAAATTTTAAAAAAACTAAATGTTTCCCAGTGCAACCAATTGATAAATATTATCCTACAAGTATTTTATTATATCAAAAATAAAAAATACAAGAGAGTGCCTAGATGTCGTTAACCCTTTAGAATGGTAAAGGGATGAACTTCACTATATTTCAGTGAAATCCATTCCTAGAACTATGTGATTTATCTGGACACTTTATGATCCTCAATTTTTTTCAATCTTACTATACCAGTTTTCAGTGTGTTACTACTCTTAAGTGTAATTCAAAAAGCTTACTCTTCTTCCTTTGTTGATCCTTGTTTAGAGTTTCCTTCATAAAAATACTAGTACTTTGTAAACATTTTCAATGTGCTTTCACAAAACTATATCAAAGAAACCAGTTCTTTGAAATTGTTTTCTAGCATGTCCATACAAATATGTTCCTCCAACCCAACATATACCACCCATTTTTCATGAAATTATCATTAGTTTTTAAAAATATTAGAAATATTTCTACTTGGTAGCATTGAATATATCTTTGATACCACCATGCATATAAAATGAAAAAAAACAAATGAGTTGAGTATGACATGTGTGACTCCATTATATGATACTTATGTCCTTACATTCTCTTAAAAATAGATCTTTATCTTACCATTTGGACTCACAAAGATAACTTCAAGAAGTAATCTGTGTGTAAGTTGATACTCAAAGAGAAGAAGTTTCTCTTTTCCAGCAAGATACTTCAATTTCAAACAATTTCCCTTAAAATGAAGGTTATCATTATATTGATTTGATAATTCACCTTCCAAGCATGTGAAAATTAAAACTTAAATTACAAAAACTTGATGCACACCCAGGTCCATCACAAAAATGGCATGGATAGAGAAGTACACCAATACAAATTTAAAAAAAAACTGTAGCAGTAATGGCTTATCATACAACCTTAATAAAAGTTTTTTATGAGTGATTATGCTTATTAAGGTATTATGGTGGAACATAATCCTCAAATATAGGGATATTCCACTTGGTTTGTAAGCTTCCTATAATTAAAACTTGTATTACATCACATGATAACAACCACAAGCTAGAGATGGCCCACAAGGCATGATGACCAAACTATTGGCACTAGGATCTAAGGCTCAAATCTCATTTGTGCTTAAGATTAGTGTGGCATACTTTAAGATATATGTGATCAAATATCAAACCTTTTAATGTCTAAACACAACAAATTCATCATTATTATATTACAAAATAGAAGACACAACCATAATCAATATATGAATTCCTTTCACCTCTATTATATTATAATTCCAACATACACCTAATCAATTAAAACAACTTCCAAAAGATACTTTTGAAGATATACACATTTTAAACACTACACCCCTAGCATGATAACTCAATGTAAAAAGTCAATAAAAATTGTAATCATTCCTAAATTCACTATGCAAAGAAAATTGCACACAAAAATATTGACTACATAATGCCATTTGTAACAAAGCCTTCTCCAATCAAATATGTACTTTAGATGCATGAAATAATGGAAAGAAAATAAGCATATATCTTACAAAAAAATATCAAGCTAACCTATTAAATTTTTAATGAGATTTTGCAAGGATTAGTACATGGTGACATCTAATTCGAGCTTCATGAACATGCCCAACATGACAAAGTACCTATAAACCATATTTGATATCAAAAAGCACCTTAAACTTTCTAGAGATTAAAATGTTCAAATCTATTCAAACTGATATTGTTCTTAAATAAACCAAGGAAAAATATCTCTGCCCATTACTTACATTAATTATTGCATTCCCATTGTTATCTAACTTCATTATACGCCCCTAAGATCTATCTCAAGATAAAATATTTCCCCTTGACTGGATCTGAAGTAGTAATATCACACATTTCCTACTCAATATTTATCCATAAATGTATGTTACAGGTATCAAATATCTTTAAACTATATTTTCATTATTGATTAAAAAAAAATCATGTCCTTACAAGCGTTCTCTATATCGTATCTTCTCCCAACTACATATACATTTACACTCAAGAAGGTAGTTAGGGAGTAATACATTTAGGTTGATGAAAATTCAAGCATCACTTTGATAGTAGCTATCATGTTAAGACTGAAATATAAATATTTCTAAACAATTAAATAGTTTAATTATGTAATATAAAGTCATAAAATAAATCAATACAACAAAGACCTTATTCTTAGGTGCTACTATTAGGTGATCATTAGCCTCCGCATACTATGCCATCTCATCAATAGCAACATTTATCTTATCGAGAGTGAGATGACCTCTCATATAGCTATTAAAAAAATTGTGCATCAACAATCTCATATAATATGTTTGATGGTTGATAACTAGATTCTAATTTTAACAATGTATCTATGTCAAATTTTATACTAATTAAAGGTAATTAAATTTGAAGTGAAATATAATGTAGCTTGCACCCTCCACACTTTTATTTGTGAAATAATCCTGAAAGAGATTTAAGTTCATTATTGTTGAGGTACCAATGTGGAGGTGGACCACGACCTTTCTTTTCCTGTAATCAAAGTTATGCAAATAAGTCTTTCTCAATAGAAATCAAGAAATAGATGAAAAAATATAATAGGGAAAGAACATTGAATCATATGATCACTTTTTGTCACCACCTTTACATTCCATGAAAGTGGTATACTAGAAAAACAATCACAAAATTTTCACTGTATTTTAGCATATTCTGAAACAAATTCCTAGAGGCCAGTACCCTAAAAAATGAAACTTTAAAAAACCCTATAGATTCATATATCCCCTTCTAATTTTAACAATTCAATATATGTGACTACCAAAAAATGAAGATGGTTAGGATGTAACAAATCCCAAGAATCCATTACCAAAGCATATGTATTACTTTGCATATTTTTCTAAGCATTTTACGCTAAGGATTTTTCCCATAATTCTTCCCTAAAAACAAATAATTTAAAACCTCATCACTATGACTATTTTTCCAAAAATATTATATAATTATGTAATTAACATTGTCTCTATGACTTAAAAAGATAGATTTATCCAAACAATCCCTTGATGCAGTGAAGAACTTTAGTTAGGTAAGCCTATGAATGCCTTTATCGAATAAAGCTATTGGTCATATTTCTAATGGGGATTTCAAATATTATATATCATTTGTTCATTCCCCTTTATGCATTCACTATTATACAAGTTACTACTCTGGAAGACCATGTGCCCATATTAACACAGTTATTCAACAAAAAACATAAGCACATATTCAAACATCTAACACTAGAATACAACCTCATTTTAAATATTTTTTGTTCCATGGTCTTGTATGGATATTTTTCAAAAATTTGTGTGTCACTGAATTCTCTAAATACATTCATTAAAAAAATAGAAATATACACTTCCTTTATACAAGGAAAGGAAAAGGATACTTAAATTTACTTTAAAGAGCTAGAATAACCATTGGATATCCTCTACCATGACTAAATGGGATTCCTTTTGGTAATACATGATCATAATTTGTTCCCATAAGTGTTACACTTGAAAGGAAATGAGGAAGAGCAAACATCAACATCCTTAAGATGAGACAAAATGACTTGTCTTAGTGGAACAAATTTTAAACTAATGTTACCTCACATGAGATATCTATTGAAAATTAAGATGAAATAACTGATAGAAGTAAGAAATACAAAGTTCACTTTTTGCCACAAAATTTACATGACTGTATGTTGGGAATCCTCCTAGACACCACTAGTGACTTGACATGCCTTTAGTGTGATGACCACTGCCAATGTTGTGCAAAGATAAAGTACCATCAAGACACATTATATTTTTGTAGAAAATTGCCCAAATATTACATATATTTTATCACTAGTTTGTAAATCAAATGGGTGTATTTGTTTTGTGTAAACACCCCATTAGTTGTACAAACCACTATTGGGCTCATTGGTGAATGCAAGGATCCTCTGTGTGTAGTTGTTCAAGCAGCGAGTCATAAAAAATATGGCTATAAGAGTTCTTCTCATGAATGTGATTATTATATTAAGTATGTTTATGGTGGTTCTTTTATGGGAGTCAGTATTAGAATTAATGTTCTGGTGCATATCATCAATGATACTCTTATAAGGGTTAATTATGTGTTTGGGTAAGTATTTCCTTGGTGCTAGTCATAATGTGCTTGTAAATAAGATAATGTTATAAGCGTTGTGGAGACTTGTGCTTCTTATATTGATTTTGTGTCAAAAATATTTTTTAATCCTATGAATATGCTTCCTTGTTAAGGTCCTTATGGGGAAGTGTTAAATAATTTAGTCAAATAATTAGGGCTTGGTGACATCGATGAAGGTTATAAAGATTTCTTCCTTATGTTTGCTAGTGTTTTTGGCAGTGTGATATCTACTAGATTAAAAAAATTATGTTATCTCTTCATTTTATGGCCCCTTGAGATTGTAATCTCAATAGAACACTATTTTTAACATAAATCACATAATACTCAAAACACACAAAAGCATTCCATGTCAGCAACAAAACACAGCAGTTGCCATCCATTTTTCATGAAATGATCATTAAAACAAAAAAATAAGCGCATATTCAAAAAATAAAACATAAGCATATATTCAAACAACTAGCCCTAGAATACAACCTCATTGTAAATGTTTTTTGTTACACAGTCTTATGTGGATATTTTGCAAAAAGTTGTGTATCACTGAATTCTCTAAATATATTCAATTAAAAAATTAGTAATGTAGTGATCCATGTCTAACCCTAGCCTAAATGATTTCCTAAGGTCACTTAATTTTTCCATTTTTATCTTTTTTCATGCTTTTATACATCTGCATAGAAATAAATAGGATTTATAACTTGAAATAACAACAAATAAAACCTAAGATGGCTCATGTATAAAAATAAGTATAGGAATAGTACTTGTAGGTGACTCTTTACATGGGCAATAGCCATTCCTTTCACATCCATTGCACTAGCCAAGGTGTTTCCCCTGCATTGATTGTCATTTGAAATGGGATAAAATTTATTAGGATCTCAATTTATTTATTTTCTTTATACTAATCATGGCTATGATGATTGAAAACCATTTTGTATATAACAGTAGAAATTTCAGCCATGAATGCAAATATTATTAATTATTGTGAGGAGAAATTATACTTACTTTGTTGGCCACCAAGGTGTTCAAAAACATGCATAAAACAATGATGAAGATCTAGAGTCCAATGAAGGCGAGGCATTTTGGAACAAACATATTGTCTGACTCTCCCCTCTACAGTGCTAGTGTTGGAACTCCTCATCATACCTGCTCTGTTGGGACTCCTCAGTCATGATTGAAAATATTATTTGTTATTGTGAGGATAACTTATACTTACTTTCATGTCTTAAAAGAAATAAAATAAGAAAAAAATATCATCTGCATCTTTTAGTTACGTGTTGAATAAGAAACAAAATAACTAGTCATTTACAATAGTAACACAATGAAGGGATCAATGGCATCATAAATTATGAATAAAATTGAATAAATAAAATTAATGTTCCAAAATCAGCCTAATTAATGACTGTACATGTTCAAGTAAAATGTTTTTAAATAATAAAATTAAATGCACTAATGATATATTTACTAAGATGGCATAACACGAAGTAATAATGGTTGTGAAATCAAGATTATAATGAACAAATAGATAATCTTCAAACAATTACCATAATAATTGATTGGATATTCACATTGATAAAGATGCCAATGAAAATTTTTATTGAAAATACACATGAATAAGTCTATCCAAAATACATGTATCACCTCTCTACAACATTACACACATCTCTGCAATACAATAAACCTATAGATATAAGTTTCAAACTTTTAACCTATTGCAACCTAAATCCAAATGAAAAACGTAGAGTTGTGTTTTATTGAATTATAATACAAATGGAAAGTGATTTACCATAGAAGGGTATGAAATAAATCTCTATAGATTAATAACATGTGAAGTTCATCATGACGCTTATCCAATTCTTAGCATCATAAATACATATAAATAATCTGGGTTATTATTCAGTCATAATTGACATTAAGACCAATGACTATATTAAAATACAATAAATGAATCAGCCATATACATCTCCATATATGTAAATATGGTCATGTACTATAATTTTGATGCCTATATATACATATGCATAGCTATATATGGCCACTATCATGAACATTTATTATAGTTTAGGACCATAGATAGTCATGGCCCACAACAAGACTCATTGTTTTCCTACTCCAAAAAGAAGGAAACTATTGACAGCCTAGAACTTATGGATTAATTCATTAGAAAGATCCATTTCAAATTTATTTAAAATTAAGATACACTTATTCATTCCAAAAAATTGTTCAAACTTCTAAATTTAATGATAAGGAGGATACGGTTTAGGTCTCACGACTTTTAAAAGATGAATTTCCCTAAAGAATATTTTCAAAATAACATATCAAACATACAATTCATACTATATAATGCCATCTTTAACAGGGATATCTACGTTAATTAAATATTTTTAAACATTTCTCCAAAAAATCTATATTAGCCAATTGGTAGAATCTGTCAAAAAGACTAGCCATTATTTTAATAAAAATGTACTAAAATTCACTTTACTAGCCACAATCTGCAAGCATTATGACTAACTGCTATGTTTTTTTATTTGCATTTGTTATTTCACAAAATGTAAAAATTGCTTTACCATTCTATACTTAACAAAAGTTACACTCTAAAGAATTTTCCTTGGTTCTTACCTCCAGATACTCGGTTGCTTGTTCTCTTGAAATTGGTTTGCTTAAATGAGAAATCTTCAAAGAAACATAGCACAGTATTCCCTATTTCATTCAAATTCTAATAAACTTTTAAGTACTAACAGATAATACTTTTATTATAGTAATAGTGTAATTGTCAATAAAAATTTGCATAAGAGGGAACTGAATACAAACCACAATAACATATATGACACCACAAACAAGAAGCAAGTGGACTGTAATCTCCTATAAACATTTAGAATATGTTTCTCCCCACTCAAAACATTAGATAGAGATTTTGTCATTAAATAAACACTACATGTACAAAACATAATCAAGTAAAAAAACCTCGCTAATTTTTTTAACCGTTATTGTGCAAGATCAGGGAACTAGGTCATCACAATTTGGGTTGAAAAATTGAAATGTTTTTTTTAATATTTAAAAACATGGAAATAAAAATTGAAATATTTTTCTATATTATTTAAAAACTTGGCAAGATCAAGTATTAGGTACAAGAAACAAATGTCATGGAAAACATAAAATAAACTTAGGAAATCAAAATGGGAAAGAAAATACAACATATATCATGAATAATGCAAGAAGGATATTCAAAAATTGAATGGAACGAGATTGCTTCTCTTAATTTGGCCATATATTTCTTCTCTTTTATTCCTATCAGCTTTTAATAATTGTTAACTCTACATTGTATTAGGAAGGCCTTGGATCTTATAAGCTGGGTAATATCTTGTGATATTGCAGGTTCTTAAGTGGTGGTAAGTGTTAACCAAGGAATGTTTATAGATAACAGTGTTTATAGTGAAGGTATTGATTTTCCTTTATAGGTTGTATGTTGAAACTGCACAGGGTGTGGATCCCTATACAAATGGAAATGACCAAAGAGGACTCTTATTTATGATCATGTATACATTCATATTACTGTAGAGTTGTAGAAGGAGAGTCGGTTGATTCTTGAGTGGAACTGATGATTTAATGGCATATACATGTTGATGAAGATAACTAGTAAAGGATTTGAATGTAAAAAAATAAGTTCTATAGTAAGTATTTAGTCACCCAAGGAAAGTAGGCCCTATTGTCAAGAAATTATGTGCATTTAGATTGTACCCCTATTTTAGATAGTGTTGGATGAGTCAAGCCTTTCAAGAAAGGAGTGAATATAATTACAATAATTTGGTGGTGTTCTTGGACAAAGAGAAATCCTTGGTGATAGTATATATGAAAAGAGAGAATATTAAACACCTACAGGTTTGGTACACGTACCCTGTTACATGAAATTAGGTTATTAACACAGTCTAAGTATAAAGAGAGTGAAAAGAACCAAAGGGGATGAATGGAATTCAATGAATATGATTATAGGATATAGTAAGGTGGAGTAATATTACTTTTTAACCTAGGTAGGATTTATAAAATAGTGTGTGAGTTCTGAATGTGGAAACTGTATCATAAAATGTATACCCTATTTTGTATAGATAACCCAAGCAAGTGTCATGTTAAATCAAGAGGGAGAGTGTGAGTAAGTATTTGGAGAGTATTGGTAGGAAAATGTAGATGAAAAATTTTATAAAAAACTTTTTATGGTCTAGAAAACTCTTTCAAATGTACATTGTTGCCCAAACCCTTTCACAGTTAAGGAGAATGTACATAGTCAAAATGACAAAGAAGGAAAGTGATTATCTAAACATATATGATATTGACTCTAATGAATTATATGGATGGTAACAGGTGTAAATAGGTAGTGAAATTTCTTAAAGACTTTTAAATAATCCCTAATCTCAATTGCATATAGTTTATATTGTCACAGTCCTAAAAAGGACTTAGGAAAACCTATGTTTCAGTTGTTAAAGGCATGTAAAGAAAGACATAAGGGTTATAACTTAATTTATAAGTTGAAATATATTTATACAGACCTAATTTTGGAATTTTTACCTTTTTAACCTTTACCAAACTTTGGATAATGATTTTAATGTGCCCTCAGCCTACGCAGGGAGCTAGGAAACCCTAGATTAGGGTTTGGCCAAAATAAAGAGTTCCCACTATTAGTAAATTATAAAACTTTGTAATCCTATTTACATGATCACATGTGAATATATTAAAGTTATTTTGGGTTGATAGTGTACAAACAAGTATAGATATTGATGACTAAGTTTAAACATGGTTTAAATTAGGCCTAAAAGGGATAATGGGAGATCAAAGAAGGGCTAGAAAGTGGTGTTAGGGACTGAGTGAGTTCTTGTAACTTATTTAATAGTTAAAAGTGATAGGTTGTGATTCAAATTGGTTATATACCTTTCATAAAATTTACTGTTAGATCAAACAAAGGAAAAAAGTTTAGAAAAGCACTACTAGCCTAATGTAGCCATAAAGAGAAAATATGTGTAAATAAGCATTGAAGGGTGAGTGAACAATTTAAAGAAGTAAATGTAGGTGAGATAATATCATTAAATACTATTCATGTAAGTGTAAATAATTCCCAATACCTAAATGAGGATGTGACACTAAATACCTAAGAGGTTCCCTAATAGGAAACAAGGAAGAGACTAAGAGTCTATATGTGATCTAATGAATTGTATGTACAAAAAATGATTTTAAGTAAAACAAAGAGAGTTATAGTTATCAAAATAATTCTGATGAATGTCAAGGAACTAGGAATGAAGCAAGGAAATCATCAAGTAGATCAATTAAAAAGAGTGAAACTAGGCTAATACAAGGACAATCAAGATCAAGCTTTACCACATAATACTTCAGAATGGCATCAAAAACCTCATCACAAGAAATAAATAAATAGGTTAGCCTTAAGGTAATAGAACATTATTCAAAATAAAATATTTTAATCTTGTAAACATCAAAAAAAAAATTAAGTTTTGTAAGTTGTAACCTATAAATAAACTAGATAGTAATTCTAAAAACAACCGGCTTTGATAGCCTCATAACATTAAAAAAAAAGAAAAAATTAAGTGTTGTAATTTGTTCCTTTCCAACTTTTATAGCCTCATAACATCAAAAAAATCTTTGAACTATTTTAATTTATACCTTTTGGTTTTCAGCTTTATGGGGTTATGAAAATATAGCAACATATGTTTCATTAGCTCTAAAGTCCTAATTTCCACAGCAGATTCTTGGGTAAATCCCAAAGTGAACACATAAAGCTTTTATTAAATTACAAGGATAATTCTACTTATGCACATTAAATTTAGAATTTGCTCAAAATATATAATATAAAACAAGGTACATGGCATATTTGTGAATATGTATATTAAATAAAGTATGATAGTGTACTACATAAAATGCATTATATATTGTTTAAATGCTATCTATTGACTAATTTTTCAGAATTGTAGTTCATAAAATGGCATTTACATTTTACCAAAATTAGAACACATGTAATGAAATAAAGTGAAAACATCAAGTATTTATATTTATATTTATATTGACCCTATGAAAAGCATGCCTATCAATTTTTATCATCTTTCAACGAGGAAAAATATTAATAGATGACATAGCATGCACATCATGTTGACCGTTCTCATCGTCCCAATCTCTTGTGTATTGGATTTCTAGGGTTTTTTCCTGATGAATTGTAGGAAGGTCAATGGATTGATTGTGTGTAGTAAGAAAATTATCATGTGTCTCCTCATACCCAATGTCAAGTGCTCCCACTAAGGAGTTTGAATGTTCTACTTCTTATTACACAACATAGATTAGTTAATTAAATTATCATAATATCTACACTCAAATAATTTTTAATTTTATTAAATCTATAATAAGATTACCTTAGATTCATTCTACATGATCAATTTCTCCCCTCGATCTAACATATGTTGTCGGAGGCCTTGGGAACCATGTAATAAAGCATATTTCAGATCTTCCTCTGAATCTTCCTTTTGAAATTGGTGATCCTACATGTACAAGATAATATAATTTATAAGGTAATATTTATAATTAAATACATTCAACTCATAATTTTAAAATTTATTCCTAAAAAATAAGATAAAAATAATAAAACTATTTACTTACCAAGTTGCTACGAATGTTATTATACCCACCAGATCCCAACTTATGGGACCTAATGCTTGACAACTTGACTTGTGTTGCCTTTGTTATGTCTCAAAGGTGTCATTTACCTCCTTATCATGAATATGGTATATAGATTGGATTATTTTTTATCTTATTATTGAATTTTGCATCTTTAATAAGTTCATCCCATGTTGCTTGGTCTGTGATCCAAGCTGGTCAAGGATATCTTAGGTCCTTTGTTAACTTAAAACTTAATTTTTATCTTTTAGAATTAATATATTTTTGTGATTTTTCCATTATAACATCCTTGTTGAAACTAGGATTTCTAAACTCTCTTGTGACATCTTCAAATGATTCATCTTTGTTAGAATTGCTCTATCTTCTCCAATCTATGTGGATGGTATTCCCAAATAGGCCTTCTACACGATGAAATAAAAATTAAATAATTTTGACCCCATTTTGTCCTTCAATATATATCCTTATGAATTTATCAAAATTTTAACCTCTTTCTTTCCCTTTGTGCTCACCACAGATATTGTTGCAGTCTTAGGGATGGAAGTAGGTTTGTATATGGGTATATTAAGGGAAGTGGCATTCATTTCCTGCATGTATAACTTGAATATTTATTTGTTAATAAAGTAAAAAAAATCACAACCATATTTATACATATACTTTAGTAAACAATTCATACAAAACAAAAACATTGGACTAACAACTAAAGAATAAGAATAACAACTAAAGAATAAGAATAGAAACTAAAGAATAATTAGTAAGATCTAAAAATCAAAAGATAAATTTTTTTTAAATGTATGTTGTTTAAGAAATAATTTAATTACTTAAATAATATCAATGTAATATTATTGAAAAAATACCTCTTCATGTGCAACATGTTCCAATAATGTTTTCTCCCATAGCTGAATTTGCTTAAGCACTTCTTGTCTACCTTCAAAAAATTATGAGTATCTGGTAGGAGTCTTAATAGTTTTGATTATGAGTATATAAGGATCCATAAGGAAACATGTTCTGATGTTCTAGGGAAAATTCAGATAGAACCCTTGAAGCATATTTTTTAAGAAAGACAAAATCACATAAAACAAAACAAATAAATAGTTAAAAAAGACATGCAAGTTACATTTAGCATATAAAAACATCATAAAAAATCAAAAAAAACATATATAATGCTTAATTTTGATTAAGTTTTCATATATCAAACCAAATTAGCAATATTCAAATTAAAATGAATTGTATGTATCTTCACATTTTTTGTGTTTCATTCACATAGGTAATGATTGTGTTAAATTTTTATACATTTGGATTCGGATTAAGAGTGGTGAATGCTCCTTCCTATACAAAATCTAAACACTCCCTTAAAACACATTGTTAAAGAGCACAAAATTTAAAAATACAATAAACAATAACACATGTCTAATTGAAAAACATGTCTTAAAGTGAACATGATGATAAAAAAAATACATCATCATTTGAAATTATAATTTCCTCATTTGGAGGTATAAATACACCATCATTAATGGGCCCCAAATCCATAAATAAATTAGTAACATTATTCTCATGATGTTGATCCCATTCAATTACAGGTAAGTGATAATCAATAAACACATCATCTTCATGTAATTTATGATTGAAATATCATTCTTCTCCTTCTGGAACTTCAAAAAGATCATCACTCTTTTTATCTTCATCATATTCATCATCAATACTCATGTTCTCAACATCTACTCTTGGTCATATGTGTCTTCAGGTGGATCTTCTACCTCTTCAAGTAGATCATGTCCTACTAAATCCTTATCAAAGATCACTCTTTGTCCTCTTGGATCATAATCAATCACAAAGGACCACCCAGGTTGCTCCAAATTTGAAATGAGAAATATTTGATCACATTGAATTAGAAATACATATAGTTTAGAAGTTGCTTCAAACCTAGATGTATTTATCATATTGAATCCATTATCATACAAGTAAATAGTTTTATCATTACCATCTTCAATGATCCTATACCATTCAACACAAAAATCACTTTTTTGAAATATATGAAATTGAGATCTATTATATCTTCCAACACTCCATAAGAATAAAGTGTAATTATGATTGGATTTTTGTCATGTGTATGTGAATGACAATCCACTTCAAATGGTTCAAAAATTCCATAGTCATAACTTTTTCACTTCTTATCAATCTTTATGATGTGAAAATGGTGACCATGAATCCACATTCCTTTATAGCATGTTACCTAAATGAATATACATATTAACAAATCAAATTGATGGATAAAAATATTCATAAATCATGTTCATTAAACTTATTAACTTGTATATCACCTCCCCATTTACAGATATTTTAATGAAATCTAATTATTGTTGTGTCACTTATTTATTCCCCTTGGATGCCTCATGTTCAATATTGGTTTTCAGCGAATGCCATGAGCATCTATCTTGCCATTTTATTTTATAGTGTGTAGGAAGTCCTTGAGAATTGTCTTGACCATGTCTATTAAATATATAAGCCCGTGCCTTTTCTTCTTCTATTTTCTTTTGTTCATCACATTTCTCCATCCATTCTAACATAAAGTCAGAATTGTATGCAACATAAAAATGCAATGACTCCCACTCCTTTACATCTAAAAATAATTTTTTTTTTTTTTCAATGATGTGATCATTCTTTAAAATATACAATATATAAGGTTTAGGAAAAAAACATACTTTTAACATTAAATTATACATTTATCCTCTTTGAAGTTCCTTGACCCTCTAAGTTTCTACCTTCAAAGGATACAGATTGTTGATCATCCCATAATCATGGATCTTGTAGATACAATTTAGGTAAGTACTTAATTAGATGAACCATGGACCCTTCAGGGCACGCTCTTTTCCTCACAAAATATTTTAAGACTTTCATGTATCTCTCTACAAACCACATTGTCCTAAGATGAATAGGTCCGCATTGTTCAATCTCTTCTAATAGGTGTATAAGATAGTGATCTTGAGAGTTGAATAAGCTTGAAGTGAAGCACATTTGAATGTCATACATCAGAAGTGCAGCATTTCTCTTCCAATATTTTATTTCATCTTGATGTATCTCTTTAGATGAGGCTCACTTATAAGTATTATTAACAAACATTAACATATTAGTAGATATGATATCATCAAATTAATAATTATAACATGTATAGAGATATTAAGAATGACATTTATGAAAATAAAAGTATTAAATTATTGAAGAACAAATGATGGGTTCAGAATACCTCAAATATTTAGATAATTTGTAAATTATTTGTGTGATGCAATAGTTGAAAATGTTTTATATTGATGTAGGAAGCACATACTATATCACCATTGAAAAATAATGTTGTTAAACTATACATATTAGATTTTATATTACTAAGATATTCAAAATTATAACTATGATATAAATAAATATAATGTTTCATGAATTACCTTTATCCAATTATGCAAGTCTTGTGTTTTCATTCTTGAGAAATTTGAACCATCTCTTGTGAATACATTTTTTAATATCACACAAAAACCATTAGGAAATCTTATGGTTCACATGATATCGATCATGTATTTTTTTGTTCTGATGTAGAAACCCATGGAGCATGATCATATGTGTTATTTTCACGCAACCACATACCCAACATCACATTGGTGACCTGGAGGTCCTTCCATAATTTTAATTAAGATTCATCATTTGTTGAATTAGTTTCTTCCATAAACAATCTACCATATTTTTTCCAATATTCATTGTATCAAACATATGAGCTATTGGTAGCTGCTCATAATATTCTAACTTGTAAAACTTTGATAGCCTTTTCATTCCTAGTGGGTACCCTATCCCTTCCTTTTTATCATATACTAATTTCCACTTAAAAGGGTTCATCCTTCTTGGCCTCCTCCTTTTCTCCTCCTTGCCATTGAACTTATTTTTCTTATCTAGGTGATAATGATGGTTTTGTGGTAAGAAATGTCTATACTCATTGTACATAATTTTTTGAGATCCTTTGATTGCCTATACATAGTTTTTGGCCCATGTGATAGATAACCATGTTTTCCTTTAGTTTTTAACCCTAAAAAATAGTATAATGATTTAGTTTATGATTTTAACATAAATAAAATAATTATAAATGTACTTGATAAATAGATTACCACAACACACAGATAGTCCTAGGGCATCATGAATTATCCAAATAAGTATTGCCTAAAAAAGGAAATTCTTATCATTGATTGGTCCCGATACATCATAAATATTGATTCCTTTCCATAAATCACAAATCTCATCAATAAGAGGCTCCACATATGTGTCTATACCTTTCACTGAGTATTTACCTATAAAAAAAGTGAATTAAATTTTATTTCAGTTCACATGATTTTACATAATATTCAAACAAATATAGCATTAACAAGTTCACGTACCTAGTATGATTAAAGTTAGCATTGCATGCTCTTTTTTAATTTTCATCCAAGGGGGAAGATTATTGTTATAAGGAAAACTGGAAAAATGGAGTATGTTGTTTTAAGATCTCCAAAAGGATTAACACCATTCATTTCCAAAGAAAGTCTTGCAATCCTTGGCTCATTTTTAAAATGTGGCCATTTTTCTTCAATCTCCTTCCAATCTTTTCTATCTAACACTATATGCATGACAGCATCTTGGCTCCTTCCTCATGCATGATATTTCATAAATCCATCTAATTCCTTATATTTGAACATCCTCTCAAACATTGGTGTTATTTTAATGTGATGTAGTAGCTTATAGGGATCCTTTTTGTACACTTGATCTTCATGATACCTATTAGTGTGACATACTAGGCATTGTTGTAGATTCTCATTAGCTCTATAATATAAGATATGGTCATTTAGACATATATCATATGTTTTTTAATCCATTCTAGTGTCTTTCATCATTGAAGTTACTTATTTTTGTGAATGAGTCATCTTCTTGTCTTTTGGAAGTATCTTGTCAACTAAAAATCTACATGATGCAACATAAGATCTTTATATTAATCAATATACATAACATTCAAAACTTGGTACATGGAGAGATAATTTAAAGAATTTAAAACCTACCTCAAGATATCAGTAAAGCATGTGTTTGTCATTCCATACATAACTTTAAATTTCAAAAATAACATTAGTGTTGGTAATACAAACGTATCTATATTAGGGTAAAGAGGCATCCTAGCAAGTTGAGTTAGGGGTGAATCATCAACTTCTTCAGCATATGCATAGAATTTTTGTATAAATTTGTTCACTCCATCCTCATTTATTTGTGAATTGGTATTGTATAAGTTTGTTCACTCCATCCTCATTTATTTTTTAAGTGGTATCACCCATATATGTGCCTTATTCCTCATCTTGAGAGTCGTTATCATCAAGGTTATATGTCCTTTCTTTGACATTGCTATGAACATGGACTGGCTATCCATTAAAAAAACATTTGAAATAATTAAAAGTAGGTAATATATAAATTGCATGTTAATTAATTATAAGTATACTTGACTTTTAGTTAAAATATACCTCTTCTATATAAAATCCATACTTCAATATATGGATACCAACAATTTGGCACTTCTTTAATTATATATTTTTGCACTTTTCACAAGTGTAATATATCATTTCATTAAAGTATTCATTTGTTATTAGAGTAGGCCTTGGTACCTGTTCATCTAAATATTCAGAAGAAGATATATTATTTTCTGACACGGGCCATGAACTATAAATGATAAATATGTACCTCTCAAATTAAGACATATTTGTATAGTTTAGTCTTGGGTTATTTCTTACTAAAGTTTCATCTTTAAAAATATGTTCATTGGCCCATGTGTTATATATGAGTTTCATGTCTATGGTTTCTCAATTCCCACTATGTTCTTTCCAATATTAATAATAATTAAATCTTACTCTACTCAATATCTACTAAATTATAGGTTTTTTTTTCATTGCATGGAAATGTAATGAAACCTTAGTCTACCTCTCTCATTCTTTCTAGCATTATAAAAAATATTAATATTATCAAATGCCAATATACAATGAGAGTCACTGCGTTAAATAAATACTATAGGTGCCAAAAAAGAAAATTACCTAATTGTCCACTTTTTGTAAGTGTGGTTAAGAAGATAATAGAGCCCTACAAAAAAAAGTAACATTTAATTGGATAATACCTTTCAAAAATAAATGAAAATAGGTTCAAAATATTTCTTTTATTGAATTTTATTTGAGCCCAAAATACTTATCATAAAAAATCCAATAATTAAAATCATTGCATCAAAATTAATGTCCACTAAATGACAATTACAATCAATAATGTCACTGAACATATAAAAACACTAAAAATAAGCAACAATCATTAATGAAATGTCAAAAATTCTTGGGTTATAATGATAAAAGGGACAATTTTACTTTTAAGTTCTAGCTTTTCCTCTGCCTAGTTTTGGATGGATGTTATCTATCACAAGGATTAATTTTTAATCTCTAATCTTTTAACTTATTCAATCATAATTACCCAATCCAAAGGGATCACAAGAATAGGGGTGTTTTAGCTTGTTCAATTTGGTTCACTTTATTTAGCATTTTCAAAATAAGAAACTCAAGTCTAAATGATTTAAACTCCAAGCTTTGAGCAATATATAAATTTAGTGAAAAGACTTTTTTTATAACTGGTTTTCTTATATGTAAACAATGAATTTGTAAGGCCTTGGAGCCATATCTATGTTATTGCTTGTGTGGAAAGTTCAAGTTCAAGAGTCCTAAAGTAATTTTCTCAAAATATTCTAATTGATTTGACATTTGATGTTTTTTCTTGAATGGTTCTACATCATAATGACCTTAAAAGGATTGATATATATGTCTGAATGTTGCAACTCAGTCTATATGTAGATATAATTTTGAGTACAAAGTGGTAAAATCCTTGTTTTGGGTGAACATAGAATCCCACATTTGAAAGAAGGGATGGTCATAGTACCCATGTGTCATTGGTTTAGTTAGAAGGAATAATAAGGCCTAATAATGCATATAAGAAGAGATAAGAATTAGTTTAAAGTGTGCTTACATTCTATACCCTATTTTAAATACATAGATGCTTGTTTACTAGGCTACTATTATGTCTATACTATTAATTAGTAGATTATTATTGTGATCTATGTCATTAAGGGGTATGTGCATTTACACTAGATTTAAGTGGGACCTAAATATTAGGCCTGGGTTTAAGTCTACAGGTTGTATAAATGCTAGTTGATAAGACATAATCAAGAAATGAGAGAGAAGATATAATAGTGTATGTAATAAGTGTGTGATGGCATAAAGATGATAAATAATGATGGAATAAATATGATAAATAATGATTATCTGGTGCAGATAATCCTTTGAATAATGTGAAATAACTCTCAAGTAAGTATAAATGATGGTAAATAATGAATAATCTTGCTTTTTATTACACAAGCAAGTTATGATGGATGAGACTATGAACCTCTATTTGAATGTGGATTAAGAGTCTTAGAAAGAGGGTGGAATCATAGACATTGTGTGGAGTGATTAAGTATATGTAAATCTAGTTTCATTAGGAGAAGAAACCTTTGATTTAAACCCTAAAGCAACAAGTTCAACTTTCAAATTTATACAGGCAGTAAAGTGACCAAAAAACAGATGTCATTTCATGCATAGTAGGGATTAAGACTTATTTAGGGAATTTGAGAGTTGGGAAAAGTGAATTAAGAGTGTATATACCTAAATAAGGTCTTATGTTATCTTAAAGACTAATTGAAACCAAAAACTCAATAATTTAGGGTTACCCCTATTATGCATAATCATCAAAGTATAAAGAGTTGATTGTGTATTCATTATTTTGAGTAATTTAAGGATTGAACATAGACTATAGAATATCAGAAGGGTGGAAGGGGACTAGGTTAGAAGTTTTACAAGTTATTTTAAGGTTTTAAATGTTGTGTATCATGAGATATTTAATTATATGTGGTTTAATCCCTATGCAGGCCTAATAAACCATAGAACTAGGGTTTCAATGTTTTTGAGAGAGTCTACCATTGAAAAATGATCAAAAATTTTGATTTTTTACTTTTAAGCATGTGTGAGGATAATAAGGTGGTTTTGAGGTGATACAATACATACAAGTATAAATATTAAGGACTGAGTTGTAATAGGGCTAGAATGAGGCCTAATTCATAAGGTTTAATGATGGTAAAGGGGTCTGAAAGTAGAATTACCTCATGAAAATATGTATGAAGGAGTATATGACTGAGTGGAATCTATATATAGTTTCACAATCTCAAAATAGTACATGTATTTGTCATAAGAATGGAAAATATGAAAATAGGGTTACTAGCCTAGGTAAGCCTAGTGAAACATTATGCTAAAGGGGTTGAGTGAAAGTCTGAACAGTTGGAGTGGTTAAAAGTGGTTCTACCTGATATTTTAAGAACATTTAAATCTATATTAGACAATAATTGAGTTTTTTACACCCTAGGCAAGATGTGGTTTTGTATACCAAGAGAAGCCTATTGAAGGCACATGAATCATGTTTGAGAAAATTTGAATGGTATGAGGAAGTAATGATAAGTGAATGATATAAAAACATGAAATACACCTCAAGGAATAGATTCATTACAAGGATGATAAAAAATATAGGGGTCACAAGAAAGAACAACTAGTTGAAGTAGGGAAAATCTAGACCAAACCATTATGTGCATGAGATCAATTAGATTGGGAACCAAAATTATGATGCTAGAGAAGACTTCTCCTCAATGACCCTACATCATAAAAAATTTAAAGTTCAATTAATATGCGATCAACTTCCAATGATTCTATAAATAATGAGAAATGGGGAGTCCCAATACCAAATCACAATGAGTGGAAACTTATAGTGTGTTAATATGTTTTAGAAGAATTAAATATACGTGTATAGGAGCATCAATGGTTTTGTTAGGAGATGATGCTCACCAATTTATTTAAATGAAAAACTATGTCAAAGATAGTCACGGTGATGTTAGGTTAGAAGCAACCCACTTATGGGCTTGTTATGAACTAAAAGATTAAATTGCCATATGTGTGTTATCGAACAACATGGACATGATAATAAAGATGTGATCATTCATATATTTACAAATAAAAACTATAGAAAAGTGATGTATTGTCCTATCTAGGATCCACCTCCTATTGTACCTAAGAAAACATGTGATCATTCATATAGCATTCTTATATTTAAGATTATCTAGGATGAAGCTAAAGGTTAGGGTCATATTATGATTTAACATTTCTTATAAATCATAAATTGCACACTTGTTGTATGTAGTAATGTTTATTATTGTATGCTATAATTTTTATTATAAATTATGTAGGGACAACTTAAATCTCATGTCCCTTCCTTGCATAAATGATAATATAAATCACAGCTAAGGGTCATGGTCATACTATTATTCAATGTTTTTTATAAATCATAAATTGCACACCTGTTGTATTCAGTAATGTTTATTATAAATTATGCAAGGACAACTTAATATTCACATCCCTTCATCACATATATACAAATCAAAACTATGTAAAATTGATTTATTGTCTCATCTAGATCCACCTCATGTAGTACCCAAGCAAAGTTGGCTTACAAACTTGTATAGTCTTTTAGAACCATTCCATATGTATTTTTTCAAAATATTAAAAAAATATTTTTTCTCTTTGCTGCATCAGTGTTCTCTATTATTTTCTTCTTTAATTCTTTAGTGTGCTCTCATTCACTACCCTCCTACCATAATTTTTCCTCTTTTAAATACATCTTTCATGTGAAATCTACTTAGAAATAAAAATAAAAAAAACTATGATGTAGTTGTCTTGGATCTTCCCTAAAAATTAAGAGTATATGTTAATGCTTCTCAATGATTCAAAACTAATTAAGACCAGTAAAACCTTAAACCTAAAAATATAGATTAAGTCATCTCCACTCAAAATGTCCTTAATCTTATCTATCATCTTAGCTTTTTCTCATGGAATGCAATGAGTATAAAGACTAGGTAATTAAATGGATTGGATAAAGGAGATAACATGTTGTTATGACTAGCAAAGGGAAGCATCGACATTGAAAAATAAAATAAGATAAATAGTCTATTTACAAGATAAATGCATTTTTATGATGGATATATACTACCATGTACCTTACCGCCTTTCTAGATTCAAATCTAGTCCTTGTCTAGCATTCACCTTGTCAATTTCATATCTACAAATTTACAAATAAAATAAAAGTTCCTGTAAGAATTTCAAATCATTGAAAAAATATAATTAAGGAAATATAAAACATGATATAGATAGTACAATAATAACCATTTTCACACTAAAGCTTCACAAATAAAATAATCCTAACTTAAGCATGAAAAAAGTGATCAACTTCCTTAAATATCTTACTTAATAGAATGTGATAACCATCCAAAAAATTATGTACCTCAAGACAATATATGTTGGGAGTACTAAAATTAGGTGATAAGCCACATCTTGGAAACAACCAATTGATCCTCAAAAATAAAATAGAGGGCTAATGCACACTAGACAGATTCATAGGCCTAGAAAAATATAAGAATCGTAATAATATATGATCAAAAACATAGAAATTAATCTAAAAAATCAATATCAGCAAACATGATAAATCTTACTTTAGTTCACTCTAAAGTTTTTTATATCAGTTCATTATCTTTCATTTTCTAGCTAAAGCAAGGAGAAATGATGATCATGCATTTCCCAAACACTAATGCTTTTTTTATTAAACAATAAACATGGTAACATATTTCCAAATTATAAGGTTAAATTCATGCATTAAATCAACAGTCAACTATTGACAAAATAGAAATCAATTGACAACTTCAAACAAGAGTATAATGTAAGCACAATACTAATAGGGTTGGGGAGCAAATATTTTTTAATTATTATTATTAGATGGAAGATATTACAAATATGAGATGTCACGCTAAAGTAAATGATCATTTATGCACATGGTGATAAATTCCCTTCAAAAAAAATTTTTTGGGAACTATGTCTAGAATCTTGTAAACTCCCCACATGTCAAGTGCAGATTCATTAAGCAATGAAACAGTTTATTATTGCAGGCACAAAAGATAAAACTTTTCATAAGTTGGTCTACCTCTCACATAAACTATTCAAGTAATTTTATGGACTGTATTTTGTAATAATTAAAGATACAATTGAATGGAGATAAGAAGGATTCCATATGCATTTGATTTGAAATGGGTTTGGTTTTCTCATATGTAAACAATGACTTTGTAAGGCCTTGGAGCCAAAACTATGTTATTGCTTGTGTGGAATTATAAGTTACAATTTGATCAAGAGTGCTGATGTAGCTTTCTCAAAATATTTTGATGGAGTTGACATTTGATGTTGTTTTTTTAATGGTTCTAGATCATAAACACCTTTAAATGATTGATTGATATGTATGAATGTTGCAACTTAGTCCATATGCAAGTAGAATTCTGAGTGCAAAAGGGTCAAACCGCTATTTTGGGTAAAGATAGAATCTTGCATTTGAATGAAGGGATGGTCATAGTACCCATGTGTCCTTGGTTTAGTTATAAGGAATAACAAGGCCTAATAATGCATATAAGAAGAGATAATAATTGGTTTCAAGGGTTCTTATAGTGTATGCCATGTTTTGAATACATAGATGCCTATTTTCTAGGGTACTATTATGTCTATACTATTAATTAGTATATTATTTTTGTGATCTCTATCACTAATGGGTATGTGCATTCACACTAATTTTAAGTGTAACCTAAGGATTAGGCCAAGGTTTAAGTCTACAGGTTGTATAAATGCTAGTTGACAAGACACAATCAAGAAATGAGAGAGAAGATATAACAATGTATGTAATAAGTGTGTGATGGCATAAAAATACTAAAAATTATGGCATAAATATGATAAATAATTATTAGATGGTGCAGATAATCCTTTGAACAATGTGCAAGAACTCTCAAGTAAGTATAAATGATGGCAAATAATGAATAATCTTGCATTCCATTACACATGCAAGTTATGATAGATGAGACTATGAACATCTATTTGAATGTGAATTAAGAGTGTTATAAAGAGGGTAGAATCATATACATTATGTGGAGTGATTAAGTAATGTAACTCTAGTTTCATTAGGAGAATAAACCTTTGATTGAAACCCTAAAGCAACAAGGTCAACTTTCAGATTTATACAGGTAGTTGGTGATAAAAAAGATGTCATTTCATGCATAGTAGGAATTAAGACTTATTTTAGGGAATTTGAGAGTTGGTAAAAGTGATTTAAGAGTGTAAAAACCTAAATAATGTCTTATGTTATCTTAAAGGCTAATTGAAACCAAAAACTCAATAATTGAGGGTTACCACTATTATGCATAGTCATCAAAGTGTACAGAGCTGACTGTATATTTATTATTTTGAGTAATTTAATGATTGAATAGAGACTCTATAAGATTATAATGGTGTAAGGAACTAGGATAGAACTTTTACAAGTGATTTGAAGGTTTGAAACATTGTGTATCGTGAGATATGGAATTATATGTAGTCTCATCCCTATATAGGCCTAGTAAACCCTAGAACTAGGGTTTCAGTGTTTCCCAAAGAGTTTAATGTTGAAAAATAATAAATTTTTTTGATTTTTTACTCCTAATATGTGTGAGGATACTAATATGGTTTTGAGGTGATACATTATGCACAAATACGAATATTAAGGACTGATTTGTAATAGGGCTAGAATGAGGCCTCATTGGTAAGGTCTAATAATGGCAAAGGGATCAACAAATAGAATTAGCTCATGAAAATTTATATGAAGGAGTATATGATTGAGTGGTAGCTATATATAGTTTCATAATCTCAAATAATGCATGTATTTTTCAAAAGAAGGACAAATAGGAAAATAGGCTACTAGCCTAGGCAAACCTAGTGAAGCATTATGCCAAAAGGAGTTGAGTGAAAGTCTGATTTATTAGAGTGGTTAAAATGGGTTCTACAAGATATTTTAATAGTATTTAAATATATATTGGATAATAATTGAGTCTTTGACACCCTAGATAAGATGGGGTTTTGTAAACCAAGAGAAGCCTAGTGAAGGCACATGAATCATGTTTGAGAAAAGTTGAATGGTATGAGTAAGTAATGAATATGAATGATAAATGAAGGATATAAAAAAACAAAAAAAATAAGCCTCAAGGAATATATTCCATCCAAGGATGATAACAAATATAGGGGTCACAATAAATAACAACTAATTGAAGTAGGGACAATCTAAACCAAACCATTATGTGCATGAGATCAATTGGATTGGGAACCAAAATTATGATGCTAGAGAGGACTTCTCCCCAATGCGTCTACATCAAAAAAGATATATAATACAATTGAAAACTGAGTAACTTCCATAATAATGCTATAAATAATGAGAAATGGGGAGTCCCAATACCAAATCATAATGAGTGGCAACCTATAGTGTGTTAATATGTTCTAGAAGAATTAAATATATGGTTATAGGAGCATCAAAGGTTTTGTTAGGAGAGGATGATCACCAATTTTTTTAAATGAAACACTATGTCAAAGATAGTCACAGTGATGATAGGTTAGAAGCAAACCACTTATGGACTTGTTATGAACTAAAAGGGTAAATTGACATGTGTTTATTATCGAATAGCGTGTCTATGATAGAAAACATGTGATCTTTCATATATATACAAATCACAACTATTAAAAGGTGATTTATTATCCTATCTGGGATCCACATCCTATTGTACCTAAGTAAACATGTGATCATTTATATATCATTCTTATATCTAAGATTATCTAGGATGAGGCTAAGGGTTAGGGTCATACTATGATTCAATGTTTGTTATACATCATAAATTGCACACTTGTTATATGTAGTAATGTTTATTATAAATTATGCAAGGATAACTTAATGGTCACATCCCTTCCTCACATATATACAAATCACAACTATGGAAAAATTATTTACTATCTCATATGGGTCCACCTCATGTAGTACCCAAGCAAAGTTGGCTTACAAACTTGTACAGTCTTTTGGAACCATTCCATATGTATTTTGTAAAAATATTTTAAAAGAAAATATCTCTTTGCTCTATCAGTAATCTCTATTATTTTCCTCTTTACTTCTTCAGCATGCTCTCATTCACTACCCTCCTACCATAATTTTTCTTCCTTTATATACACCTTTCATGTGAAATATACTTAGAAATAAAAATAAAAAAGCTAATGATGCAGTTGTCTTGGGTCTTCCCTGAAAATTAAGAGTATGTGTTTATACTTCTCAATGATTGAAAACTAATTAAGACTAGTCAAACCTCAAACCTTAAAATATAGATTAAGTTGCCTCCACTCAAAATGTCCTTAATCTTCTATATCATCTTAGCTTTTTCTCATGAAATGCAATGAGTGTAGAGACTAGGTAATTAAATGGATTGGAGTAAAGAGATAACAGGGTGTTATGACCAGTAAAGGGCAACATCGACACTAACAAATGAAAGAAGAGAAACAGTCCATTTACAAGATAAATATAGTTCTATGATGGATAGAGATTACCATGTACCTTACCCCCTTTCCAGATTCAAATCTAGTCATTGCCTAGCATTCACCTTATCAATTTCATATCTGCAAATTTATAAATAAAATAAAAGTTATTGTAATAATTTCAAATCATTGTAAAAAGATAATTAAGGAAAAAGAAAACATGATATAGATAGTATAATAATAACCATTTTCACACTAAATATTCACAAATGAAAGAATCCTAACTTAAGCATGAAAAAAATGATCAGCTTCCTTAAATATCTTAATTAATAGAATGTGATAACCATCCAAAAACTATGTAGCTCAAGACAATCTATGTTGGGAGTACTAAAATTAGGTAATAAGACACATCTTGGAAACAACCAATTGATCTTTGAAAATAAAATAGAGGGCCAATGCACACTAGATAGATTCATAGTCCTAGAAAAAAAATAAGCTTTGTAATAATATATGATCAAAAAGGCAGAAAGTAATCTAAAACCTCAATATGAGAAAACATGACAAATCTTACTTCAGTTCACTCTGAATTTTTTCTATATCAGTTCATAATATTTTGGTTTCCCACTAAAGCAAGGAAAAATGATGATCCTGCATTTCCCAAACACTAACACATATGTTATTGAACAATAAACATGGTGACATATTTCCAGCTTGCAAGGTTAAATTCATGCATTAAATCAGTAGTCAACTATTGATAAAATAGAAATCAATTGAACACTTCAAAAAGGATTATAAAGTAATCACAATACTAATAGGGTTAGGGAGAATAGATTTTTTAATTATTATTATTAGATGGAAGATATTATAGATCTGAGATGTCACACTCAAATAAATTATCATTTATGCACATGGTGTTAAATGCCCTTCAAAAATAAATTGTTGGCAACCATGTCCATAATCTTAAAACCTCCCCACATGCCAAGTGTAGATTCATTAAGCAATGGAATAGTTTATTATTATGAGCATAGAAGACAAAGCTTTCTAGAAGTGTCTACCCTGAAAAATGATTGGCAGTAGAGGCAACTAACCTAGACAGATGCAGTACTTGGGATGTTTTTTGTAGTATTGAAGGATAGAGTACATGGCATCATGAAGTGTCTATATTATTGAGGAATTGTGGTCCACCCTAAAAAATTGAATCTTTTTAGATTGTCATGGAAAAATATATCTTTGACATGAAGAATCTAAATAGAACTAGTTCTTTTACAATTTACATAGGCCCATGACATTAGGGTCTTTGGCATTGGATATAACCTAAAAAATCTATAGATGATGGACCTCTCTTTGAGATACATCAACCTTTATTCCATAGCCTCTAGATAAAAGTGTGTTCTTGGATGATTTTCCATTTTTTTGGCATCCATTAACCATTTTGTTCAAACAGTTGGGTAGGATCATCGATTTCTTAGATGTCAATGAAATAATTTCATGAAATCATCCCAAGGGTTCTTAGATTTTTCATTTTTTAAAGTTTGTTTGTGCCAATGTAGAAGAGGCCATGGCTTTCCCTCACTTGAAAACCTTCTAATGGGATCAGTAATGGACTGATCTAGGTTTAGATGTCTAGGAAAATGAAGGATATGAGTTGAGGAGGGTTTGGAAGGACCTAAGCTTGAGCATATAAATAAAACTTCTTATTCCATTATTTTCTCCTTGTACTGAGATTTGGGACACCTTCCTTCACTTAAATTTAATAAAACCTACGTTCTCGATACAGGTACGGGTATGAGAATTAGATACAGGGATAAGGGGATTTTTTATGGGATTTGGATAAAATTGGATATGGTTTTAAATATATATATATATATGATGCTTAGAAGCATGAAAAAATGCTAAGGGAGAGTGCCTAGGCTGAGGATAAACTTGGGTACATCACCCACCATACCCAGGTGTATCCACAACCCAGGCATGCTCCCTAGGCATCTCTCTCATGCTTCCGTATATTAGGGTGTATCCCCTATGCTCCCAAGGCTGAGGGAGGGGGAGTTTCTTTTAACATAGAAAAAAACAAAGACTGATTTGATATGGGTAGCATGAGTGTAGATCTACTTAGTAAACTAAAGGAGTTTAGTTGTGAATTATAGTATTATCTATGTAGAAAATGGTCTTGTATATATAATGAAATCTATATGGTTAGAAAAACCTCCAAATGGGGACCCTCTAGTAATGGTCAAAACCCCTAGCCATATTGTCTTCATTATTCCTTTTTGTAATGGAACATAGATTTTGTGTGGACCGATTCCATCATCATATAGCCATATGAACAAGATAACCATCCTTAGTGCCTCATATCCCCTTACCACCTAGGCAAGAAAGTGTAAGGTTTTACTACTAGGCGAATCTTCCATTATCCTAGTCATAATTTTCCATTACTTAGACATGTGAAAAAAATGGGTACTGCTTGATTAAATTTAATAAAATTTGATGCATGGTCTGGTTTAGTGGCCTACTCAACCTACTCATTCAATTGAATTTTAAGATGTAATGATATATCATTTGAAGGAATTTCCCTCCCAACCCTCCCCCCCCCCCCCCAAAAAAAAAAAAATAAAATAAAAATAAGAAAAATGCATACCATTTTCACTAGCTAACTTCTCATGTGATCAACATAGACTCCTATGATCATTCATGTCCAAAATATTTTACTCAATGTTGCACCCTATGCTATAATTCACAGTGGTTTAGGATTATTAAGTTTTTCATGCAATAATCAGTATTACAAGATTGAATTAGCAATGCATTACCCTAGTATATAATTCATTATGGTTTACGATGAAGAAGTTATCATGCAGTAATCCATAACACCACATATATGTAATTTTGGTACTAAATGATAGGCACATACCATCATCATAGGTCAGCCATAAATAAGACCACAATAGATGAAAGAACATAAAGTATCATCTATTTTGTGGGGTTTTGCATAAATAGTATGAGTAACCTTATAATGAGAAAGGAATATGATATTGAATCAAATCTCAACTTAAATATTTTGGTCTTACTTGTTATGCAACCATAGGTCAAGATGCAAATCTAAGCTTGGAGACATCAACATTTGTTTAAGGCTAAAATTCGTTGCTACAAATTTAGAATCTGCAAGAGGTTAAAACTTCAAAAATATTTAGAGCATCAAACCCAATTTCTACCAAAAAAATTCCCAAAAAGGCTAACAAAAACTTAATTTTGGCAACACAGGTAGGCCATAATTAAAATTGGGTCATAAATGCAAAGGAATCCACTTGTCAGACCTCAATGCAAGTGGCTTTCTTATACTAGAAGTCACCTTTCATTAAGTGCTTGAGAATGGTTGCAGAAGTAATATACTAAATTAGAGTAGGAGTTTATTTCCTCAAACACATAATTTTACCTTAAATACATGATAATTACATAACCACCATCATAATTACAGGTCCTTTTCTTATTCTTGGAGGTTACCTCTTTTCTTTAGCTTAAAGATCCATAAACAACAAAATCTAGTCCTAATGCTTGATGAATTATGATGAATATGAGTCCAAATACAGTAAATCTATATGTCTTGCATGGGTATTACATAGTTGGTTGTTAGCATACCACCCAACCCCACCAATTCCCAATATGCACAATTGACTTTCTAACATCATTTTTTGTTCTAATGCTTTGAAGGCCTACCATGAGGCTGCCAAGATATAGAATCTAATGAGAATTGTTTTCTATGATTTTATGTAGAATCTTGTTTTCATACTTTAGCCTTTGGTAATGACCTTTGAGGATCATATCATTTACTTCTGCATTTATTAATGACTTTAAGAGCCATATTAATTTCATGGCATGTATTACTGATTTCATTTGTATATAATAACCTTGTTTCTCGTATAGAATGCATGTTAGAAAGTTGGGAAGCCATTTTGAAGCTAGAAGAAGTCCCATTGTCATTTATATAGGTCACTTGATGACATAATGATGATGTAATGGGTTAAGTATGATGAGGATAAAAAGGCTATAAACACAACCAATAAAAAATCCTTTTTCCTATCATCTTCTTTCATCAAGGAAAGGTGAATTTTATTAATGTGCAGTAGTTTTGGCAATAAAACATTTTCACATGGAATAATTCTTTCCCATCCATGTATTTTTAGTGAGTACTAGTAACTCAAAAAAAGGTGTTATTTAGTGAGTTCACAGTTGTTCTTACTATAGGTGTCTTTTTTCATCTCCCATACCAACTTTCTATTTTCCACTTTTTACTTCATTGGAGAAGGCATCTTTATTCATTGTCAAATGAAGCTTTTAAAGAAGTGAACAGACATTGGCCACTTGGCTATGGACAACACTCTAACATTTGTATTGGTAGATAAAGTATATAAGATTGCATAACTCATGTGTGTGACATGATAAGCAAAAGTAAATGGGGTCTTGATGTGGATCAAGCACTTGAAAATGTCAGAAATTATTTTCATCCATCATCTATGGTAGAGGCATTGAAGAAATAGAATAATATAGACAAGACACTAAATTATTTTAGATGGGCACGAAGTCAAACAAAATTTAAACTTAGTTCAGAAGTATATGATCCCCTCCTCTTAATGTTGGCTAATAACATGCAAACCATGACATTGCAAAATCTACTCAAGGATGTGAGTACAGATGGAATTGAACCATCAATTAATTCCTATGTAGAGCTTATATGGATCTGTACTAGTTCTAGAATGTTGAGACAAGCTATTGATATAATTCATATCATGAAAGAGATGAAATTTTAGATTGCATTTACTTCTTATGAAATTATTGTTGGTGCATTAGTTGAGGCTCATGAATTGAGTATGGCTCTTTCCATGTTGAAATAAATGCAAGATATTGGATACAAAGTGAACACTCATCTCTTTTCAACTTTAGTTCATGCATTTACCATGGAAGGTAAGTATGATGCTACTCTATCATTTTTAGAAGAAATGAAAAGCCATTAACTGAGGATTTCCTTAATTTATTTAGATATCAAACAGGTGGACATTTTGTTTTGAAATTAGATTATTTTTTATGTTACAGATTGGCATGGTGTATGGTTGTGCAGTAGAGGATGTATTAATAGGCTTCACTATACAATGTAGCGGTTGGAAGTTTGCTCTGTAGACTCCAAAATGAGAGGCTTTTATTGGGTGTGTACCTGTTAATCTAAATGATACAATGACTCAACATAAGAGATGGATTACATGCCTATTTGAGTTGTTTGTGAGTAATTTTAGCACATTTTTGTTTGTAAATATTCACATAGCATAAACATTAGGTTACAATTTTTAGTGCATATGGGTTCCATCTTCTATATACATAATCTTCTATGGTTCACGTCCAACTCTATACATGCTCAGTGGTATATCATTATTTCCTAAGGTATTTTACTTTCAATCTTTACCTTTTATAGCTCATAAAGTATTTAAATTACTGAATGTTTATTTGTGTTGTACTTTCAAGATTTAACTTTCTTGTTATTGGATCTACATGTTTTAACATGCATAGGTTATGGAGGGTTCTTGGTGGGTGCAGAGAGGGGATCTATTTCACAAGGTCTTCGGCTGCTTGGATATACAGATTTTATTTCTTCTTTGAAACTAGAGGAGAGGAAAGGGGGACTTAATAACCAATGAGTTGAATCCCCCTTTCTAGGGAAAGATGGATTTGGAGGAAAGAACTATAGTCATTGAACATAACCCTAAGGAAATTTTGAACTTTTCAAAAACCCTTGAGAAAATTTTCCTTGTGGCAAAATTTCAATCTGATGGAATGGGCTCAATGATGGCTATAAGTGTGCCAGAGCAAAAAAAACAAGAATATGAATCCATTTGCAAAATAAGATAAAATGAATAGGATTTCTAAAGTTCAATCAAATAATTACCAAATGAAATCTACTACCTCTGATTTGAATATTCCTCGTAAGATTTATTCACAAATAAGTATCTGAGAATCTTCACTTGAATGCAGTTAAAAAAAATGGAATAGATATCCTCCCTGTTGCCTTGATCTTTTAGCCGTCTATTCTCATGGTAAAGGTGACAGACACTTCAAAAGATGTTGTTAAAGGACTAATTAGAGAGCAAAAACAAGAAATAATATTACTAAACAAGAACTGGACAATTGCTACTGCAATTTCTTGAAGGATGAGATTTTTATTAATCTTCTAATTTTTTTTTACATTGTGCGCCCAAGTGTCTTTAAATAGATTTAAAATCTAAACAATAACTGAAAATAGACACATCTATAATTAACTTCAACTACTTAACTAACTGCTTGTTCAAACAAACTCATATCTAACTGATTGTTAACTAACTCAATCCTAACTATCAGTTTACTAACTGATGCTTAACAGCTTGCTTGCATGACAACCGTAGGGAGGTGGGAGAAATTATCTCCAAATAACTTGACTTTCTAACACTCCCCCTTAATTTCTACCACTTACGATTTTAGCATTTACAATGCCTAAATTTTGTCTCAAATAATCAAAGGTCTATTTTGGTAATGCCTTTGTAAATATATCTGCTAGTTGATCTTCAGATCTACAAAAGTCTAGATGGATTTCTCCATTGTTCACTAATTCTTTGATAAAGTGAAATCTTGTATCTATGTGCTTGCTCCTCTTGTGAAACACATGATTTTTTGATAAAGCTATTGCTGATTTGTTATCACAGAAGATTGGTGTTGACTCCTTCTGTGCCTGTAATAAATCTTTCAATATTCTTCTCATCCATGTTGCTTGACATGCTGCTGATGTGGCTGCAACATACTCTGCTTCAGCTGATGAAAGTGTCACTATAGGTTGTTTTTTGGATGCCCATGTGACCACACATGTGCCTAATATAAAGGCATGTCCAGAAGTACTCTTCCTATCATCAACTCTACCTACAAAATCACTATCTGTAAAACCAATCAAACTAAAATCGTTAGTTGTGGAATATAAAATTCCATAATCTGTAGTTCCTGCCACATATCTCAATATCCTTTTTCCAACTTGCCAATGGGAGTCTTTTGGTGATTCCATGAATCTTGAGATGAAACTAACCCCATAACTGATCTCTGGTCTAGTAGCTGTAAGATACATCAAACTACCAACTAGCCTTTTGAATATTGTAGAATCAACATTGGATCCTTTGTCTTCTTTGCTAAGTTTAGTCCCTGTAGCAACTGGTGTAGGTGCTAGTTTACAATTCAGCATCCTAAATCTCTTTAACACATCCTTTGCATATTTTGTTTGACAGATAAATATTCCTTTCTCTGATTGTTCAACTTCTATTCCCAAAAAATACTTCATTAATCCCAAATCTGTCATTTCAAATTCATTCTTCATTGCTGATTTAAAAGTGTCTATAGACAAATTTCCAGTAAAAATCAAATCATCAACATATAAACACACAATTAAAATTTGACCTTCTTTGCTGATTTTTGTGTACAAAGTAGGCTCACTATCGCTTCTGTTGAATCTTTTGCTTATCATATAAGAATCTATCCTACTATACCATGCTCTTGGTGCTTGTTTGAGACCATAAAGAGCTTTCTTCAATCTGTAAACTTTTTCTTCATGTCCTTGTACTTCATAACCTGTGGGTTGTTTCACATATACTTCTTCATCTAGAAATCCATTCAAGAAAGCTGATTTTACATCCATTTGATATACATACCAATTATTTTGAGCAGCTATGCATAATACCATTCTTACAGTATCCAATCTGGCAACTGGTGCAAATGTTTCATTATAGTCAACTCCATGTTCTTGTGCAAAACCTTTTGCAACTAACCTTGCCTTTTGCTTGTCAACATTTCCATCTACATCAAATTTAGTCTTATAAACCCATTTGACTCCAATACAATCCTTACCTTCAGGTAGAGTAGTTAGATCCCATGTCTGATTTCTTTCAATAGCATTCAACTCTTCATCCATTGCTTTTAGCCAATGTTCCTCATTAACTGCTTCTTCATAATACATAGGGTCATGAGTGAAAAGAGAAAAATTTGAACCAAATCTAATTTCTCTTCTTCTTGATTATAAATCTCATTTAAACTTCTCATCTTCTTACCTTTAAATCTTGCTCTTAAAGTAGCAAGAGTTGGATCTGATTCATTACTTACTTGTGAATTTGGAGTAGGGTGACCTGCATGACTAGATTCACCTTGTTCAAACCTTCTAGGTGTTCTTACTTGAGTGCTTGTGCCTGCTTGTGGAGAAGATTGTCCACCTTGAAAATTTTGTTCTTCTTCAAAAACTTCTTCATCCTGTGGAATTGGTGCCCCAACAATGATGGTGCTACCATCCCATGCTTTTGCTTCCTTAAATTCAACATCCCTACTAATAATCACTTGCTTTGAAATTGGGTTATATAACTTATATGCCTTTGATTCTTCAGAATAGCCAATAAAAATGCATTTCTCACCTCTATCATCAAGTTTCTTTCTCAATTTAGATGGTATAAGAGAATATGCTACACAACCAAAAATTCTGAAATGATATACACTATATTTCTTACCACTCCATGCTTCTTGTGGAATTCGATCTCTGACACTCTTTGTTGGGCTTATGTTCAGAATATACACTGCAAAGGCTACTGCTTCTGCCCAATATTCATTTGACAAGTGTTTAGCTTTCAACATGCTTCTTTCCATTTCCATGATTGTTCTGTTCTTTCTTTTTGCTACACCATTCTATTGTGGTGCGTACCTTGTAGTCAACTGTCTTTTGATTCCATGATATCTGCAAAAATCTTGAAATTGATTAGACATATATTCACCTCCTCTATCAGATCTGAGTACCTTGATATAACGGCCACTCTACTTTTCAACCATTGCCTTGAATTCTTTAAACTTTCCAAATGCTTCAAATTTGTTTTTGAGAAAGTAGATCCAAGTCTTTCTGCTAAAGTCATCAATGAATGTTAGAAAATAAGTACTACCTCCAAATGATGGAGTTTGCATTGGTCCACATAAATCACTATGGACTAACTCCAATATTACCTTAGCTCTATATGAGCCTCCTACTGGAAAACTCTCTCTATGTTGTTTTGCCAGAATACAACTGTCACATGAACTTCCTAGCTATTCTATTGGTGGTAAACCCTTCACCATATTTTTCTTCTGTAACAAATTTAAAGCACCAAAATGTAAATGTCCATACCTTAAGTGCAATAACCATGATTGGTCTAGTTGTATAGATTTGAAGTGTGCTTCCTCTTCTCCTTGGATGCACTGAATGTGGAGAGGGAACATGCGATTCTTGGTCATCTCCACTTTTTCTATCAACCTGTCACTTGGAACCTTGTCCAATATTGTGCAGACATTATCCATAAAAGATACTATGTAACCTTTCTGCACTAACTGACCAACACTCAAAAGATTATGTTTTAGTCTAGATACAAAATAAACATCAGGTATAAATCTTCTTTCACCATTCTTGGCCAAAACATTTATGACACCTTTACCCATGACATCTACTGTGATATCATTTCCTAGTTTCACTTCTGATCTTACAGAATCATCAAGACTAGCAAAAAATTATTTATTTCCTGTCATATGATTACTGCATCCACTGTCTAAAAACCAAATATCTTTAGCTTTTTCTTGAGTAACATTACAAGTAAGAAACATGCTTCCAGAACTAGATTCACCTGTGTAATTAGCATTCTGCTTGTACACATATCCTGGTTTATTTCTGCAGTCACTAGCATAATGACCATATTTCTTGCAGTAATAACATTGGACATTAGATTTATCAAACCTTTGAGAACCTTGCTGTGAGTGGTTGTGACCACGTCCTCTGTTGTTGCAGTTTCCTCTACTACTGTAGTTTTGATTACTATTCTCACCTTCATCTAAATTGTTCCTTCCATATCGGCCTCTACCTCTTCCTCTGAAGCTTGACCTGGCTCTTCCTCTTCCTCTGCCAACTGATACTTGTGACTTGAATGCATTCTCAAGAGAAGAGTTATTTCTATTCATTCTAGATTCATGTGTTAACAAAGAACCCATTAATTCATCTACAGATAATTGTTCCAAATCTTTAGTTTATTCAATACCTACAACTATAGCATCAAATTTACTGGGTAAACATTTGATTACTTTTTCTATGATCTTCTGATCCGTGATAGTTTCTCCATTAGATCTAATTTGGTTCACTATATTCAAAACTTGAACTATAAACTGATCTATTGATTCTGATTCATTCATTTACAAATTTTCAAAAGTTCTCCTTAGAGATTGCAATTTAGCAATTTTTACCTTCGTATTACCTCTATAGGTAGTCTCCAAGATTTTCTATGCCTCTCTGGATCTCGTTGTTGCTGCAACTCTGGAAAATATAGATTCATCCAATCCCTGTTGGATTATAAATAAAGCTTTTGCATCTTTCTTTCTGTTCTCTTTAAGGTGGTCCTTTTGTGCTTGATTTAACGCCAGATGGGCTATCTCATCCTGCAGTTCTACAAAACCACTTTCTACCAAATCCCATACATCTTGTGAGCAAAATAACGTTCTCATCTTAATTGCCCAAAAATCATAATTCTTACCATTGAAAACATGAATTTGAGGCTGTGAAATACTGTTGTACGCTGCTATTTCTCACACGATCTACCTTCACGGATTCCTGCGCACTTATTCTCAGTCTTTACCTGCTGGCTCTTCTTTAACTGCTGCGATTCAATGATAACAGAAAGATATAGAAGAAATAATAAAAAAAAAAAATTGGGCAGACTGTGCTTTCTTTTCTTGCTGGGCACCGCTTGCTTCCCCCTTTTTTTTTGTTGTTTACCTGCTGGGTGGCGCTTCTTCCTAGCTACGCTGCTACGCTGGCCACTTCTACCACGTCGGCCGGTCTATTAATTTTGTTGACTGTTGTCTGTGAGTCAAATTGGTGACTGTGTGCGCTATGCTTCCAAATCTGTGCTTCAAGCTTGCGGTTCCAATTGACTGCATGATTTATTTGGCTGCGCTGACTGTCTTTTTGCGTTGACAGTTGGTGCGTCGACCTGGGTTGACTGCGCCTGAGCTTCCAACCAGGTGCTTAAGTTCTGACTGCGCCCTTACCTTCTCTGCGTGCTGCGTGGCCTTCACAATTTTTTTTTTCTCCCACATGGCTAACAAACTGACTTCTGCTGTGTGTGCTCTCAAAATTGTGCTTCACTCCTGCGCTCCCTGCTGAGAGCTCCTTGCTGGCCTTCCACGATCTTTAACCTGCTCTGATACCAATTTGAAGGACTAATTAGAGAGCAAAAACAAGAAATAATATTACTAAACAAGAACTGGACAATTGCTACTGCAATTTCTTGAAGGATGAGATTTTTATTAATCTTCTAATTTTTTTTTTACATTGTGCGCCCAAGCATCTTTAAATAGATTTAAAATCTAAACAATAACTGAAAATAGACTCATCTATAATTAACTTCAACTACTTAACTAACTGCTTGTTCAAACAAACTCATATCTAACTGATTGTTAACTATCTCAATCCTAACTATCAGTTTACTAATTGATGCTTAACAGCTTGCTTGCATGACAACCATAGGGAGGTGGGAGAAATTATCTCCAAATAACTTGACTTTCTAACAGTTGTTCTATCTACCTACGAATTAAGCCCTTGATATTGGAACGGAGTCTAAATCAAAATGCACGATCTTCATTAGCAATTGCTCTTAGGAGGCCATAGGTCAAGCCACAATCATTCGGAGCTTCATTCCTGGTAAGACCAATGGGATGTCAATGGATGCAAAACAGAGCCAAGTGGAAGAAAGTAGTAGATATTCAGAGTGGTCTAAGTGCAACACTCACCAATATAATATTATGGGGTATTTACAATTATCTTAGTGGGATTGCATGATGACTTCTACCATTTATTTTTCACATGCCACAGATTATCAATCTGACTCGATTCTAAGTATATTTAACAATTAGTGAACCTTACCTTTTATTCCTAATTATTCTCTTCATTTCCCCAAAAAAATCACTCATTAAAAAAATGGTAATTTCCCTCTTTAAAAAACTCTATTTTTTAATAAAAATTTAAAAAATAAAATAATTAGAGACAATTTTAATTAGAGAAAAAAGTCTAATTATTGTGTCAAATTAACATCTCAAAAAACCCTTCTAGATAGTAGTGTCAAAACAATAATTTCCCCTCACCACTTCTCATGAAGCCCATCCCACTCTGGTCCCAAATTGTTGGCAAATTGGAGAGCTGATAAAAAATTAATTCAAGCAATGCAGAACTGAACAATACACAGAGTAATTATTCACATTATAATTTATTATTTTCTACATACTCGATACAAAACATTTGGCTATTATATAACCATGAAGGTAGCACAACAACTTCCTAAAAATAGGATCAAATAACCCAAAATTCGAATAACAACAAATCTTATGAAAATATATTTCCAAATAATAATAAATAAACTAAAACGCTAATTAATAATGTTACCGATATTAAATCCTAACAGATTTCTACCCCTATTGAAGAAGGCCATTCGTAATTCAATCAAGTAGTAAACTCCAAAGCTCCAACTGCTCTCGGCGCTAAAACTCTATCATATATCTTAATGTTTCATCCAGAAAGAGAATATGGACATTGCAAGTGGGTAAAAAGGGAGAATTGTGCTGGTGGAGAACTATATCACACCCGTAAACCTGCTTCTAAGCTGAAAAAGAAATATCTGCCTTAAGGTTTTACTAAGTCCAGCTGAATCATGGACAGTAATCAAGCAGAATCGCCATTAGACGGCTACGTTGATTTGAGAGGAAGATCTGTCACAAGAGCAAAAACTGGAGGGTGGAGAGCATGTTCTCTAACTATTGGTAATTACTCATTTTGAATCCATCTTTACCTTGTTATCAAGAATGTTTTCTTTGTTTAATAGTTTTGATTTTATATGTAGGCTACGAATTTGTTGAAAGACTGTCCTTCGAAGGCATTTGGGCAAATTTAGTGGTGTATCTGACCACCAAATTGCATGAAAACACCGTTTCTTCCTCTCGGAATGTAGCCAGTTGGTCTGGCACCTCATGGCTTACACCGTTACTTGGGGCATACATTGCTGATATATATTTGGGCCGTTTCTGGACATTCGCAGTCTTTTCATGTGTTTATATCCTGGTAAGTATCTATTTGCATGAAAATGGTCATATTTGAAGAAAAATTCATTGGGTTCTCTAAAATCGAATAGGCTGAAAGTAAACTGTTGTACCTTCAAATTGAATGTATTGAGTGCACACTGTTTAACACTCACCATTATTTTTTGAAGTGGTAAATTACTGGTGCGTTAATGCCAGTGAAAAAATGGATGATATGAAATGCACACTGTTAAACACTCACCACCATTTTAAAGAGTTAAATAGCTGGTGAGTTAGATATGACACTGATTGTGGCGCAGGGAATGGGAATTATGACCCTAGCACTTACATTGAAATCTTTAAGACCGCCGGACTGCCCAACAAATCAAGGTTGCGAAAAGGCTTCGTCTCTGCAGATTGGGATTTTCTACTTTGCTTTGTCTCTACTTGCTTTAGGCTCTGGAGGAACCAAACCAAATATCTCCACTTTTGCGTAGATCAATTCGACGACTTTGATGCTAAGGAAAAGTTGCAGAAGAACACTTTTTTCAATTGGTGGATATTTGTTGTGTTCTGTGGAAGTGTAGCTGGTCAGACATTTCTTGTGTATGTTCAAGACAATGTGAGCTGGGGGTTAGCCTCTGCAATTACTACCACGGCACTGATAATATCCTACGTTGCGTTCATGATAGGAACTCCAATCTACAGACATAAAGTTGGCACAGGTAGCCCGTTGCAGAGAATGGCCAAAGTAATTGCTGGGACGATGGGAAACTGGAAAGTGAAGGTTCTTTCAGATGCATCCTCCCTTCATGAGGTAGATTCAAAGGATTACCTTCTTCAAGGGCGATACCCCATTGCTCCTACGAAATTTCTCAGGTCAGATGTTAATCATATCATAAGTTAACTTTTTTGTGCAGTTTGAATGCTGAATCATGAATGATATCCAGCACAAACAAATAGAGGTCTAAAAGTAAACAGCTGGTGCATTGACACCAAACAAAGACACCACGTTTTGATGGTGTAAATTTTATTTTGATTTCATGTCATAATTTGAAATGCATATTTATTTTTCAATCGCAGATTTATGGACAAAGCAGCAGTTCGAACGACCAGCCCAAAACCCTGCACAGTGACAGCAGTGGAGGAAACAAAGCTTGTAATAAGAATACTTCCAATTTGGATCACAACCATTTTGCCGAGTATATTGTTAACTCAATCTGCGACACTTTTTGTGAAGCAAGCCATGACACTCGATAGGCACATGGGTTCCAACTTTGAAATTTCTGCAGCTTCCATTGGAGTTTTTCTTCCAATATCAATGCTACTGTGCCTCATAATTTATGATCGCTTCTTGGTCCCAGTCAGCCTAAAATTCACAGGAAATCCACGAGGGATAACCATTCTGCGGAGGATGGGGATTGGTATGATTCTCTATACTATTGCCATGGTAGCGGCTATGCTAACAGAATTGAAAAGGTTAAAGGTTATTAAAAGCCATGGGCTTGCAGATAAAGGAGATGCAATTGTGCCTCAGACCGTCTTCACGCTTCTTCCACAGTCTATGGTAATGGGCATGGCAGAAACCTTTATAGAAGTAGCGAGGTTGGAGTTCTTTTATGATCAAGCTCCCGAGAGCATGCGAAGTTTGGAAACTGGATTGTACGCAGCCTCCCTAGAAGCCGGTGCCTTTCTCAGCAGTGTTCTTCTTACCATTGTAAACGACATTACAGGGCGAAACGGCCATAAAAGCTGGATATTGGATAACGTGAATGCATCCCGCTTCAATTATTATTATGCCTTGTTATCAGTTCTTAATTTCTTGAACTACTTGTTATTCTTGACCACGTCTTGCTTGTACACATACAAGAGAGAAACAAGTCAAGCATTTGTAAAAGAGTCGGACCTTAAAAAAGGGAATGGCTTTCACACCGATATATAAGTTAGTGAGAATGGAAATCATTGTGTATATTTTTCTTCTGATTCTGGTTCGAGCATGTACCAACGAATAACAATAAGTTGCAGAGGAGTCCAATAATAAAATAGCATACTCTTTTGATTGTAAAGATAACATAAATATACTGATAAGATAGTATATTCCTGCCATGTTACTCGTAAGCGTTTGCATTTACTGCACCTCTGTAATTGTTTAAAAGTTTCTTGAAATCTCTTTACATTTCCATAATTATAAGTAGAAAAATATTCATCCACCAGAGAGCATGTTGCTTGGTTATCGATTCTTTAAGGAGTTGCGGCTTGGGATAAGATCTACTAGTTTAAATAAACAAATCTATGAAAGATATACGAAATTGAGAATATAGTATATGCCAACGACTCTATAGTCTATCGATTAATAAGCATATATTTTAGCATGCACACTGCTCGAATCTGAATTTCAGTGAACACATGTGAATAAGGTTCAAACAATAGAAATAAATATTGGGTTTATGAAATTTCCTTGCAGCTTGGTCATTTTCTTCACACTAAAATAAGGGCACTAGATTTTAGGACGACGGACTTAAAAAGTTTTCTTGTTAAGTGAAATAATAAAATTAAAAAAAGAACTGTAAGAAATGTGAAAGTTAAGTCAAAAGAAAAAGACTACTTATTACATTAATAGGTGTGCACTGTGAGAATGAACCTTGCGTTTCATATTTGACTGACGGTTCAAATTTGTTATTGGAGAATGAATATGATTATAACTATTTAATTTTGGCATGTAGTCTATAGTGGTACATTTATATTAGAGGGTTTGAAGGTGAGCAACAAGGTGTGTTTCTTCATCGGTGAGTAGGTGGCTGATACAGAAGGATGAATCATAAATAAATTGAATCAATGAAGCAAATACTTTTTTTAATAGTGTTAAGTTTGTTATATTTATATATAAAATGGTGTTAAGCTTGTGATATATATATTTTGAATTAATGAAGTAAATATTTTTTTTAATAGTTTTAAGTTTGTTATATTTATATATAAAATGGTGTTAAGCTTGTGTTATATATACAGTTGTATTATACGATATTATGTTTTATTAAATTTTAATGTATATATAAGAATGTAGAGGTTTGCTTGATGTATTATTAACCCAAATTAATGGTGACATTTACAATAAAAGTTAACTACATAGACAAGTTTCAATCAAAGTTAACATCTGATCAAGGTAAGATCTATAAACAATTGTATGTCCTATGAATAACATAAATAATTAGTTATGTTTACATTTTTTAATAGTATTATGTTTTTTGACCTCGTGGACTCATTGGCTTGTTGTAAATAAAAAAAATGTAATGCCCTTTTGTGTTGCCTAAACTTAAAGGGCTTTAAATTCAAATATGACATCTTTGAATCATGTCCTTTACAATTTTTTAGCTTGTAAATTTATCAAACTAATTGGACTGCGCTTTTGATCTTTTAGAAACCACGACCCTTCATTTTTTCTAATTGTTTGAAGGACTATATGGTTTGTTTGTAGTTATCTATGCCTACCTAATACATACATAGCCCAAGAAAATTAGGTTTCTTCTCAAAAACTTCTATACGAGTCTGTAGGGTCATTATTTTTTACTAGAAACAAAAAAGAATTGGTTATGTTTTCACTATTGATATAGTATTATGTTATTTGATGACATGGAATCACAAGGTTCTTGTAATCAAAACTCTACTAGTGCCCTTTTGTGTTGTCTAAAATTAAACGACTTTAGATTCAAATAAGACATATTAGGGTCACATCCTTTCCAATTATCCATCTTGTAACTTTAATAAATTAATCAAATTTTGATGTCAATTGTCTTGAAATTGTGACCCTTCACATTCTTTTTGAATGACCACATGGATTGTTCATAATTTTATGTGCCTACTGAATATATATTCGGCCTAAAAAATTCATTTTAGCTTTACAGGACTATAATTTCATTTTTACCAAGGCCATGTCTTATCATTCTCATGCAAGATTATGTTTAAAAATCTCTCCAAAATGTCACCTGACTATTCTCAGGAAGAGAAGGCTTCTCAGTTTAGTCTTAAGCATTTGGGGGAACCTCATACATTGGCCTCTGCATTCTCTATTATATGGTATAAGGCATTTCATTGAAAGTATATTCTTCTTATAAAAAATATTTGTGCATGTCTACATGGTTATGATTTTGAATCTCATCAAAATGTCACCAAGTTGTTCTATGACAGAGAAGGCTTATAAGTTTAATTTTGAAAAATTGGAAAAAAAAATCATACATTGGAATTTATATTTTAGTGAAGCCTTTTTTTAACCCATTTTATAGTCAAGCCCTTTTTTAGGTCATTTGTAGTGGAGCCCCTTTTTTAGGCCATTTTTAGTGAAGCCCCTTTTTATTTATTTATTTTATGGTTATATGAGTTGTCATTCTCTATGCCTACCCATTACATACTCATCTTGATAAAGTCGTTTATTCTTCTCAAAAAAAAATATGCATATATGTAGGGTCATGATTTCATTTCTTATCATTTTCTTATTGGCCTACATTTTGAAGTATCTCTAAATTATCGTTAAGGTATTCTTAAGAAAAGAAGGCTTCTTAATTTAATTTTAAGAAAACTCATACATTGGCTTTTGTATTTTGGAGAAGGCCTTTTTTAGGTCTTATTTAGTATTTTCCTTTATGTCCATATGGATGTGACCATATGGCAAGGCCTTTGATTATATTTCACATTTTATTGTGCCTTAAGTTTCATGTTGGTTACACAGACTAACTTTAAAATTTTAATCCAACATTAATAACAATGATACCTTTTCTATTAATTGTAAGTTTGTTATATAAATAAATGTTATTATTTTTATTTTATTTTATTTATATTTTAATATGTATTATATATAAATTCACTTAGTATGTTATTTACTCATAAATAACCTTACTATATATACCTTGTACAAAAATAAATCAAGTAACTATAATTTTACCTAATATAATAATTAAGATTGATTTATATTTTTTAGGATTATGGAATGTTACCCTAAGTTTGATAAGTGGATGAGTAATAAATCAAGGAATAAAATACTATAGTATCAATAGCCACTAATTTACATAATAGTTGATTTTTTTGAATATTTTATAAATAGAAATGAATTAGAAAAGGTGTACTTAGCTAGAAAATATGACTGAGATGGACCAGTGGCATGCAAGAAAGTGATGCAAGAACAAGGTAGGGTGTTGTTAGTAGATAAAAGGTGTCAAAACCCTCTTATGATAATAGCATGACCCTTTTTTCTAATATCTCACTACGCTATTGACTTTATGTTTTGCATAATGACCATGTGTAGATAAAGTAGTTAAATTCTAGGCAAACCTTCACTTTGATTTAGAAAGCTTCTACCTATATGACTAAGACCTAAATCATCATTAGTTCTACATTTTGACTAATTTTTACTTTAAAACCATCAACCTTCATACTTGTTAGGCTTTTGACAAACACACGTGGAGGAAGAGTGACATTCGTATGGTAGGTTGGGTGAGACCTCAACACCCCATGTGTTGAGCATTGCCTACATACCAATACCTTCAAAAAATATCAAGCTTGATGTAGTTCTCCTAATCTAAGTGCTAGTGCAAGTGACAGTGATGTTAGTATGCCTAAGTATCAATGCCAATTTAAATACTTTTAGCATGAATTGAGACTAAAAACATAAGTAAAACTAAGCTCTGGGCTATTGTAGATGAATGTTTGAAAAAATAGGCATAAATAGGGTTCAATAACCTTAATTTACACAATTATTTCTAAGCATGTTCATGGAAATTTCCATCTAAGTGATAAATGAATGAGAGTAGTCTTTATATAGTATGGTAATGCTTATTATGACATGAAATGAGTCTAGACTGACCCTAAGATGCTTCAAGGAGTGAAAATATATCCGTTAGGGGAAAATGAAGCTAAAGGTCAATAACATTTCCCCCTTTTCCAATAGCACTTTCTACTATAGACTAATGGGGTCACACTGTTGTCCAAGTGGATAGAACATGTGAAAAAAGATTGGGGATGTCTAGGTGATGGCTCAATGCATTTATTGGTATATCTAGAGATGGGATAGACATGCATAAAGATTGGAAAATGATTAAAAGAGTCCATAAGATAGGTCTAGGGCTAAGCTAATAATATGGTGGTCTCAAGTGATAATCATTGTATTAAATGACATTTTAAATTACTACAATCCCCACCCCTACCCCTTTATTCTATAAATGCAATAAAATAAAATGATTAGGATAAAGGAAAAAGAAATGTACCAAGACTTACCTATGAGGCAAATCCCATGAATGTTAGTTTAAGTCTATGAACTATGCTCCATTGCATGTCCTAAAAATAAAATATATATGAATCAATTATTATCTACGTAATTGTCAAAAGCAAAGACAAATTTGAGTAAAGAGATGTGAGAAAGAGGAAATGAAAAAATACACCTCACTAAGTATGTGAACCAATGTAAAACCTAGTGAAATCTTATGTGTACATGTAGCTAGTGATCAAATAGTGAATAGCTTGGATTAGGCTAATGGCTTGCCCAATCCTCATGTGTGAGTGGATCAAGAAATCATGCTAGTCGTGACTCCATCATTGCCCACCCCTATTCGATGGATCATAATTTATGAATAACTTAGATTGGACTAATGATTTGTCCAACCCTATTATGTAGGTGGCTTAAGAACTCAATTAGGCTATGAATCTATAATTGCCTACCCATGTGTAATATAAGAATCTAAAATTGAAACTATGTAATGTTAAGAAATTGTATAAGATGGATCTGAGCCACTCAAAAAATCTAAATGTAAAATGGCTTGGCGTCCACTCAAGATTGTAAAATGGCCATGGGCCACTCCATAATGTAAAATATTTCCAGGCTACTCAGGAATGCCAACCATGGCAAATGGAATGAGGCATCAATCTGGTGTAATCCTAGTTCAAAACTAGTGCATATGGTGTCTTGAGTATACAACATGGAGAATGACATAGATTTGTCATTCCATCTGAGGGAACTGGTGTAAAACTAAGAATATGGAAAATAATGTGCCACACACATTTCCCCCAATTTTAATATCTATGCATTATAATTTTAGATTGAGTCATAGTAATATATGTTGCACATATCTAAAACTGAAATGGGAGCGATTGTGTCATGAATGATGCCCCCAATTTGAGTAAATCTATCTAATTGTATGTAAAAACTAAGCATATCTGATAATATATGACTGAGAGTGTGCAAATCTGAATTGTACCTATCATACCTTTAGGAAAATTCTAGAATTTTCTACTTTTGAGGATACTAGACAATAACATGATGGGTGGACTACAATGCACTGTGATCCTAGTAATAAACTGCACTATTATCCAAAGGTGATGTTTCTAGAAAAACTTAAGACTGATCTATGTATGATTGTATTTTCCTAAATTTGAGCTCTATAATCTATGTCTTTGTGCTAAAAACTATGTTTTTAATGTATTAGGATGGTCTAATCTTTGTGACAAACACCTATGAATGCCCCCTCTTTTTAATGGGATTTGTTGAAATTCTACAATAATTGTCCTAAAATGAAAATGTATGCATCATGTGTGTTAAATTAAAAATATATGATATATTCATGATAAACCAATATAATATATATGCATGACATTAGAATGTAAAAGAGATCGAGCATAAGTTGGCAATGTATGATGTATGTTACATCTAACATTCATAATGTTGTCAAGATAGATATTAAAATGTAAACATGTATATTAACAATAAATCTAAATATGATCTGAGTAAGCTACTTGGAGGGATGGGGCATGATGTCATCAAGGCACCCAAGGAGGAAGGGGAGATGCATGGGGTCCCTCATGGCATCATAAACTGGATGTCAAAAAAACAACTACGAGACAAGTGTCATGGCCATGATGCATACATTAAAGCACACATACAAACACATAAGGCACATAAAGTAGGCAAAGGGGCCATAATATAATGGACATGGGCACATGTCACTGATTTTGAGAAAAGACACACATATAAGGGCATGTTCAAACATCAACATATGTGAAAAAACATACAAGTTTGGCTTAGAGCCACATGGAAAGACATGTTCAAATATCCATGTACACAATCAAAAAGCATACATAAGGACATGGGCATATGTCCAAAGCATGAAATAAATGAAAGGACAATGGCATATTCAAATTCCCTCAAGCAAATGTAGAAGCAAAGAGACATAATGAAATCTAAATAAGTAAAGATAGAAATGAAAGAATGCATATTCATGTGGTACAAATCCTAAAAGGGCAAAGGTGTGCATAATCTAAGTCTATTATAGTAGTCGAAAAAAAATCACTATTGTATAGGATGATCAATATCAAGATATAATCAATACTAAATCTATGATATGGAGTATAAAAGATATAACCTAGCAAACTAGAAGTTATGTGTATGATGTCCCCAATTGGCTAGTATATCAATGTTGAATTGATGTATATGTGTATGTGCCCTCGATGGGTGGATAGTAGAAAATTTAGATCTATGTAAAGTACTAGATTCTTGTAATAAAATATAAAACTCAAAGGGAAAAAGTGAAGCACGTGCATATCATAAAACCAACTACACTAACATAGATAGTCTGGGAAATAGAAGGAATGTAAACATGAAAATGCATAAAATATAAAATTCATATTTTTCTAAGTAATATTTCAATGTTTTTATATTTTTGAACATACTATATTGTTTTTTATTTTTTGAGTATAAGATATTTACAAGAAACATGAAAATGACACTGACTCTAGTGGTTTGTCATTCAATGTCAGATACTAAATCTTCCCAAAATCAAATAAATCATCATCATTGTGATCATCATACCATTTTATCTACCTAAGTATAGCCTTATCCTTGGCATTAGTCTAGATTTTATGCATTCAAATAGCATGTTACTTTATTATGTAATAAAACTCTTGTGCGATCCCAAAGTAGACCATATTGGACCGCTAAATGTCTATATGAAATCTAAGTTTTTCATCTAGGACATCATGTAAAATGTGAACTTTTTATCCCTCATGACTGATATTCAAACATTTTTTTGTCCAATTGACTATGAAATCCATTATCTATAACCATGTACTTCTAAGTGTAATGAGTATATGAGTGCCTATGCTCAGATAAAAAGTAGTGTGCTAACCACCTTGGGGCCACATGCAACTGGTAGTGTGATATGTCCTAAGGAGTCCTGACAATGTATAACATATTATAGCTCTATTTCCTAATGACTTGTGTTGTAAGAATGTTAAAGTACAAGTGTTGGGATTGGAATCCTCAACTATAAAAACATTAGGGATGTATTGGTCCTTGATGAAACCCTGAATAGTCAATGGATCATTCTTTAAATGTTGAGGTTGGCAAAGAATTTGTGATGGTGCCTATACACATGGAGATAGATGTTTTGTAATCCAAATAGTTCCCTAAGCTTTAAATTTATTGAATTTATATTTTATTGTTAAACATGTATCTATATCATGTCTAGTAATCTTGTGAAGAAGACAAAAGGGTCTATCATCTTGTTGTGACAATTTAATAATAGTTCTATGAAGAATTATGGGTAATGCCATCAATCCTCTATCAAGTAATATCTATAAAATCAGTTGTGGTATGTCCTATGTACTACCTGCCTAAATCTAGATAATTGGTTCAATATTCATATATGTAACTATATGTACTGAGTGTATGAAAAAATCTACCTCTAACTACAAGTGATTTTATAGGGTCTTGTATCCAGGTTGTTTTTAATTGGTGGAGATCCCTATGTTGGGAAAGGTATGAATGCCTTAGAATCATCTCTACACTCTCTAGGGCCTACTAGTGTGGAGTTTAATCCTTGTAAATAATCATCAATGTTCATGGGTATTGTATTATCCTTTGTGATGGTCTAAGAATCTATATCTAAGTTTCTAATGTATATTTCCTCTGAGTTAACAAGGAATAGTAATTATGTTATGAGGTTCTCATCATCTACCATGGGTGGGATAATTATTTTGTAAGAGGGTTATTCTCCATCATGGGTGAAGATAACTCTGATGTAGGAAGATTTGGAATATGTGTGGGAATAGTGGTGTTAGACTACCTGATCTCATATTTATGTATTTGTTCTATAATAATTATATGAGGTAGGGACTCTATGAGAACATGAGGCATCCTATTTGAAGATATACTTAGGGTTGTAAGATCAATGACTATAATATCTAAATGATTGGTTATCAACTAGATAAGAGTATAAGTATTCATTATGTAAAAACTTGACACATATGTTCAAGGTAGAGGGTATTGCCTCCATGGTATGTATTTGAGGTATCTTAAGTAATAATGTATAATGCAAATGGTTAGGCATCACCTGAAACTATGTTGATAGGGACTTTAGTTTAACCATGATATCCAAAGTAAGATAACCCAATGTTTATTGAGGAATGTCATCAAAACCTTGAATGTTATTATATATCTTCTGAATGGATGTTATATCAACCCCCATGTGAGGTTGCATTGTTAAGACCTAAACCATTATCAATTAGAATATGTTTAATAGTGGTGGCTTTAATTTATGTCTCAATGAAGAGTGGCATATTCTCATTGATAACTATTTATGAGGGCAAATGCTCATTGTCAAAAGATATAGCATCCTCAATGTCCTTTATAGTTTTCATGACAAATGCAAAATAAGCCGACTCTATATCACGAGGTAAAGATATATGATTGAGTGTTTGAAAAAGAATATATTTGAAAATGGTTGTCTTTTGAAATAATTCTAATATATAAATCTTCGTTAGAGTATTTCTCAATTGATCAACAGTATTATACACTTGTAGTGATCCCCATGTCTCATTATATTATGTTGGGGACAAGGAGGGATTGTGGGATTATGTTATTCATGTATAGGTTGAGGAGCCATCCAATTTCATCTAGTAACAGATCAAACTAAGGGTTCTACTATTTATCAAAGACGTGTAATAGAGGTAAGATGTGAGTAAAGGTAGTAGAGGAATAAAAAGAGCATCTGAACTCTTTATTATGAAGTAGTAATTGGTGGTAACTCAAAATTGGCCATGCAACAATGTTCTCCATAGAAGGGGGATCTAGATGAGGTGGACCAATGTATGAAATAAGTTGATTTCTAACATGATCCATGAAAGGGGTGATATACATGTGCAACATTCTACAAATGATAGGTAATAAGCATGCAAGACAAACCATAAAAAGTTGTACCAAGAAGTAAAAATGGCTTCTATCATGATGAAAAGGATCTAAAAAATGAACAAATTCTTAAAATAAAAAAGGAACCCATAATGGTGCACTAGGGTTTTGAACAAGATGTTTGAAATAATTTAGGTTCATCAAATGATTTATTTTTTAGGATTATGGAATGTAACCCTATGTTTGATAAGGAGTTCAGTAATAAATCATGGAATAAAATACTATAATATCAATATCCACTATTTTTTACAATAGTTGATTTATTTTAATATTCTATAAATAGAAATGAATTAGAAAAGGTGTACTTAGCTATAAAATATTTTACTGAGATGAACTAGTGGTAGACAAAGAAGTGATGTAGGAGTAGGGTAGACTGTCCTTAGTAGATAATAGGTGTCAAAACCCTCTTTAGACAATAACATGACCCTATTTGCCAATAACACATTGGGCTATTGACCTTCTTTGTTATCCTAATGACCTTTTGTAGATGAAGCAGTGAAAATTTGGGTAGACCTTCACTCTATTTTAGGAATCCTTTGTATGTATGATTGAGACCTGAATCCTTGTTTGTTCTACACTTTGATTGATTTTCATTATGAAACCCTAAGCCTCCATGCTTGTTAGGATTTTGATGAACACAAGTGGAAGAAGAGTGGCATTAGTAAGGTAGGTTGGGTGAGACCTCAACTCCCCATGTGTTAAGTGCTACCTACATACCAATACCTCAAAATAAGATCAAGTCCTATGTGGTTATCCCAATATAAGTGTCAGTGCAAGTGAGAGTGATGCTAGTATGCTTGAGTATGAATGTCAATTTGAATGTTTTGAACGTTAATTGAGACTGAAAATCTGAGTAAAATTGAGCTATGGGCTATTATTGATAGATTTATGTAGAAAAAGGTGTAAATATGGATTTAAAACCTTAATTTGCACAATAGTTTTTGAGCTTGTTGGTGAGAATTATCATCTAAAGAGTAAATGAATGAGAGTTGACTTTATATAGTGTTTTGATGATTGTCGAGACATGAAATGAATCTAGGCTGACCTTAAGATGCTTCAGGGAGTGGAAAGATATCCATTAGGGGCAAAGGAAGCTAAGGATGAATAATGTTGCCCCATTTGCTAATAGAACACTATACTATAAACTAATGGGGCTATGTTATAGTTTAAGCAACTTGAACATGTAAAAAAAGATCAAAAATGCCTAGGTGATAGTTCAATGTGACTCTTGATATATTTGGACATGAGCTAAACGCATATAAAACTTGGAAAAGAATAAAAAAAAGGTCCTAAGATAAATCTAGGACTAAATTAAGGATAAAGTGGTCTCCAGTAATATTCATTACATTAAATGATATTTTAAATGACTATAAAGAGACATTATAAAAATATTACCTTTAAAAAATCCATTGCCACACCAAATACAATGATTGGAAGAAAAGAAAAAGGAAAAAAACTGGAAAACAAAAAAGGTTCTGAAACTAAAACAACTCGTGTGTTCACGCCAAACAAAGCCAGCTCATTCTCACCATGGCGGAAAATGTCAGCTATATAAGTTTAATGTAGACAAGTATGATAAAACTATTTCATTTCATGGTTTGAAATGCATATTTATTTTAGAATCGTAGATTTATGGAAAAAGTAGCAGTACGAACGACAAGCCCAAAACCCTGCACGGTGACAGAAGTGGGGGAAACAAAGCTTGTAATAAGAATACTTATAATTTGGATGACAACCATTTTCCCCACTGCATTGTTAACTCAATCTGTGACACTTTTTGTGAAGCAGACCATGCGATTGGCACATAGGTTTCAACTTTGAAATACCTGCAGCCTCTATTGGATCTTTTCTTCCAATATCAATGCTAGCTCTACTGTGCCTCATAATTTATGATCCCAGTCAGCCGAAAATTTAGAGATATCCATGAGGAATAACTATACTGAAGATGATGGGGATTGCAGGTATGATAGTCTATAATATTGCCATTGTATTGGCCATCATATTAGAGTTGAAAAGATTAAAGGTTACTAAAAGCCATGGGCTTGCAGATAAGGGAGATGCAATTGTGCCTCTGACCATCTACACCCTGCTTCCACAGTTTATGGTGATGGGCATGGTAGAAACCTTTATCGACGAAGAAGAGAAGTTCGAGTTTTTTGATGATCAAGCTCCTGAGAGTATGCAAATTTGGGAACTAGATTATACGCAGCCTCCCTAGGAGTTGGTGCCTTTCTCAATGGTATTCTTCTTGCAGTTGTAAGCGACTTTACAAGGTGAAACGTCTGCCATAAAAGATGGATATTAGATAACGTGAATATATGTTTTCAATTAAATATCATGAAAATAATTTGGGTTTAAAGGATAAACTATATTTCTACAACTAAATGATTTGGGTTTGAAGGATAAAGTGTAATTCTTCAATCATTCATTCATCTATACTCATTTGAATATACCCTTCTTAGTAATATATGTATGGCAATCTCAATTATATGGGAGCGATCCTTCAATTTAGGTTGAATGTCTCTACCATTGATAATTAAATCTCTTTGATTTCATTTTAAATGCAAGAAATTGTCGGTTCTATATTTAAGAGGTGATATTTTCTTTGCTCATTTTTAGTCAATCCATGCAATGCTTTTAGGTTTTCATTTTTATTCCATGCATGCAAGGGTTTTCAAAGCCTTCTTAAATGAATACACATTGTGTAAGTGAAATAATCAGAACAATTTTTTAGATTATATTTTATTTTTTGGTTGTTATTTATATTATGAAGTATTGCAATAAGATTTTTGTTTTTAGGGTTGTTTGTAATTTTCCATCATTTTATTTTGTGATTTTAAGTTAGGGTTTTTTTAGTTAAAGGTTTGTGTGGTTCACATTATATTAGGGTTTATTATCATTTTTAATTAAGATTTTTTCAAATTTTAATGTTGTGTAAATATGCGTAATTTAATTATAGTTTATATTTTATTGTCATTATAGGAGTAATGTTCGATGTTGAGTCTACTCTCACATTTAATTTGCCTAACAAATAAACCTTAATTAAACTAGCTATTATTTTTTGGAGAACATACTAAAAAATCATTTATAAGAAATATAAGCCCATTAATGGAGAACATCACTGAAAATAGGTTTGGTTCTCATTAATGTTCAGTGAGCTTAAAAGAATTTTTTTTTCTTCTTATCACCACATTTTATTTTACTCTAATCCTTTATATTGTTTGAATTTCTTTTCTATTTTGTCTAATTATGAACTTTCCACACATGATTTCTATTATTAATATAATTTCCACTATACTCAATACTATAAGTTTATGAGTGTTTTCCTAAATGAAATCAAAATATATTTTTTGCCTATAGATTGTTTGGTGTGCTTCTAAGAACATATTGTTTCTTATAATTATTATATGGTTTATTGTATGTCATTTTCATCAACCATAAAGATTATGAACTTGGAAATAGAGAGTTTTCCTTCTTCAATGGCCATAAATCCTTTGATATTAAAGGAAAATTTTCTTTTTCTAGCAATTCTTCACCTTAAGAATCAACACGATCAGGTAGTGACAAAACTAAGTAATCTTTAAATTATCTTGTTAAATTATTTGAATCTATAAAGGGAGAGTACACTTCCATGCCACTTGATTTTCCAAATGCAAAAGACAATAAAAACATGTGAAAACCTCTAAATGTAGAAGGATATATCAAAACTTATGCTATTTTAAAGAGTTAAATTTCAACTTTAGTGTATATATGTTCAAAAAATAAAATTTCACTCTATCTCATGAATCTAATAAAAAAAAATTGTCTTTTATGACTTATATTAAAATTAAATTTTACTCATTTAGAAACATTTTTTCCATATTTACTTATCTTTATAGTATCTAAAAACCAAAAATTCAACACTTATTGATAAGGTTTTATGGTTAGGGTTTTGTATGGTTTACGAATACATTAGAGTTTATTAATAGTTTAATAGAATTTACTAAACATTAATTATATATATATATATATATATATATATATATATATATATATATATATATATATATATATATATATATATATATATATATATAAAGTAAATATTTATAATATTTCAATCTTTTACATTTGACAAATATTAATCAAGACTCTATCCTTCAGTTTTAGACCCCTTGGTTGCTATAAGGCTCACATTCACCATCACATTATGGTAAAATATTTATCTATTAATTTGAACCATATCATTTTTATGACCCATATATCTTTCACTACATAGAAAGCTTAAAACCTAATAAACATCATTCATTATCAATCTTAAATATATATGTATGGAAATGTATGTGGATAAGGGTGCAATATATTATATGAATATGCATGTAGTTATCTTTCATGTAATTTGATAAGTGTCTCATCAATCTTAAATATATATGTTCTTCTATCCCTCTTACTCTACTAGCCATAGAGAGATACTACTGATGACCAGATTTTTATCTAGTGTCCAGTTTCCAAAATTCATCCAAATTGAAAATAAATATTTTAAAATCTATGGGTTAGCTTATTTATCTTATTGAACCCTACTATGAGATAGTTTCAAAAGGTGTGATATAAATATAATTATAAGCCTTTTTATTCATCATCTAGTACCTACAAAGTAAACACTTACTAAATCTCAATCAATCAACTACATAACAAAACTATTGTGCCCTATTTGTCCATATTTTTATATTAATCATAGGAGCAGTCATATTACAAGTCTAAAGAATTCAAATAGAAATGGTCCATGAGATGCACTTATCAAATTACATGATAGATAACTACATGCATATTCATATAATATATTGCATCCTTATCCACATACATTTCCACACATATGGGAAAACATCACAAGTATGAGTCTCTCTTTTAAGTATTGGATATGTAGTTACTTCCCATTAATAGAGGGGTATTTGGGTTTAGCTCGAAACCATGAGCCCACTAACCCATTTTTATTAAATTCATTCTACCTTGGTGAAGAAAGATGAAGAGACAGGGTTTGATCAATTGTCAAAGAGTGGTAGTCTATATTTCAAATTTGAATATATCAATAGAAAGGTGATAGAAAACCTAGAACAATAAAATTGGTCACATCAAAATTCATACATTATTTCATATTGGACACCTACATCATAACTAGACACTAACATTGACGGTAATGTTTGTGGTTACAAAATTATAATTTCTAGAATTTAATGATTGATTTAGAATATTGATCCTACATACTTTCCACCCGATTCTATTCCAAATCTACTTTGTACAGTAAACCTAGTAATTATCATTTCTCTTTGGTATTGCAATCAATTGATAATCCTTTAGATTTGGTACTTTCTATATTTAGCATATCTTAGTATTATAATTTAAAATATTCTTTTATTTGAGTTTGATATTGATTTGTATAATATATATTAGTTTATCACCTTTGTATTTGAATTATGTCTATATTCTTAACTCTATCCCCCACATATATAAATTTATGGTTAAACATTTAGTGCATCTGACCTTTGATCTCCAAACCTTAGATTGGCATAGGTTTTTCTATTTTCTAATTTCTGATTATTGTAAATCATTGTTTTAAATTAGGAATTTTTCATTTATAAATAATTGAAAATGTTAATCAAAATAATAGTTTTCAAATGGATGATAAGGAAATAATAGTCAATCATCTCACTAACAACAAGGCCTTAATGGATGCATTTTTGTATGTTACAAGAGATGACATCTGTAAGCATGTTATTGCTAAGGCATCCTCACCTAGTGATGGGGAATCTTTAGGTGGTAGCAAAATTGATTTCATACCAATAAACCTCCCCTTAAGCACATTATCGATTCTTACATATAGTGGAGGCATGGGTTATGTGTTTACACCATTGTTCCCCAAAATAAGTCTTATTAATATGAAATCCTCCATGGGAACCATTAGCACTTCAACCAAATTACTAGTTTCAATGCCTATATCAACTCAAACCATGTTTACATCCCATTTGGTCACTTCTCAAAATTCAAATCTTAGTAATTAAAATGTTCAGTATCTTCTACAAAATATAAACCTTTTTCAATCTAAAGTTACTAACATTGAAAAAAAATATATGAAATCACCTTATAATATTAATTCACAAAATGTGTTACATAATCCTCTTGCACCTGAAATACTTTTGCACCTTTTGCTAACTAATTTTGTTTCACCCAAGTTCACATTTTATGATGGAAAATGTGATCATGAATAATATATCTGATATTTTTATGCAGCATGCATTGATTATATCTCCAATGATAAACTTTTTACAAAATTATTTTCAAGGAGCAAAAGGAACGTGCTTTACGATGGTTTTATTATTTACCAATCTAATCATTGAGAGCATTAAAACCTCTATCAATTCAATTTCTATCACATTTCTCTATCTGTTAGCATAGTTGTTAGGTAGATTACATTATTTTTAGTCATTTCTTTATAACTGCCCAGCTTCTATGGAGTTTTCGCCTATCTTCCCCAGATTTTATAAACCCCTCTCTTCTTTTAGTTCCTTCTTTGGTGTATTTATTCTGCATTGTGCTTTTGAATAAATCAATGCAAATTCCTGTGTGAAATTTATTCGGCTCTCTCTTGAATCTACCAACACTATGGTATTAGAGCAACGTTATGTTTGTTCTGGTTATGGAAGCTTAAGGGTTTATATGGTGTAGATCCATCATTGTTTCTGATTTCCCCGATTAATGAGAGCGAAAGAATCCAAATGAAAGTCTTAGTTTCAGTATGAGTTTATTTAGATAGCCTACATTGAACTGCTCTACGTTTTACATCTTTGTGCCCATTCTGCTTCAATTCAAGATACATGTGATCTACCATGCATATTCTCCATCATCGACTTGTCTATGATTCCCACCGAGCTCCATTCAAAATTGTCATATAATAGTTGTAGCCCATCCATCGCCATATGCCTACCGTCCATCTCATCACCCGTGGTAGCATAAAGACCTATTATATACCGATTTCTGTGTATTGTTCCAGCTGTGCACTGTCCTCTAATTCCTTTAAATTTTCTAGAGCAACATTCTGATCTCCAGCATTACATTCGTGGAACATCTCACCAAAACTGGTGGGTCGTATGTCGCCATTTGTCAACTAAGCATTGCTATTGCTCCACGCATCCTCCGATTCCACTCACCTCATACCCAAATCGACGTTTGACTTGTTCAAGCAGTCCATGCATCGAGACTTGAGCCATCAACAGGTCTATTTGTTATTTATCATAGTTGGGTCTTTTATTTTTGTCTTATTCATGAGTTAAAGTTGAATAGGTGTTAAGCTAGGTTTATAATTATTTAAGTACAATGAGTATTATGTTACTATGGTTGCGTCTAAATAAGTAAATCAGTGTCAAATCCTAAAAAAGTCTTAAGGTTTTGTATAGTCAAAAGTTTTAGAAAAGTTTAAATTGACGTCTAAATAAGGTCGTTTATCTCTTAGAAGTGTTTAAATGTTAAATATAAATTTTTAGCGGTCTTTAAAAAAATTAAAATAAGAGTTGATATTGGGGTGGCAAATATTGTTATAAGGTATATCAAAATCAAATCGTAGAGTTTTGTAAAATAGTTTATTGTGTAAAATAATCGTTAGAGTTTTCAAAGAGTATATGTCAAAAGTGTCAGAAAAAAAAATAAGGGTCATTTTTTAGTGAGATGTATTATCAATTCAAATTGACATTTCAAATATTTTTTTAATGTATGTTTTAAGTATTTTGTATTTGTGTCAGTGATTTTTATGTCAATAAATATAATGTGGAAAACACATGGGTTTCAAAGTAAAATTCCATTGATCTAGTAACAAATACCGAAGGCTAGAGGACAATTGGCATCCTCTCGTGAGTTACGTACAATGGGGTTATATCATTGCGATGGTGACACTTTTTAGTGTGTTTGTTTCATGTTATGCATGGTATGATTTTTTATTATGTAGTGTGTTTTCCAATAAAAATACTAAGCATTATTTTCCAATTTGGTACCCTCCTGATGAAGAACATTACGGGGAACAAAAGCACTAAAGTAGCATTTGGTTCTTGAAAAAGGGTTTGTGGTAATCTGAGAAACCACTGAAGTGGTCAAGACCTCCTACCACCCTCCAGTTCATGGTCAACCTATAGTAAAAAAAACCATAGTGGTGTTTGTAGTTATCCAAGAAACCACTGAAGGTATTAAGCAAAGAGAGGTACTCGTGTCACTTCCAAGTTTGTGATAATCCTGCAAGGAAAAAACCAAAGTACCACCAAGACCATGAAAGCCACAAAGATGACATGCTACCTTAGAAAGTGAGTAGGCTACGTAGGGAGTGTAAAGATTTTTACATATTTGAAATAAGGGGGGTCTATCAAGGGATATGATGTTTGTAACAATAGTGTAATAAGGGGAGAATGTTAGCATTGTTGGGAGGTGGATTATATTATTTTTAGTCATTTCTTTATAATTGCCCAGCTTCTACAGAGTTCTCACCTATCTTCCCCATATTTTATGAACTCATCTTCTGTTTTTAGTTCCTTCTTTGGTGTATTTATTCTGCTTCATGCTTGTGAATAAATCAATGTAAATTCCTATGTGTGTAATTTATTCGACTCTCTCTTGAATTTGCCAATACTATCAACATCACTAAAAATATGTCATATGCTCAATTCAAAGATCAAACAAGGAACCATTGAATCTATCAATGAATATTTTTTGAGATATAAAATAATGTTTGCCAAAGTAAGAAATCTAATGGTCGATAAAGAACTTCAAGACATCTTCAAGCAGATTTTACTTACCCTATTATAAGAGTCCATTGTTTTTTAAAAGTTAAAATATTTTGATGGTTTTTGCCATGCTGTTCGAGATTGTGAAATAAATATTATTTCTTTGAATAAGATTAAGTATGTAGCAAACACACTAACTGAATCTAATACCAAGTTTCATATCAAACCAAACTACAAGGTAAAACCTACATAACCTAAAAAAGAAATAACTACAATAGTTAATATAATGTCACAACAAACTCACTGACTAATCTTATCCAATGCATCTAAGAGATAATTTACACAATTACTTGAGTCTCTAGGTTTTTTATTTTAGAAGCTTATGGAGTATCTTCTCATATCTCTTCCTCCTCCCATAGAGGTTGACATGAGTCTACCTCTACCCTAAGGATATGATGTTAGAACATCTTATGACTATCACCAAGGCCATGGGCATTCTATGAACATATGTTATACCTTGAAGCACAATATCCAAGACCTTATCGATGACCAAAAAATTACATTTGATCATCCTCCAAATAATTCAATTTCATAACTTGGTGATCACCAAAATCAGAAGATTTTAACAATTATTTGCAAGATCATTCTAGGAACGTTGTAAAGGTGAAAATGGCATACAATGCAATCCTCCTCCATCACGTTATGGACACCCATTAGATGGTATTATTTTCACTTATACATGAAAAGTACTTCCTATCGTTCAAATACCTTCTGTGAAATTTAATGATAATGAAAGAGTGGATGATGACTCAGTTCAATATTCATTATTTATTTGAGTATAAATTTACCACCAGCCTATACATAGTGTTATGATCAATAACAGTGCTAGTGAGAATATAGGTACCATGAATTTAGTTACATATATGAGATATACACAAGACTATTTAGAACCTTCAATCAAAAGTATCATAGCATTTGATAGGACATCACATGATGTTATTGGTGAGATTGATTTACCCTTATAGGTTGGTTTATCACATGTGATTACCACCTTCTCAATTATACCCCATATATATATATATATATATATATATATATATATATATATATATATATATATATAAGGTTGATCTATCATATGTGATTACCACCTTCTCAGTTATACCAACCTTATATATATATATATATATATATATATATATATATATATATATATATATATATATATATATATATATATATATATAAGGTTGGTCTATCATACGTGATTACCACCTTCTCAGTTATACCAAATTTATATATATATATGGTTGATATATTCTCAGTTATACCAACCATATATATATATATATATATATATATATATATATATATATATATATATATATATATATATATATATATATATAAACCAACTTTATATTTATATATATATAAGGTTGGTATATATATATATAAGGTTGGTGTGTATATATGTAAAGTTGGTGTGTGTGTGTATATATATATATATATATATATATATATATATATATATATAAGGTTGGTATATATTATTTATATAGATATGAGGTTGGTGTGTATATATGTAAGGTTGGTGTATATATATATAAATTTGGTATATATATAAGGTTGTTGTGTATATATATATATATAAAGTTGGTGTGTGTATATATATATAAAGTTGGTGTGTGTATATATATATATAAAGTTGGTGTGTGTGTGTGTGTATATATATACCAAATTTATATATAAGGTTGGTATAACTGAGAAGGTGGTAATCACATATGATAGACCAACTTTATATATATATATATATATATATATATATATATATATATATATATATATATATATATATATATATATATATATATATATATATATATATATATATATATATATAAGGTTGGTATAACTAAGAAGGTGGTAATCACATATGATAGACCAACCTTATATAGATATATATATGGTTAGTATAACTGAGAAGGTGATAATCACGTGTGATGTGTGTGTGGTGGTAATCACATATGATGTGTGTGTGTGTGTGGTGATAATCACATATGATATGTGTGTGTGTGGTAAGTGATTACCACCTTCTCAGTTATACCAACCTTATATATATATATATATATATATATATATATATATATATATATATATATATATATATATGGTTAGTATAACTAAGAAGGTGGTAATCACATGTGATGTGTGTGGTGGTAATCACATATGATGTGTGTGTGTGTGGTGATAATCACATATGATATGTGTGTGTGTGTAACTGATTACCACCTTCTTAGTTATACCAGCCTTATATATATATATATATATATATATATATATATATATATATATATATATATATATATATATATATATATATATATATATATATATATATATAAGGTTGGTATAACTGAGAAGGTAGTAATCACTTATGATATATATCATTCTCAGCTATACCAACCTTATATATATATAGAAGGTTGGTATAACTGAGAAGGTGGTAATCACATATGATATATATCGTTCTCAGTTATACCAACCTTATATATATATATATATATATATATATATATATATATATATATATATATATATATATATATATATATATATATATATATATATATATAAGGTTGGTATAACTATCACATGCCCTAGTGTCCAAATAAGTTGAGTGACCTCCATGCACCTAGATGCACATGATGCTACAACATGGAAACATTTTGAGTGCTCAACACATCCTAGTCATATTTGAGCACCCATATGGATGAGATGCTATCATGTGGAAGCATCCTAGGTGCCATCATGTGCCCCAGGGTCCGAACAAGTCCATTGACCTCTAGGCATAGGGGCACTTAAGATGCTACCATGAGACAGCATCTTGGGGACTTAGCACATCCTAACACCTTAGAGCCTAATGATAGAATAGGTAGAAGGGCCTCGAATAGATTAAGGAGTGCCAAATCATAAAATCATAGAGCCTTTAAAATTTTGATGTGTTGTCAACTTTGCCAATGTACATCTATACCATTCACAATACCCATCCACATTGTCAAAGACATTACGTGGCCATTGGGCATCACCATTGGATATGATTAATTCAAATTTACCATATATATTTGGGGTGATGACCTTTGAACTCAACATATAATCAATTTTTTTGTAAATGTTATTTTAATTAAAAAAACTATACATATATATTACTGCAGTATTATAAGTTCATATGCAAGGCAACAAAATAGTATTCCACAAACTTATCTCATAAATTAAGATAATTAAACACAATGTTTTATATCACTAATTTAAATGAATATAAAATAAAATTAGTTAGTTGCAAGTATTAAAGCAAGTGTACATTGCATAATTGAAACAAACTAAAGCAAAAACAACTATTAATACAAATTTAGGGACTAGCCACTACGCTAATCAAATGAGATTATAAAAATATACAAAAATGTGCATGTTTTGCTAATAACCCTAGATATCATTGAATAGTTATAGCTACAAAAATGTTTAATCTTATTTATTGACATTAAACAAGATCTTGTGAATTCACAATGTCTTAAGCTATAGACATGTTTCACTAGATTTGCCTTCATCAATCCACCAAGTCCCAATATCTAATACAACATTGGAAATAATTGGTTGCATGTCAAGCATCAAGGATAAGCAACTTACAATGAAATCTGCAAGACACTAATAACAATCAATATTTTTACTACGTGTAATTTTAGCAATGCCTTTTGGCATAAACCAAACAACACATGACACACGGAAAACCTACTCCCTTCTCAACCCCACTTAGGTATCCCTAACATAATATACAAATGAAACTCTCTCTAATCAAGTATTATAGAATATGTCGAATGATCTAGTATGTTACTATTAACATCTTCAATGCTCTATGCTATAATAGCCTCGACTTCCATATTCACCATCGCTAAAAGGATTTGACAATACATAAGATTCTCTATTTGTAAATAAAGCACTACCACATTCCTTCGAATTATCTAGTAATTACTTCAACTATCCTTTTGCAACATTGGTGATAGCTTTGAACATCATTACAAATTAACAATAATACGATTACTAAAAGCAGGGATTAACCGATATATGACCTTTGTTTGAATCATTTAAAAAAATTCTAGTATTCTTTAAAAATAAAAAATTAGTCAAATGATGATTGGTTCGTTTATGAAAATACTTAGCTATTAAAAAGCTAAAAACATCATTTTTCACCCAAAAATAAGTATACATAATATGGAAAATATTTTTAACTAGGGTGTGATTTTTTCACCCACTTTTTTATATGATTAACATCATGCCATATCTTGTTTAATTAATATATAGACTCTCTTCAATCCGAAAAAATATTTTCACTTGAAATAATAAATCCATTAACTTATAAATTCAAATTTTTCATCATAAAATCTTAAAAGTAATTATTGTTTTTCTCCACCTATATCACCCACTTTTTTTTTTTAATGCTGCTCTACCTGTAAATTTTGCAAATTGCAGTTCCTCAACTTATAATATTACTATGATATGCCGAAGCTTTGAATTCAAAACTCTACGGATTCAATAAAAACAAAAGAAAACTTCACTGGTTCCCTTCCTCTCCAATAATTAATGAAATTGGGCAAGATTCCTCGATTAATAAATGATAACTTTTGTCATCGGCACAACCCACCAACAAAATTATTCCCTGTGGAGCTGAGTAGCCTTCCACAAAATTCAAATCCAACCCAAATAGATAGCATCGTTGACTCATATTAAGAGCATCTTTCAATCAAGTGGTAGGCTCCAAAGCTTCAACTGCTCTGAGCCCTTAAATTCTATTATATATCTTAATGTTTCATCCTAGAGAGAATATGGACATTGCAAGCGGGTAAAAGGGGAGATTTGTGCTGGTGGAGAACTATATCCCACACTTAAACCTGCTTCTAAGCTGAAAATGAAATATCTACCTATAGGTTTTAGGAAGTCCAGCTGAATCATGGACAGTAATCAAGCAGAATCGCCATTAGACGGCTACGTTGATTTGAGAGGAAGACCTGTCACAAGAGCAAAAACTGGAGGGTGGAGAGCATGTTCTCTAATTATTGGTAATTACTCATTTTGAATCCAGCTTTACCTTGTTATGAAGAATGTTTTCTGTTTTGATAGTTTTTATTTTATATGCAGGCTACGAATTTGTTGAAAGACTGGCCTTCGCAGGCATTTGGGCAAATTTAGTGGTGTATCTCACCACCAAATTGCATGAAGGCACCGTTTCTTCCTCTCGGAATGTAACCAATTGGTCTGGCACCTCATGGCTCACACCTTTACTTGGGGCATACATTGCGGATACATATTTGGGCCGTTTCTGGACATTCGCAGTCTTTTCGTGTGTGTATATCCTGGTAAGTATCTGTTTGCATGAAAATGATCATATTTGAAGAAAAATTCATTGGGTTCTCTAAAATCGAATAGATTGAAAGTAAACTGTTTGTACCTTCAAGTTGAATGTATTGAATGCACGCTGTTTAACACTCACCATTATTTGTAAAGTGTTAAATTACTGATGCGTTAATGCCAGTGAAAAAATGAATGATATGAAATGCACACTGTTAAACACTCACCACCATTTTAAAGAGTTAAATAGCTGGTGCGTTAGATATGACACTGATTGTGGCGCAGGGAATGGGAATTATGACCTTAGCATTTACATTGAAGTCTTTAAGACCGCCGGACTGCCCATCAAATCAAGGCTGCGAAAAGGCTTCGTCTCTGCAGATTGGGATTTTCTACTTTGCTTTGTATCTTCTTGCTTTAGGCTCTGGAGGAACCAAACCAAATATCTCCACTTTTGGCGCAGATCAATTCGACGACTTTGATGCTAAGGAAAAGTTGCAGAAGAACACTTTTTTCAATTGGTGGATATTTGTTGTGTTCTGTGGAAGTGTAGTTGGTCAGACATTTCTTGTGTATGTTCAAGACAATGTGAGCTGGGGGTTAGCCTCTGCAATTACTACCACGGCGCTGATAATATCCTACGTTGTGTTCATGATAGGAACTCCAATCTACAGGCATAAAGTTGGCACAGGTAGCCCGTTGCAGAGAATGGCCAAAGTAATTGCTGGGATGATGAGAAACTGGAAAGAGAAGGTTCCTTCAGATGCATCCTCCCTTCATGAGGTAGATTCAAAGGATTACCTTCTTCAAGGCCGATACCCCATTGCTCCCACGAAATTTCTCAGGTAAGATGTTAATCATATCATAAGTTAACTTTTCTGTGCAATTTGAATGCTGAATTATGAATGATATACAGCACAAACAAATAGAGGTCTAAAAGTAAACAGCTTTTGCATTGACACCAAACAAAGACACCACGTTTTGATGGCGAGAATTATATTATGATTTCATGTCATGATTTGAAATGCATATTTATTTTTCAATCGCAGATTTATGGACAAAGCAGCAGTACGAACGACAAGCCCAAAACCCTGCACAGTGACAGAAGTGGAGGAAACAAAGCTTGTAATAAGAATACTTCCAATTTGGATCACAACCATTTTGCCGAGTACATTGTTAACTCAATCTGCGACACTTTTTGTGAAGCAAGCCATGACACTCGATAGGCACATGGGTTCCAACTTTGAAATTCCTGCAGCTTCTATTGGAGCCTTTCTTCCAATATCAATGCTACTGTGCCTCATAATTTATGATCGCTTCTTGGTCCCAGTCAGCCGGAAATTCACAGGAAATCCACGAGGGATAACCATACTGCAGAGGATGGGGATTGGTATGATTCTCTATACTATTGCCATGGTAGCGGCTATGCTAACAGAATTGAAAAGGTTAAAGGTTATTAAAAGCCATGGGCTTGCAGATAAAGGAGATGCAATTGTGCCTCAGACCGTCTTCACGCTGCTTCCACAGTTTATGGTAATGGGCATGGCAGAAACCTTTATAGAAGTAGCGAGGTTGGAGTTCTTTTATGATCAAGCTCCCGAGAGCATGCGAAGTTTGGGAACTGGATTGTACGCAGCCTCCCTAGGAGTCGGTGCTTTTCTCAGCAGTGTTCTTCTTACCATTGTAAGCAACATTACAGGGCGAAACGGCCATAAAAGCTGGATATTGGATAACGTGAATGCATCCCGCTTCAATTATTATTATGCCTTGTTAGCAGTTCTTAATTTCATGAACTACTTGTTCTTCTTGATCATGTCTTGCTTGTACACATACAAGAGAGAAACAAGTCAAGCATTTGTAAAAGAGTCAGATCTTAAAAAAGGGAATGGCTTTCACACTGATATATAGTGCACGGAGCATCAAACCCCAATAAATTAGTGTGGAATGGCAATCATTGTCCGGATGTTTTTCTTCTGATTCTGGTTCGAGCATGTACCAACGAATAAGTTGCAGGGGAGTCCAGTAATAAAATAGCATATTCTTTTGATTGTAAAGATAGCATAAAATAGTGATGAGATAGTATATTCCTGCCATGTTACTCTTAAGCGTTTGCATTTACTTCACCTCTGTAATTGTTAAAAAGTTTCTTGAAATATCCTTACAATTCCATTATGATAAGTAGAAAAATATTCTACTAGAGAGCATGTTCCTTGGTTATCTATTCTTTAAGGAATTGCAACTTGGGATAGGATCTATTAGTTTAAATAAACAAATCTATAAAAGATATACGAAATTGATAATGTAGTAGATGTCAACGACACTATAGTCTATGGATTAATAAGCATATATTTTGTCATGCACAAAGCTCGAATCTGAATTTCAGCGAACACACGTGAATAAGGTTCAAACAATGGAAATAATATTGGGTTTACGATTTTTTCTACCAGCTTGGTTGTTTTCTTCACACTAAAATAAGGGCCTAGAAATTCGTTAAAAGGAGGACTGGCTTTTAAAGTTTTCCTTGTTTGCTGAAAAAATAAAACCAAAAAAAAAGGGCAAGTCAAAAATAAAATACTACTTATTATATTTATTATATTGATAGGTGTGCACCACCAAAATGAGTCCTAGCATTTTATATTTTGACTGACAATTAATATTTGTTGTTGAAGGATGAATATTATTATAATCATTTAGTTTTGTCATGTAGTATATATCAGTGCATTTATATTATAGGGTTTGAAGGTGTGCAATAAGTTGTATTTTTCAGTTAGTGAAGGGTGATAGATATAGAATGATGAGTTGTAAATAAATTGAATCAATGAAATAGATATTTTTTTCGATGGTGTTAAGTTTGTTTTACATATGTTTTATTATATTATATTATATTATATGCTATTAATCTTTTTTAATTAGATTTTAATATATATAAAGATGTAGAAGTTTGCTTGATATATTATTGACTCGAATTAACAGTGACATCTACAATCAAAGCTAATTAAATGGACAAGTTTCAATCAAAATTAACATCAGATCAAGGTAGGATCTATCAACACTTGTATTTCTTATGAATAAAAAAATAATTGATTGTATTTTTCATTATTTTAATAATATTATATTGTTTGCCCTTATGGAATCATTGACTTCTTGTAAACAAAACTTTATCAATACTCTTTTATGTTGCCTAAATTTAAAGTGTTTTAAATTAAGATATGATATATCAAGATATGTCCTTTACAATTATTTAGTTTGTAAATTTATCAAAATAATTAGATTCCATTTTTTATCTTTTAGAAATTGTGACCCTTCACATTTTTTTAATTGCTTTAACAATTATATGGGTTGTTTGTGGTTTTATATGCCTACCTAATACAGATGTAGCTTAAAAAAATATGTTTTTTCGTCTCAAAATTTTTTATACAAGTCTATAAAGTCACATTTTTTTTTATTAGAGCTTAGAAAGAATTGTATATGTTTCAATTATTTATATAGTGTTACATTATTTGACAGTATGGAATCATCAGATTCTTGTAAGCAAAACTCTATTAATACACTTTTGTGTTGCCTAAGATCAAACAACTTTAAATTCAAATAGGATAAATTAGAATATATCAGGATCATGTGATTTTATTTTATTTTTTTTTAATTGTATATAAGCAATGGCACTAGTGGAAATCTCTATAAATCTTCCATGCAACTTTGGCAAAGATAAAATTTAGAAATGCCTAACCCATATTACATTTATTTTTGCACCCTAAAAACACTTATTGCATCAAGATATCATGGAGAAAATAGAAATATCCCTTGTGCCAAATTGGGTTTTCTTCAAAATGGCAAAGAGATACATGAGGAAATAATAAGCAATGTGTGAGTTTCAATATGGTGTTTTTGTGATCAATGCCCTTGTTGATATGTATATGAAATGTGGGAGTTTAGAGCATGCACGGTTAGTGTTTGACAAAATGTGGACATATTGGCGATGTGTATTTTTGTTCCAACTTGGATAAAAAAAGAAGGTGAAGAAAAGAATGATATGTTCAATTAAACAACAAAGTTTTTGTAACTTTTAGGTGTCAACAATTTCTAGAAAATCTCATGATGAGAAAACATTAATATATAAATTGCAATGAGTATAGAAACGCTTGTCAACTTCCAAACCTTTTAGTTTGGAAACTTAATAACCTAAAACCCTCTATTTTGTTTTCACAATGTTGAAAAATGGAAAAAGAAATAACACTTGAAAACACACCTGAAACCTGGTATATGTGATTTTTTTTTTTTTTTTTTTTTTTTTTTTTTGAGTTGTATACAGGGGAATGGCAGTGGTGGAAATCTCTATAAAGATTACATGCAACTTTAGCATAGATAAAATTTAGAATTTCTAACCCATATTAGATGTTTTTACACCCGAAAAACACTCTTTGTATTTGACAAAATGCAGACGGATTGGTGATGTGTATTTTTGCCTTGTGGGGTTTGAACCTTGACCTTCTTTGTGAATATGCTCCCTCTTTGCCACTAAGTCATTTGGCTAATTCTTTTTTGACAAACCTTGTTTTCTATTTAGTTTTTTTAATTTTCTGGAATCACTCAGTCATTTCCTTATTATGACCTAAATTTTGGGTCAATCTTCTAGACCTTCTTCTTATTTTTTATGTAGAGGATAAATTGTCTTGATTGATAAGAGGGACCTTAGTAATTGCTCGTGCTTAGATAACTAAAGTTTTTTTTGGCCATCTGGATGTTCAGTTTATATTTAGATATGCAGCTAGCCTTGGAGGGGCTTCAATCTTGACCTTTTTTGTGACCTTGCTCCATCATTGCCACTAATTTGTCTAGCTAGTCCTTTTTGATAAATTCTATTTTATGAAAAAAAATTGATGAATTTTGAGGGTTTTATTATGTTTCATTTTGTATTATAAGCCAAAGGCATTTTCTAGCGGTTGTATTTTTGTGTTGATTTATATAAAATGTAACATTTCTTGTTTTCAAAATAGATAAACATAAAAAATGCAAACCTTTCACTGAAAATCGATAATTACCATAAAATTGGTTCGATCATAGTACAAATGGTGGCAAAATTATTCAAAATGCCAAAATAAAAATTTGAAATAGGATGAGGAAAATAATTGCAAATATAAACATAGTAAAAAAACTAGGCAAAGTTAAAATGAGCCACTGGCAAAAGCCCTAATAAAGATTAGATTGGTAAAGCAGTAGTTTGGTTGCCACGAACTTGAAAGAACAATGACCATTTGGCATTGCTTAATACACGTCTTCCATCTACCTACATAAACAACTCCCTTTTCTCTATTATTGCCAAAGAGGTCGCATGAAAATAATAATAAATATAGCCACTTGATTAGGCATATGTAGAGCTACTATCCACTCTCTATAGTAAAATATTAAAAAATATCACCAGTGATTGGTAAATATAGGAAAATCCTCCAAATATTTTAAGAATGACATCAGTTGATTGGTTAATGAGAGAAAGTAGATATAGTTAATAGATTAAAGTCAAAACAACAATACTCATCAAATGCTAATAATTAATTAACTAAAAAACTATTAAATTATCAATATTACATTTTTCTCCCCTAATTTTAAAATGCTTACTTCAAAAATTTATCACCTTACTTTCAAAATGTCTAGTTCCAAAAATTAATTTTTTATTTAAATTTTATACATATAATAGTTTTTTATAATTCTTGAACGATCATATATATATATATATATAATAATGATGATATCCACAATATATTTTACATATTTTTATAATTCTTCCAACACATAATTCTCAACCTTATTATTTATTTTTACATTTAAACATATTATATGTAATCCCTTTGGAAAAAAAATCTTTTTAGTTTAACAATGAAATAAAATCTCCAATTTTATAATCTTAAGTTATAAAATTAATATTCTATCTTAAAAATTACACAGTTCATCTGTAAAGAACGAGAAGACTAAATATATTTTAATCATAATCTTTCATTATTTTTGACAGCCTGCAAATAAATTTCAGCATAATCTATTTATTTAAGAAATAAATATATATTGTATTATTGTATGAACTTTCTGAGTTGTCTTGATGCCATTCGTCTCATGGCTGAGATTTTTTGGAAAAGAAATTGAAGATGAATCCAAAGCAAAGATGGATGATTGCATAGTTGTTGAAGTTCAAAATTGTTATATTTTTATTTGAATCAAATTGCTAAGAAAAAACAATTAAAAAAAGGAAGGGTTTAGGGTTTAGGATTGAATCAAAAGTGCTATATTCTAAATTGATCAAGCCCCACTTAATATGGAATGGTGATGTCTTTTGAACCGGGTTCACTTGTGGTCTCCCATTATTTCTTAGTATGGTGTTACTTTTTTCATGATTCTATGGATTATTATTTTATAGTTGTTTATGATGGACAAAAAGGTTATTTTTTATTTGTTTTTTTTTAAACATTCACAAAACTAAATTCCATAGTTTATTTTTTTGTGACAGATTTTAATTATATAATAATGATCTTTTTTCAATTGTTGAGGTGTAATGTATCATTCTAGGTGAGCACTTTTACAAAATTAGAGATCATTCACATGTTAAATGGTAAATTGTTTGGAAGTGTCCTATTAGGACTTTTTTTTACTGGTAGAAACTTAGATTTGGTTACCAATATTTTTATCTACAACACATTCAAGTGGATAGTTTGAATGTTTGTAGAATTTAATTCTTCTCAACAAGTTTGGAAACATAAATTTTATAAATTATAAATTGTTATTATTCAATCTAAATAGGTTCATTTCTTTTCATGTATCATTCTTTAAAGTTTGTATGTTGATAGTTGTCTAGGTCATTTAGGTGTGACCCACCTTTTGTGTTTAGGTTGCCAACACTTTGGATCTCTTAAGCATATTTTTTGGTTTTACAAGTATAGTTAGTCTGTTTGAAAATGGATCCACATTCTCTTCTAACCATTTTTTAAAAAAAATTCCATAAAAAATGATGTTTTTATGTGACTCGACCATGAAACCTCCATAATACAATATAATTTTAAATCATATTGATTTGAATGGTTGTTTTTCAATGGCAAATTGAGTTCAAGTGATATCTAGTTCATGTTACATATTCAAATTTAAGCAAATAAAGTTAACTAAAGGTGAAACACCTTCAAATTTTATTGGACCATTAATGGAGTGCTCAGTGTACTATCAATCAGATTCCTCCAAATTAACCCATCGACGATCACCTTCTCAGGGCTGCGATTTTAATGTACCTTAAAAGAATCACTCCCATAGTGTACACTAAAATGTTTCCCCACAGTTGTACATCCCTGGGCAACTCATAGTTCTCATGGTGGTGGTGGCTTTGCTCAACTAAACCCTAGTAGATGGAGGGATTAGTAGCAAATAAACTTTCTTCACCTAACTTTCATGAGTGGATGGAGGGATTAGTAGCAAATAAAGTTTCTTCACCTAGGTTTCACCATTTTCCCTGCTAGGCAAGACTCAATTGAAGAAGAAAATAAAGGCAAATCTAATCATGGGTGGAAGTTGATACTTAATATGGTGGATTTCCCATTGATAATAATTGAGGCTAGAATGACAAACTAACTAATCCTCCCCTACAAACAACTTTACTTATCGTATTTATGACTTAATCTTGTGGTTTTTATTTTAATATCCCTTATTTATTATGTTGTTTTTTGTTTTTTGAAAAGACTATTTTTATTATAAAATTATATTTAACTTTTGTAAAATAAAATAAATTAATTTGCTTTTGTGAGATCCTAATTAACAATGTAAAAATGTGTAATTATTATATCTAAATATGCTTTTCAATCCACAAAATAATCAAAGAACGATGAAATAAGCTAAAAAGAGGACTATAGAGAATCAGTTCCTTTGACCGCCAACGTGGCATTGCAAGCCCTATTTATGTGACATTTTCCACCCACTGTTGATTACATATTATTACCCTTTTTAAGCCCAATTTTACATCTGTGACGCCTATTCTCAACTTGCCAATGGGAAGCTTAAAAATAAGTGCCCAAATTTTAATTCATAGTTCTAATATCAGACACAGATAGGGTATACTATTGCTAAGAGAAAACATACAAATATTTGGAGCAAGTGTTGCCTATCAAAAATATCCAAATCCAAAAAACCCTTGGATATAGGGGACAATGCTCACATCACAGACTTGTGCAAAAGAAAATTATGCACAATTCTATTTTAGTTTTAGAAGGCTAAAAAGGTAGGAAGAGATACTAAAAAATGTGAAGTCAATTGAAGTAAGAAACCACCTTATTATCCAATAATTATTTCACTGAGCAGCTGCAAGTAATGAAAAAAAATTTGTGCATGGGAAGGCTAAGGTATATTCTAGATAAATATCACATTCTAGATAGGAAGATCTACTCTCCTTCAAACTATCTGATAGTAGACTTCTCAGGTAATTGCCTACATATCATTTATAACTTCCTAAATTTTGAAAAAGAATAGACACATGGCTCTTTAGATGGATAAAAAACTAAAAATAAATTGAGAAGACATTGGATGGTGGGTATGACTCTGATCTTATATATATCCTATGATACCCACAATAAAGATATTTTAATCAAACGACAGGAATGAAATGGTCCTTATGGATGGGTTATTGGGGGATTTGAACACAATTTATGTGGGTGAAAGTTGGGTACTTTATTGCATGGAATTCAGGAAAAAGAACCCATATTAAACTTGTCATAAAATATTCATAGATTATCTCATTTTGTCTGACAAAAAGGATTTAAGATACAAAGTAGGAAAGATATTTAAATCAAACAAAAGAAATGAAATGGTCCTTATGTGTAAGTTAATGAGGGATTTGGACCCAATTCATGTGGATGAAAGTTGGGTACCTTTATTGTATGGAATTTGGAAAAAAGGTATCGTATTAAACATGTCATATATTATCTCATTCTGTCTGACCAAAAATATTTAAGATACAAAATAGGAAAGATATTTCAATCAAACAACAAGAATGAAATGGTCCTTATGTGTAGGTTAATGGGGGATTTGGACACAGTTCATGTGGGTGAAAGTTGGGTACCTTTATTGCATAGAATTTTTGAAAAAGGAACCATATTGAACCTATCATTGATTATCTCATTTTGTCTGACAAAAAGGATTTAAGATACAAAGTAGGAAAGTCGGGGTTCTATATGGCCTCATACTTGGTAGATCACATTTGTGCCAATCATACTTTTAGAGGGAATTATTTCAACCTTGGACTCCAAAGATGAGTGAATGCATAGACTCCCTTTGAGCTGGATGTAACTATCTCGTACATTTACAGTCCATAGACTACCTAATGTTTTCAATCAGTAACAACATCTTAATTTGTTACTTTTGTAATCATACTTTTATAGAGAATTATTTCAACCCTGGACTCCAAAGATAAGTGACTACATACACTCACTTTGAGCTAAACATAACTATCTCATACATTTACAGTCCACAGGCTGCCTGATGCTGTCAATAGGTAACAATGTCTTAATTTGTTACTTTACCAATCATACTTTTATATAGAATTATTTCAACCCTGGACTCCAAATAAAAGTGAATGCATACACTCCCTTTGAGCTGGGCGTAACTACCTCATACGTTTACAGTCAACAAGCTGCCTGATTTTGTCAATAGGTAACATTGTCTTAATTCATGATTTTATTTCCTTTTCAAAGGTAACGATGGATTATATTGTTTTTTTTTTTTTTTCTGGAAAACATTTTAATAGAGATGTTACATTTGGGTAAGACACAAGGAGGTAGGAGTATCTCTTCCACCAAAATTGTCCAAGGCTTGTTCCTGGTCTGCTCCCTTCGGCATGTTCAAAGAGAATGCCTAACCAAAAGATAAACTGTCATCAAACCGTGCATGTACCGACCAAGATAACCAACAAGACTGATACCTTATGCCTCATGCAAGAACCGAAGTCAAAAAGAAGACCCAACATAATTATAATCAAGTCTAAAATTGGAAGCACGCCCCTCAATGACCTAAGTAAATGATCTGCCTACAAATTTATTAATGCATCTGATAAATAAGCTCATTCAATGTACGGTGTTGGAAACTCAAGATGTATTGGATTTAATTTCTCCACCCCTCATGCATGCAAGCAGTTAGCTGCAGTTAAGCAATCAGTTAGTAAACTGACAGTAAGCATTTAGTTAGTTAACTGACAGTTAGAAATTAGTTAGTTAACAAACAATTAGTTAAACTGTTAGAGAGGTAGTTTAGTCTCAGTTAGCATGAAATTAATATTAGTTAATTATGCAGTCTATTTTTAGTTATTTTTGGATTCAAAATCTATTTAAAGACGCTTGGGTGCAGCATTGTAAGCAAGGAAAATTAAAGATCAATAAAATCTTTTCTTTCAAGAAATTACTGTAGCAATTGGGTTTTGTTCATGTTTATTTGTTTCAGTTCTTGTTTTTGTATGCTCTCTTAATTCTAACAAATTGGTATCAGAGCCTGGTAGGAAAGCAGCCAGCAGGGAGGCACCAAGAAGAAAGGAGAGCGAAGCAGTCGCAGGGCAATGTGTGAAGGAAAAGCGTAGAAATTGCTAGCAGGCAGCACAGTGACTAACATCGGTAGTGTAATTGACGTCGGTTGACTCCCAGACTGACATCGACAAAAACCAATATCAGCAGTATTATCTGACTAACCTCGATAGTTTAACCATCATTGGTGACTGTGTGCTGAAACAGTGAACCAAAATTTAATCAGACATGGCAGCGAACAATAGTATTTCACAGCCTCAAATTCCCCTATTCAATGGTAAGAATTATGATTTCTGGGCAATTAAGATGAGAACTTTATTTTGCTCACAAGATGTTTGAGATTTGGTAGAGAGTGGTTTTGAAGAACCGCAGGATGAGGCAGCCCATCTGGCATTAAGTCGAGCACAAAAGGATGAGCTTAAAGAAAACAGGAAGAAAGATGCAAAATCTTTATTTCTCATCCAACAGGCATTGGATGAATCTATTTTTTCTAGAGTTGCAACAGCAATGAGATCTAAAGAGGCATGGAAAATCTTGGAGACTACCTATAAAGGTAATAGGAAGGTAAAAATTGCTAAATTGCAATCTCGTAGGAGAAGTTTTGAAAATTTGCAAATGAATGATTCAGATTCAATAGACCAATTTATGGGTCAAGTTTTGAATATAGTGAATCAAATTAGATCTAATGGAGAAATAATCATGGATCAAAAGATTATAGAAAAGATACTCAGAAGTTTACCCAGTAAATTTGATACAATAGTTGTAGCTATTGAGGAAACCAAATATTTGGAACAGTTATCAGTAGATGAATTAATGGGTTCTTTGTTAACACATGAATCCATAATGAATAGGAATAATACTTCTCTTTAGAATGCTTTCAAGTTAGAGGTATCACTTGGTAGAGGAAGAGGAAGGTCAAGCTTCAGAGGAAGAGGCAGAGGCAGAACTGGAAGGAATAATCCAGATCAAGGTGAAAATAGTAATCAAAACTACAGCAATAGAGGATGTGGCAACAATCACTTCTAGCAAAGTTCACAGAAGTTTGATAAATCTAATGTTTAATGTTATTACTGCAAGAAATATGGTCATTATGCAAGTGACTGCAGAAGTAAACAAGGATATGTGTACAAGCATAATGCTAATTACAGAGGTGAATCTAGTTCTAATCCAGGTGAATCTAGTTCTAATCCTGGAAGCTTATTTCTTACTTGTAATGTTACTCAAGAAAAAGCTAGAGATATTTGGTTCCTAGATAGTGGATGCAGTAATCATATGATAGGGAATAAAGAATTTTTTGCTAGTCTTGATGATTATGTAAAATTAGAAGTGAAATTAGGAAATGATATCACAGTAGATGTCATGGGTAAAGATGTAATAAATGTTTTGGCTAAGAATGGTGAAAGAAGGTTTATACCTGATGTTTATTTTGTACCTCGACTAAAACATAATCTTTTGAGTGTTGGTCAGTTAGTACAGAAAGGTTACATAATATCCTTTATGGATAATGTTTCCACAATACTCGACAAGTTTCCAAGTGATAGGTTGATAGGAAAAGTGGAGATAACCAAGAATCGGATGTTCCCTCTTCAAATCCAGTGCATCCAAGGAGAAGAGGAAGCCCACTTCAAAACCATGTAGCTAGACCAATCATGGCTATGGCACTTAAGGTATGGACATTTACATTTTGGAGGTTTAAATTTGTTACAGAAGAAAAATATGGTGAAGAGTTTACCACCAATAGAATAGCCAGGAAGTTCATGTGACAGTTGTATTCTGGCAAAACAGCATAGAGAGAACTTTCCAGTAGGAGGCTCATATAGAGCTAACGTAATATTGGAGTTAGTCCATAGTGATTTATGTGGACCAATGCAAACTCCATCATTTGGAGGTAGTACTTATTTTCTAACCTTCCTTGATGACTTTAGCAGAAAGACTCGGATATACTTTTGCAAAAATAAGTCTGAAGCCTTTGGAAAGTTTAAAGAATTCAAGGCAATGGTTGAAAAGTAGAGTGGCCGTTATATCAAGTTACTTAGATCAGATAGAGGAGGTGAATATATGTCTAATAAATTTCAATATTTTTGCAGATATCATAGAATCAAAAGGCAATTGACTACAAGGTACACACCACAGCAGAATGGTGTAGTAGAAAGAAAGAATAGAACAATCATGGAAATGGCAAGAAGCATGTTGAAAGCCAAACACTTGTCAAATGAATATTGGGTAGAAGTAGTAGCATGTGCAGTATATATTCTAAATAGAAGCCTAACAAAGAGTGTCAGAGATCAAATTCCATAAGAAGCGTGGAGTGGTAAGAAATATAGTGTATATCATTTTAGAATTTTTGGTTGTGTTGCATATTCTATTATACCATCTAAATTGAGAAGAAAACTTGATGATAGAGGTGAGAAATGCATTTTTATTGGCTATAGTGAAGAATCTAAGGCTTATAAGTTGTATAACCCAATTTCAAAGCAAGTGATTATTACCAGAGATGTTGAATTTAAGGAAGCAAAAGCATGGGATGGTAGCACCATCACAGTTGGAGCACCAATTCTACAGGATGAAGAAGTTTTTGAAGAACAAAATTTGCAAGGTGGACAATCCTCTCCACAAGTAGGCACAAGCACTCCAATAAGAACACCTAGAAGGTTTGAACAAGGTGAATCATCTAGTCATGCATGTCACCCTACTCCAAATTCACAAGTAAGTGATGAATCAAATCCAACTCTTGCTACTTTAAGAGTAAGATTGAAAGGTAAGAAAATGAGAAATTTGAATAAGATTTATAATCAAGAAGAAGAGAAATTAGATTTGGTTTCAAATTTTGCTCTTTTCACTCATGACCCTATGTATTATGAAGAAGCAGTTAATGAAGAACATTGGCTAAAAGCAATGGATGAAGAGTTGAATGCTATTGAAAGAAATCAAACATGGCATCTAACTATTTTACTTGAAGGTAAGGATTGTATAGGAGTCAAATGGGTTTATAAGACTAAATTTGATGCAGATGGAAATGTAGAAAAGCACAAGGCAAGGTTAGTAGCAAAAGGTTTTGCACAAGAACATGGAGTTGACTATAATGAAACATTTACACTAGTTGCTAGATTGGATACTATTAGAATGGTATTATCAATAGCTGCTCAAAATAATTGGTATGTATATACAATGGATGTAAAATCAGCCTTTTTGAATGGTTTTTTAGATGAAGAAGTGTATGTGAAGCAACCCATAGGTTATGAAGTGCAAGGACATGAAGAAAAAGTTTACAGATTGAAGAAGGCTCTTTATGGTCTCTAGCAAGCACCAAGAGCATGGTATAGTAGGATTGATTCATATATGTTAATCAACGGATTCAGCAAAAGTGATAGTGAGCCTACTTTGTACACAAAAATCAACAAAGAAGGTTAGATTTTGATTGTGTGTTTATATGTTGATGATTTGATTTTTATTAGAAATTTGTCTGTAGACACTTTTAAATCAGCAATGAAGAAAGAATTTGAAATGACAGATTTGGGATTAATGAAGTATTTTTTGGGAATAGAAGTTATACAATCAAAGAAAAGAATATTTATTTGTCAAACTAAATATGCAAAGGATGTGTTAAGGAGATTTAAGATGCTGAATTGTAAACTAGCACCTACACCAGTTGCTACAGGGACTAAACTTAGCAAAGAAGACCAAGCGTCTAATGTTGATTCTAAAACATTCAAAAGACTAGTTGGTAGTTTGATGTATCTTACAACTACTAGACCAGATATCAGTTATGGGGTTAGTTTAATCTCAAGATTCATGGAGTCACCGAAAGACTCACATTGGCAAGTTGGAAAAAGGATATTGAGATATGTGGCAGGAACTACAGAACATGGAATTTTATATTCCACATCTAACGATTTTAGTTTGATTGGTTTTACAGATAGTGATTTTTTAGGTAGCGTTGATGATAGGAAGAGTACTTATTGACATGCCTTTCTCTTAGGCACAGGTGTGGTCACATGGGCATCCAAAAAGCAATCTATAGTGACACTTTCATCAGCTGAAACAGAGTATGTAGCAGCCACATCAGCAACATGTCAAGCAACTTGGATGAGAAGAATATTAAAAGATTTATTACAAGCATAGAGGGAGTCAACACCAATCTTCTATGATAATAAATCAGCAATCGCATTATCAAAAAATCATGTATTTCACAAGATGAGCAAGCACATTGATACAAGATTTCACTTTATCAGAGAGTTAGTGAACAATGGAGAAATCCATCTGGACTTCTGTAGATCTGAAGATCAATTGGCAGATATATTTACAAAAGCATTAGCAAAAGATACCTTTGGTTATTTGAGACAAAATTTAGGCATTGTAAATGCTAAAGCTGTAAGTGGTAGAAATTAAGGGGGAGTGTTAGAAACTCAAGATGTATTGGAGTTAATTTCTCCACCCCTCATGCATGCAAGCAGTTAGCTACAGTTAAGCAATCAGTTAGTAAACTGACAGTAAGCATTCAGTTAGTTAACTGACAGTTAGGAATCAGTTAGTTAACAAACAATTAGTTAAACTGTTAGAGAGGCAGTTTTGTCTCAGTTAACATGGAGTTAATTTTAGTTAATTATGCAGTCTATTTTAAGTTATTTTTGGATTCAAAATCTATTTAAAGACGCTTGGGCGCAGCATTGTAAGCAAGGAAAATTGAAGATCAATAAAATCTTTTCTTTCAAAAATTTGCTGTAGCAATTGGGTTTTGTTCATGTTTATTTGTTTCAGTTCTTGTTTTTGTATGCTCTCTTGATTCTAACATACGGAAACATAACTATCACATTCATTATACCAAAATCTGTGACCTGTTTTTGCCAATTTTTGTCAATTCTATAATGAGGAGTTCCTTCAATATCTTTAAAAATGAGAGAAGGATAAAAAATCAATGGGATACTAATTCTTCTATCTAAATTATACATCCATCAAAATCAATGGAGCAACGATAGAACTTAACAAGCTACCTAAATATGTGCCTGACATTAATTTTGAAAGAGGTGGCTTATCAAATAGATCATGGGTCACTGGTGAGTTAATAAAAGTGCATGATGCAATGTACCGTGATTTTTCTCTAGTGATTGGAACACTGGGACTCCATTATTTCCCTAATGCACAAGTTAAATGCAATGATATGCATAAGCTTAACTTTTCCACAATCCCATTTACACAATATGATAAGAGTAGGCAAAATTGTGGAAAACGTAATGACGCAATAGAATAAGTTGACATTATATAATATCAACACATAAAATGTGTAGAGGAGAGGACTTATAGAAATGTATTCCTAAGCATAAGCTCAGAGAAAAGTGAATCAAATGGTATGCTTCATGAAGCAGCACCTTCAGCTCCAAGGCCCAAAATAGAAGTTGTCACTACAGGTCAACAAATACCATAGAGTTCAACCTCATTGTAAAGAACTGCAAGACTTGCAACACTTTCTAATCCACAAAGGACATCTCAAATGACACCAGTGAAGGTCAGCCCAACACAAGGAAGGAGAATTCCATTTCGGGTAAATAGAACCAATATTCTTGTTTTTTGTTTATACCCCTGCTTCTGCTCTTTCACTTCTTATTATGCTTCTAATGGCAGAAAAAATATCTAAATTTTTGTGAACATCGTCAAATTCCATTTGTGTCACTCATACGTAGTTTGATACTGGAAATCCCTTTCTATAAAATAGAGCTACTAAATTTACCCACAAACAGAGTCACTATCATAACTCTTAATACTATCCCAAATACCATTTTCTTTCAGATTGATCCACCAACTAGTATGTGAACTCGAATCGCACAAACAGAGTCATCCAATATCGCCATATTTTTCAATCAAGAACCAAAATAGCTTCACCTTTTTTCTCCCCATCCTCTCTTAAATTCTCAACACCATTTCCCCAAATAAGAATATCATCCACAAGTCTTTAAGAGTCAAACATCACAACCAAAAAAGGATAAACCAAGATGGAAGGAAGAGATAGGACTATGTGTAGGACTGCCAGAGGTTAAACTAAGGCATCATTTTGGAATCAACGATTACTATATTCAACATAAGGATAGGTAAATTAGCTCAACAAAGATGAAGAAAGGAGGGAGAGTACTATTTGAAACCATTGAGGAAATGGTGGTAGACAGAGATGAAAATGATCCTGAGTAGCACACCTCGGTAGGCATGGTGATATATAACAGGATTAATCATAATATAAAATAAAAAAAAGCAAAATAGCACAAAGAAAGAAGATTATTGCAGAACTGAAAACCAAAATAGCACAACTTGAAGCTCAAACAAGGAATATGCACGAGGTAAAGATGACAATTTGAGTAATGCTAGATGAACTGGAGGAGAAAATAAAAAATTACACCCATTGCAAAGTAAAATATGTACAAAAAATCAGTGCTCATCGAGGGTTCAAAAAAACACAGATCAACACCTTCACAGAATGAGATATACTATGATTGTTTGCAAAGTGCACCAATCATTGTAAACACAAATACAAAGAGGCCGTGGTAGATTTTGCAGAGATCTCAACAAAGGTACAAGCCTATGCAATCAAGGCCATGTTGATGTTACAAACACATGGATTTTTTATTTTTTTTTAAAGAAATATATTTATATATTAATAAAAATATATAATATACAAAATAACCGATAAGGTAACTGGACCTCAAAACTATGAAGAAGAAAGTTTCTACCTCTGAATATATGAAGAAGAAAACTAATAAATATATGCATAAATTATGTCCTAGATTCCTTAGTTGTCTCAACTGATTGATCAAGCTAATGATATCGTTAATTAATCTGTAGATAATCTGCCAAGAGGTAGTTAAATTTGTGGAACTGCTTCTAAGGTTATAAAACACACATGATATAAGCTTACTTTGGGGTCGGAAGGATACCCCACAGGAAAGACAAATACTTTGATTTTTTATGGAGGATAAAGTTTAATTTTAGGTGAACACTTTGTGATTCGTGCTCGTCTTTATTAATCAAACATAATATTTGTGCTAAATCTATTTGTGTTAGGTTTATTTATAATTGCACAAATAAAATTATCTGAATTTAATTTCTTGTGTATTTTTTTTTCCCAGATTTCTTGATGATCTTTGTTATTTATAAAGAATTTTTTTAGGAAATCTCATCCCCATTATCAAGGATTTCCTCTGGCCGAACTCATGCTATTGAAGGATGAATCCACTAATTCATATAAAAATTTTGCATAATATTGTAATTGATCTATAATTTTTCCACTTTGGTTACAAGGTTATTTTAATTTAATTCATGCAAGATACTTTATGCTGCACTTACTAAATTTTATTGAATTCTGATATTGAATCAACAAATATGTTGATAAGTGATGCATGCTTTCCTCTCCACATGCAATCCTCACGTCTCAACTGCAGTTCTCATCAATGCATGAGATTCTTTTATTTATAATTTATCTTTTTTAATTCAGTTTTTAAACATTGTTTTAAACAAACTGCAGTCTTTTTTTAGCGCAGCCAATAATGCATGAAGAAATGCATGTTTAAAGATATAGATCTTTTTTTGTAACTCCTTTTTTATATATAGGCATGAATAAAGAACAGTTTAATAGGCTGCAGAAAATACAGAATTTTGTATTAATGCTGTGCTCTTTTTTTTTGTTTGAGTTAATTCTTTCTTCTGTTATATTAATTAGTTTGTTAGATGGTTGGGTCTAGATAAAATCTACAAAATTCATCAGGTATCACTCTAATTTTAAAATCATTCCACACAAATAACAATAGATTCACATTGAAGCTTTGCACAAACAATTGATTAAATAGCATAACTATTCTATTATGTAAAAATTAATTGTCCAGCTCTCATTTGAAATGACGAGAGCTTCTCGATATAAATATTCATGCACTTGTTTAAAAACAAACACAACAGCATGAAAGAGAGCAAAATTTAATAAAATTATTAAGAAAAATGCATGCCCATAATAGAGAATCTGACTTATCCATCTAATCTATTAACATAATTAGAACAATTATGTTGATTTACAATTTATTTTAATGCACCTAAATAGATTGAAAAGGATACACGATCATCTCCAAGAAAATTGATTCCAAAAAGAAATGAGAAAAGACTCAAAATAAGTCTCGGCAACAAAGACATGAGTAATTCATGTACAATATGATTAATGATATAGATGAGGTTTCATGAAGTTGTATGAGTGGATTGATCCACCACTTGAAGATGTAGATAGGAAGTGATCATTAAGTGATTAAAATGAGGGATCTTAGCAATGAAGTAGTAAAATAATATTTAATGTAATGTTAAATTACCTGAAAATGTATATTAAAGATTTTAAAAGTATTCATATCTAAAGGGATAAATATATATTTAGGTAGTGAAGTTCTTTCTAAATTTGTAGAATTTTATATTGAATGTATGAAATTATTTAAAGATGTTACGAATTTAGGAAAAATTTCACTACCTAAATGGACTAGAATTAAGAGTCGATGATTAACAACCATTCTAATAAAAGTGAGCTATATTGAAATGCAAGGATAAAGTGGAACCACTACTTAGTCAAATAATATTACTGTAAAAAAGATCGAATAATTTACACAGATGAAAATTGTTGTTACAAGGAAATGAAACAAACCCCTACTAAAGGTTTCAAATATCTATACAAATGATCTGATTCCAACTATTTAGATACAATACCCAAACTTGTAACTTGAGAGATGAGCACGAAAAATAAACCTTATTTAACATAAAGGAAAAAAAGGATCACAGTATGAGTCCTACAAACAATGTGCCTAATGAATATTCATGCAAAACAAAAATGTATTACGATAGTGAAATTTGAATCAAAATTCTCCAAATAAAACATAAAATATTATATATCTTTAATAGGTGGTCTCAGGGACAAAACTTCGAATTTAAGATGCGTTTAATCGACAACATATCCAATTCAAAAAAAAAAAACTTTGACATCCATCTAATTATTATACAAAAATTCTTATTATTTAAAGAAAGTAATTAAATAATTGTAATATCTTAAATATACATTAGAATTTAAATCTCTTTTTTTTTTGGGTGAATAGGTCTAATAATCCATTGAAATCATATATCAAATTAATTTAAAAATTATAAAAAATATAATAAAATCAATAATATATATAATATATAAAAAATCTAAAATAAACACCTCAAAATTATTATTTTTTTTTAAATTCAAACAAATATATTTTAAATATTTATATTCATTATAATATATAAATAATCAAAATATATATAACGAAACTTCAAATTAAAAAGGCACATTAACATATTTATACATTAAAAATGGGTGAATGTTAATAATTTGTATTGTCCAATTCACCTTGTAAATATTTAAAAATATAAAATTACATCTTAAATCAAAATCTCAACATTTATTTTAAAAAAAATGAGGAGTTCTCTCTCATAAAACCACTTCCTTATTATTAGATGCGTACACGTCTCCTTTAAATAACGAACCAACTCAACAATAAGAGTCGGCTTGACCTCCGTTTATTTAAATTAATTGTCAATTATAGTGATCAACACGTCTCCCTACGATGAACGAACCACCTCAAGAATGACACGTGATTAATTGGCAATTTGACCTCCATTCATTTAAACCATGGTGGATCAAGAATTCATGTTTTAATACAAGCTTTATGGAGGATATTAAGTATTGATTTAGACAACGACTTTGGAAAATAATTTAGTTTTAAGAAACTATGATTTTCCAATAAATCTTAGCACAATATAAATAGTAGTTTTGAATATTTTCGAAGTTTAATGACTTTCGTCATCAAGTTTATTTAGGTGAATATTTTTTTAATTGAATTTTTTTTAAAAATAATATAATAAAAAATTAAAGATAATTACTTTTCTAACAAATTTTTTATTTTTAAAAGTTTTTTTATTATATATTGATAAAATATTTTAAAAATAAATAAATAAAAATCATATTTGATGATTATGCATTTTTTAGTAGATGTTATTAATTTTAGTTATCTTTGAGGAAGATTACTATTATAATTTTTTTTTTTTTAAATTTTAAATTTTTATTATAATTTAGAATGGATATTTATATCTCTTATAGAAAGGTTTTCTTCTTTTTATAAAATCTATTATTATTCTGTAATAAAGTATTATTTATTATTCTTATAAAATTTTGTCAATCTAGTAAAAGGGTTTGGATTTATTATAACATATTAATTCCTAGCAATTTATGTGTTGTCCCACGTATGAACTCCTTAATATGGATCAGTGGTATTAAATAAAGTTAGATCATGTATGTCCCATCGAGTGAGGATAAATTATTAGAAGTTTAGCTTGGAGATCACTGATCCATGTATCTCCCTGATGGACATAAGCGACCACAACTATATGCAAGAGAAGGAACAACAATCTCCCTAGACCTAATAAAGGCAATGCTCATACTCTACAAAAGAAAAGGGCTGAAATGATGACCCAATTTACACAAATTATCCATCAAATGTTGAGTCTAAGCATGTCAATAACTCAAGAAAGGAGGTCTTTCCAATAGTCCACACCCTTTAAGGTATAGTAAGTTTTGATATGATGATGTTGAAAGATAAAATAGAAATGGATTTACTTGAAATTTAGATCACAAAATTAGAGTTACATTTTTATGTAAACACTTTTTCAAGTTCAAAGAACGTAATGTTTTTTTTTATATAAGTGGAACCCCTTGTCCAACAATGGTGAGAGGCCCAGGTTAAGCAATCTAAGGAAGACATAGAGGATGAAGGCACAGTCATCACAGATCCCTATTCAAGTGGTGTTGTTGATGTTGTTACAAATGAGTATTATATAGAGGATGCCTATGAGGGGAAGTACATTCAGTGTAAATTCCTATGATAAAATAAGGATCAATTTGTGAAATACCACATCAATTTCTTCCATTCTATGTTAATAAAACTCGCCCTCAAGGATTATGAAATGCATAGAGTACTCAAATTAAAAAATTGTTTGCATTGATATGTCCAAACATAGGTGGGATTTATAAATTTTGTGACAATAGGAGCAACCCATTAGTTTACAACAATGATCGAGGAAAATTTCAAACAAAAAGGGAAGTTTCTTTCAAGGAAGCAAACACAATCAAATAAAAGATGCAAATCCAAGTGTGAAATCAAGGAATAGACCAAACAGGCCCCACAATAGAGGTAAAATAAAAGGTTTGCTAGGAGAAATCCTACATATAAGTCACCATAGAAGTAAACTAGAAAATGATTTGATAACCATAAGAGCACAACTCATTTAACATAGACGGATGTTGTTACAAAGGGACATTTTTTATAGATACACATGAACCTAATACAATACAAACGTATGATGATGATGAGTAATTTTTTCATCCTATCAATACAAGTAAGTAGATTATGGATTTTGTCCCTCATTCCATTGTTGGTACATCTAGTTTGCAACATCATCATTTTAGGAAGAACACCTTTTTAATTCATGGATGTGGATGAAAGGGAAATAACTTCACTTTATCGTATATATTTGAAGCAAGAAAAAAATATTTCTATAGAAATTATATGAAGAAAGAGTTTTAAAAAAACACCTCATATATATATATATATATATATATATATTCCATTAAATGGTTGAACCAAGGCAAAGGTGTTTATGTCACTCAATAATGTCTCCATCCATACAAAATAAATCTATTCAAAGATGAGCTATTGTGTGATGTGACACCGCTGGAAGTTTGTGACATTTTTCTTGGGAATGCATAAATGTAGAAACAATATGAAATCTATCATTTTAGGACCTACATGTCATCATCACATAGGTAAGGTAATCCTATAGGATCCATGAGGTTCCTCCTAAGAATATGATGGGATTGACTAGTGCAAAGTAATATAGGAATGTGATTGGTCACACTAGAAATTTTTTGCAAATGTTTATTAGGCCAAAGGGAACTCAACATGTCATTGAAACCACACATGTCACCATACCAAATTAAACTATACAAAAAATAACAACAAGTGGATAAGATATTAACAAATTACACAATTGTCTTCATCACACTTATTAGTATGACCCTACACTCCTAGGTGACACCTCCATTTGAGCTTTATTCTTGTGACACCCTTTCTAAATGGACTAGTAGAAAAGCACTTAGTACTAGAAAAAAAAAATTGGTAATAAATCTAGGAGCTAATATGGAAATTACATATTTTACCCAATGCATCACATTATGGAATCCTAATCATGTTAGCTCAAACTAAAGATGGGACGTGGTGAATCTATATTAAATACAAATATCTTAACAAGATCACTATCAAGAATAAGTATCCACTCCCACACTTTTATGACCTTCTAAACTAGCTCAAGGGAGCAATGTTATTCATAAATATTGATTTGAAACATGGTACCATCAAGTACCTATTGATCCAGCTATCCAATGTCCTTTTTTATTTAACAATTAAATTGTCAAAATAAATAAACTACTAAAAATTGATTTATATCTAAAGAATATATAGAACCAAATATAAAATACAATAATTTATAAAATTTGAAATAAGCTATAAATAATAAATTAAAAATAGATATGTAAACCTAGCCCAAATTGATTTTATGTTGATTATGTAGGATGATTTTTTATGGAAGCTAGTTGAAAATAAATATGAAATGTGCCTCACCTAATAGCAAGATTTCAAACTGTAATGGGACAAGGTCACTTTAGGATGACATGGATGTACTATAACCTTGCTTTTTAACAATGGGTACATCTTGGTTGACTATAAAATTAATTTTATGATCTGGATACCTGCCTCTATCTGTGAGGGTTTTATATTTGGTTATGTGTATCACTTTACAGTGCGAAAGACCTATAAAATACAAATCCTAACTCCTACATAATAAACATAATGGACATCAAATATAAAGGGAAAACTGAGAACTTAGGGGAATAGTTGAACTATCCTTTGAAAACCCCACATAATATGAGTGTTGCCTACATAGTCCAAATGGGCCTCAAGATGATGTAGTTCTCCCTCCTAGAGTGAGTGTGTGAATCTTGATATTTATTATATGGATGCAACTATATATATATTGAATTGAATGCTTGAAAATGAATGCCTTTGGCTTGTAATAAAATGACTTTAGACTAGCATATGTGTCAGGAATCTAGAACATAAAGCTCTGATACCACTGTGTCAAGATTAGGAGCACAGTTGATTACCTTTGTATAAGCAACTAAACACAGAATTTACCCAGAAGTAACAAGTAACAAGAAATCAGAAATAACACAAAATATGAGAGACAATACCCAATTGTATTAATACTCTTCCAGAACGAAATACAACAAAGAAGTGCCACACTCTTCTTACACCTTTGAGGCTTCCCACACCTCTAAGACTCTCAGTAATTCTCCCTCAATATTTCTCTCTCTCAACCATAGTCACAACAAACAACTCAAACACAGAGTTGATGTTCACCTCCAACCAGTCAATATCACTACTGCCAGTACCATCGAGTACTCAAAGTACTCCATGTCTGAGTACACAATGCACTCCAAGTAGATCTCCCATGAACTTGTAACAACCTGCAAATCAAACCGATCTTACTTACACATGTAGATCTCACCTGATCTTGCTATACCGCAGATCAACCTGGCCTTGTAAACCTACCGACTGAGATCTTACACACCCAAAAGAACCCTTCTCCCTTGGATAGAACTCTGATTCTACAAAACCGATTCTACAAGAATCCTTGAGAGCCTACACCTTTACAATACAGCCCATGAGTCTATTATATAGATCCCATGCCAAATAATAATTAGACTTTCCAATTACAATAATTAGAAACCTGCAGCTCAAGACTAAAATTAGTCTTTAACATGCAAACAACCAGTTCATTAACTAATTATTCATGAAACTGATAGTTCTAGAACTGCACAAGTGACCGACGTCAGTCCCTGTCTGTTTGGGGATGACCGACGTTGACTGATCCCTGATCGATGTCGGTAGCTTCCTGTCTCCACCTAACTGACATCGATCGGCCTAACCAATGTCAATGACTGTGACACTCAGCAACCTCTATGTTTGCATCTGGGTGAAGCTTTTAGCTCCACAACCTAACAATCTCTCACTTGGAGACAAATAGTTGCACCTGTACCTGTACCTATACATCGTCTAATTTGTTTCTTGGCTTGTATCCCTCTTCAAGATCAATCCTGAAGACCAACCACCACACATCCTGTGGTGCACCGTATGGCATCCAAGTAACCTGCCACATCCGAATCTACATACCCATGTAGAGAAGTCCATGACCCTGCATAGCATGTTAACCTGTTGCTGGTCCCTCTCAGATGCCTTAGAACCCACTGAACTGCTCTCAAGTGCTTCTTTCCTGAATTGGCTACGAACTTGCTGACAACACCCATTATTGGGGCAAAAATAGGTCTAGTACACATGTACTTAACCTCATCATGTGAATTGGGACCCTGTTCTGTGAACTATCCATCCATAGGTGTGCAAACTGGTTCTGCATCCCGCATCTTGAACCTCACCACTACCTTATCAACACAATCATTCGGAGACAAAATCAACCTGTGACCTTCCATGTCTCTAGAAAAACTCATGCCAAAGAATTTCACTGCTCCCAAATTCTTCATGACATACCACTGAACTAACTTTACCTTTAGCTCAGGAAAACCCTGCATGTGTGACCCTGCAACAAGCATACACACTACATACAGTAACATGATAATGTTGCAATCATCATCCAACCTGGTAAAGTAAACACAATGATTACATTTACATTGACTAAACCCATGCTTTGTCATACACCTGTCAAACCTGTACCACTATTCTAGAGCTTCCTCAAGACCATATGACTTGGCCTTCCATCTCACGTGTCCATTCACTCTCTTCTTTAACCAAAGAATCCATTCATCTCTCAGTGCTTTCTTTTTGGCTGACAACTCTACCAAATCTCCTATTTGGTTCTCTTCTAAAGAATTCATGCCATGCTCCCACTGTTTCCTGGATCCTACCTGCTCTGCAGTGAGCAACAAGTATAAAGAAGGTGAATAATGAATTTGAGGCTTACTTACCCTTTTAGTCCTCCACATGGGTGTTTGAGACTCCTTGACAACTTGTTGTCTGCCCAAAATCCATTCCAGTGACTGATGTCAGTCACCACCCAGTCTGTATCTGACTGACGTCAGTTCCATGCGACTGACCTGACTGTTGACGCTGATTCCCTGACTGACATCGATGTCCACCTGGTCACCGACGTCGGTTCGTTGATCGATATCGGTATCTACCTACCTGACACCACTGACTTCTTCAGTCTGCACATGACTGACATTGGTGCCTACCTGTTTGACATCAGTTACCCCTGACTGATGTCGATACCTGTGTTTTCCTGTGAGTGATGACTTTTTACCCGTGAGCTCTCTTTGGATCAAAACCCTATCCAAACTGCCCTGCTCAGAGCTATTTAGCCTTCTCCACTGATCTATGTCCATCATCTCCTCCATGAACACCAAGGCTTTCCAGTTCTTAAGTTTGTCAAAGACATCTAACTTTCTCTTAAGAACATGCATCTCCTTCTTGCTCATGTGACCAAGCCTACAAAGTCACGTCTTCACAAAAAAAGAAGAATCAGTAATACAAGTAGGTAGATAAAGAGTACCTACTTTCTTACCACATGCTAATTCAACTGCATTCACTATGAGAGTTCTTATGCATCTCTCATCACCCAACTTTTTTGAAGAAATTAGCCTCGTCTTGAGAACTGGGACCTGCGTGACATCCTTCAACACCCATGTGTTGGTCGTCTGCAATTTCAACTGCACTTCCCCTTTGCCAATACTTTCACAAGGCTCACCAACCCCTAAATAAATCTTTCCAAAGTCTCCATGGACCTTAACATGGAAAAATACTCTATTTGGAGCTGCATGGAAAGAGGCAACAGAATCTATAAACCAATATTCTACTTTATCCAAGGAAATTAAAAGAACAACCAGTGCAATAATACCTGCAACCAGTGCTTCTTTATTTCCTTCATGTTGATCTTCTACCAACCAACAATCTTTCTTTACCTACTCTTTCTTTCCATAACACCATAATTGACCATTCTTGCTTTTGAATTCCTCCATTCTTAGTGTAATTTCTTCTGCCATTGCTATACTCCCACTCAATCAAAAACCCTTGAGAGTGACCTGTAATCAACTAACACTTAACACACTATGAAACCAAGGTGTTAATAAACCTGCTCCGAACCAGGCTCTGTGAACTTGCAACCCTCGCTCTGATACCACTTTGTCAGGAATCTAGAACATAAAGCTCTGATGCCACTGTGTTAGGATTAGGAGCACAGTGGATTACCTTTGTATAAGTAACTAAACATAGAATTTAACTAGAAGTAACAAGTAACAAGAAATCAAAAATAACACAGAATATGAGAGACAATACCCAATTGTATTAATACTCTTCCAGAAGGAAATACAACAAAGAAGTGCCACACTCTTCTTACACCTCTGAGGCTTCCCACGCCTCTAGGACTCTCAGTAATTCTCCCTCAAGAATTCTCTCTCTCAACCATGGTCACAACAAACAACTCAAACACAGACCTCCAACCAGTCAGTATCACTACTGCCAGTACAATCGAGTACTCAAATTACTCCACATCTGAGTACACAACACACTCCAAGTAGATCTCCCATGAACTTGCAACAACCTAAAAATCATATCGATCTTACTTACACATGTAGATCTCACCTGATCTTGCTATACCACAGATCAACCTGGCTTTGCACACCTGCCGACTGAGATCTTAAACACCTGGAAGAACCCTTCTCCCTTGGATAGAACTCTGATTCTACAGAACCGATTCTACAAGAATCCTTGAGAGTCTACACCTTTACAATACAACCCATGAGTCTATTATATAGATCCCATGCCAAACAATAATTAGACTTTCCAATTACAATAATTAGAAACCCGCAGCTCAAGACTAAAATTAGTCTTTAACATGCAAACAACCGGTTTACTAACTAACTGTTCGTGAAATCGATAGTTCTAAAATCGCACAGGCGACCGACGTTGGTCCCTGTCTGTCTAGGGATGACCGACATCGGCCGATCCCTGACTGATGTTGGCAGCTTCCTGACTCCACCTGACCGACGTCGGTCGGCCTAATCGACATTGGCGATTGTGACACTCAGCAACCTCCATGTTTGCATTCAGGTGAAGCTTTTAGCTCCACAACCTAACAATATGATTTTTAAAATGCAATAAAACTTTAACTAGAAATAATAGTGCTCTTTTTCTCAAAATTCAATAGTTTGAAATCAAGATGTTAGATATGCTTTGAATGACCTTGATGTGCTTATATAGAGTAAGCTTTCGAATATGTTAGTTAACTAACATTATAAAATATGTTGTAGAGTCATTTTAAAACATCTCCATTTCTAAAAGTGACCATTAGAGCACAAAAGGTCAAGCTACACTAATGGATAGAGTCACAATATAAATAGTAGTTTTGAATATTTTCGAAGTTTAATGACTTTCGTCATCAAGTTTATTTAGGTGAATATTTTTTTAATTGAATTTTTTTTTAAAATAATATAATAAAAAATTAAATATAATTATTTTTCTAACAAATTTTTTATTCTTAAGAGTTTTTTCTATTATGTATTGATAAAATATTTTAAAAATAAATAAATAAAAATCATATTTAATGATTATGCATTTTGAGTAGACGTTATTAATTTTAGTTATCTTTTTTAAGGAAGATTACTATTATATTTTTATTTTTATTTTAAATTTTTATTATAATTTAGAATGAATATTTATATCTCTTATATAGAGGTTTTCTTCTTTTTATAAAATCTATTATTATTTTGTAATAAAGTATTATTTATTATTCTTATAAAATTTTGTCAATGTAGTAAAAGGGTTTGGATTTATTATAACATATTAATTCTTAGCAATTTATGTGTTGTCCCACATATGGACTCCTCAATATGGATCAGTGGTATTAAATAAAGTTAGATCATGTATGTCCCATCGAGTGAGGATAAAATATTAGAAGTTTAGCTTGGAGATCACTGATCCATCTATCTCCCTGATGGACATAAGCGACCACAACTAGATGCAAGAGAAGGAATAACAATTTTCCTAGACCTAATAAAGGCAATGCTCAAAGAGGCTCTGCAAAAGAAAAGGGCTGAAATGATGACCCAATTTACACAAATTATCCATCAAATGTTGAGTCTAAGCATGTCAATAACTCAAGAAAGGAGGTGTTTCCAAGAGTCCACACCCTTTAAAGTATAGTAAGTTTTGATACTATGATGTTTAAAGATAAATAGAAGTGGATTTCCTTGAAATTTAGATCACAAAATTAGAGTTACATTTTTATGTAAACACCTTTTCAAGTTCAGAGAACGTAATGTTTGTTTTGATACAAGTGAAACCCCTTGTCCAATAATGGTGAGAGGCCAAATTAAGCAATCTAAGGAAAACATAGAGGATGAAGGCACGGTCATCACAGATCCCTATTCAAGTGGTGTTGTTGATGTTGTTACAAATGAGTATTATATAGAGGATGTCTATGAGGGGAAGTACATTTAGTGTAAATTCCTATGACAAAATAAGGATCAATTTGTGAAATACCACATCAATTTCTTCCATTCTATGTTAATAAAACTCGCCCTCAAGGATTATGAAATGCATAGAGTACTAAAATTAAAAAATTGTTTGCATTGATATGTCCAAACATAGGTGGGATTTATGAATTTTGTGACAATAGGAGCAACCCATTAGTTTACAACAATGATCAAGGAAAATTTCAAACAATTGATCCACTCAGCCCAAACATACACTTTTCACCAAGAACAAGCTCCCATACACTTCATTTGACACAAGAAATCCTTTTTCATCAATGAGCTAGGGGTCCGTGGATACACAGGGAGGAAGAACTACCAGAGGCATCCTCAGACACACTATGGCAGTCTATTCACAGACACCTATACTCCTCTAGGGACACTTCTAGAAAACCTGCAAAAGAAAAGCTCACAATGCACTAAACATGCTGAAATCATCCTGCGAAAGCATAAAGTAAAATGACTTAAAATAGAACAAAGGCATAGACACATACAAAAGTGCAAGCTCAGATAAAGGTAAAAAATGCTATGTCTCAATTCAAGGTAAAATCTAGTAGAGTTCTGCCTTACAAACCCAGAGATTTTTAGGCAGAGCTTTGCCTTATAGGCTGAGAAGATATCTTTCTCAAAATGAGAAGTTTTCAATATATAGAGGAAGGAAAAGGCCTTCTAGTGCCCTTTTACAAGTGACCCATGTGTGTTCTGCGCATTAGGAAGAGGAAGTCACTTGATAGATAATGTTGTGTCGACTCCTATTTTGACTTCAAGAATTTAAAACATAGGCCGCACCATTTGTCTGCAAACAAGACTGCTCCTTCAAGGCATTCATGCAGCTTGTCTGCTCATCAATGCAAAGTGAAGAAAAATGGGTCGCATCGTTCACTATTCGTGCCTCTTAGTGATCAATTTGTGGACAATGTGTCAACTGCTGAAGTAACTCCTTGAGTCGACACCTTCCTTCACCACTTAGACTATTTTGTCCATTTTTGCACTTGGCTCTTTTGCCCCTTCCTGGCTTTGTCTTTCTTCTGGCCTTAAGCCTTTGAATTCCTTCAAGTTCATGATTAAGTTTGTGAAAATCAACAGCTATTTCGTTGTCACAAATTTGACGTCTTCGGGTCCGTCATCCTCCTTAGCAATTCTTTCGTGTCTTTCTCATTTGCTTTGGCCACTTTTCACTGATCTCAACAAGTGACACGTGGTGTGCTTTGTTGTGAAACAGGCGAGGATACGTGGCAACATCCGCTTAACTTATAGAATCTTTAGACACCTTTTGAGATTCCTACGAAAGATGACACATGGCAGCTTCCACTGAGCTTTAGAAACAATATAGGAACATTCGAGACTCATTCAGATTCACACAGATGATGAAACTTGGCGCACTCTGCTTACTTTAGTGATTCGTTCGGGGCCCACCATAGTCCTTACTCAATAACGAAATGAAAGGAAGAAATCACGGATGTTGACACTTGTCGGCTTCCGTCGAGCCTTTCAAGGGATACATGGCACATTCTGCTATTTTTAGAAAAACATATCAAAACCTTCCACAGTTGCCACTTGGCATCCTCCGTAGAACTCTGAGGGAAACTTATTAAAAAAACCTTTGAAACTCAGATGCAGAGACTTGTCACACTCTGCTGAGTTTTACAAGGGACATGTGGCAGCTTCCACTTTCAGGGTTTATTTTGGTTGGTGCTCAAGAATTTAAAGATCAAACGGCTATTTCTTGCTGTAAATTTGACGTTCACGGGCCCATCACTGTTTGAAAACCAACGGCTAGTCTATTTCCCTAAAATTGACGACTTCAAAGACGTCACCGTCCTTGGCAATTCCTTTGGTTCTTCTCTCTTGATCATTCTTGAAGGGAAAGTGTCCCTTCAGCTTTGGAGAAATGTCCCTTCATTTTGGCTGAGAGTCCCCTGCAAGGGTACCTACCCTTCGAGGTCCTTTGGGATCCTTTATCTTGAAATCCTTCGAACATTTTGTCTGAAGGATTTCTTCCTTTGCTTTTTGCTTATTTCCCTGGGTCTTTTCACTCGGCCACTTTCCCCGTGGATTTTATCTCAGCCACTTTTCCCGCAGACAAAAAGTTTGCAAGAATTATTTTGACCACTTTGCTTTACCCTTTGAAATTTCTTCAGGTTCTCCTCCTGCGGCCTTTTTTCTGAATTTCTTCAAACTTTTTGTCTGAAGGAATTCCTTTGGACAAAAGTCCAAAAGAAATCATTCTTGCCTTTGCCCTACCCTTTTCATTTCTGCGAGATTTTTTTTCGAAGAATTTCTTCAGATAAAATGTCCGAAGAAATTCTCGTCCTTTGCCTTGTAAATATTTTTGAAGAAAACTTAACCTTTCGGCCTTGTTCACTTTTTGGTCCTTTTTTCAAGTGTTCCCTGCCCTCTACACGGGCACTTGGGTCTGGAACTACCCTCGGCAAGGGCACTTGGGTCCAAAATTTCCCTCCATAAGGGCACTTGGGTCTAGAACTGGCCTCCATAAAGGCACTTGGGTCTGAAACTGCCCTCTGCAAGGGCACTGGTCCTTCAGGAGACTCTCTTGAACCTTTCGGTTGAACCCTTTGACTTGAACCATCTAATTGAACTAAGGCATTGTACCGAACTGATTGAACCAAGCATTGAACCAAATCGACTGAAACAAGCATTGAACCGAACAGAGTGAACCAAGTTGTTGAACTTGGATTGGTCCATTTTGTGCCTAAGTGTTGGGATCTTGTTTCTTTCCTGTAGAGTTCATAGAAATTTCCTGCGGAGTCCGTAGAAATTTCTTGCAGAGTTCGTAGAAATAGCCAGACTTGTGCAAAATCAAAAAATGAACTAGCTTAGAATAGCAGGGAAAGAAGGGGACCGATTTTGGCCTATTGGACCAAAAATGGTCAACAAATTGGTGACTCCCAGGGGAAGCATGCCTGTTATGCTTAGAAACTAGTTGCCTTAAAATCCATTAGGCACGGAGTCAGAATGCAACTTAAAAAAGGTCAGCAACAGCCTCAATAGATCCAAGAATCAATCATGAAGCTTTTACCCCAAACACAAAGGAAAACACACACAAGGCTAAAAACACTACCTATGCAAACAACACTTAAGGAAAATAGGGAAAGAAAACTAAAAGCAAACTACTATATATAGCTAACTAGGTATATTTGCCTCCCTCCTGGATTAAAGGAAAATTTTCTTAAGTCCCCTTCCTGGCAAGAAAACTTATGGTACCAGACAAGTGGTTGAATGAAATGGAGATTTGGTGACCTGCTCCTCTTGCCTACCACATCGATTGGCTTGCATCCAAGTGGATCAGAGTCAAACATGCTTCCAACATATATGTACTCTTCTTATTCTTGGAAGCTTGTCGAATGTTGGTCCTTCATGCTGGCATGTTTCATCAAGAAATCAATGGTTGTTGGCTCATCACCATAAGCCCTTTGATATGCATAATCCCTTTGTAGCGCACCATGGTTTGACTCATTCCCTTCTGTTTCATTAAAGACCCTGTTAAAATCATCTTCTGCTCCCTCATGGCCTTCTTGAAGAAGGGTGACTATTGTGATGTCTGAAATGGAATCACAAACTGATTGTTCATCCCATAGAACATCACCTTTTTGTTCAAAGCTCTCTTCATGAAGGCTTTCCTCAAGATGGACCAGCCTCTCCTTTTCTTGCTCAAGTACCAGAGTTTCTAGATGTTTAAAGGCATCCTCCTGATCCTCCTCCTTCTCAGGCTCCTTAGCATAGTCATCCTCCTCATCGAAGCAATAAAGAAGTTCATCAAAGGGGGAGAGAGTTCACCATGCTTACGTTCCTCTTTGTATTGCTAGAACATCTGCATGTATGCATGCCCTGTGTCTTCTCCATTGCTAATGATGTCTTTCAAAGGAGCCTCCATGATGATTTCATCTTCTTTGACATCCATGATAGCCTCTTGGGAAGCTGCAAATTGGATCTTCTCTTCCTCACTCACCTCCTGCAAAATAGGTTCCTCCTTGAGAAGGGATGAAGCAGAAAGCTGATGATTAAAACCATGTGGAAGAGGAGGCAGTCCTTAAGCTAGAATCGAATGATTCTCCTCCTTCCATTTGGCCAGCACTTCATCTATATCAGATGTGGTCTGATAGCTCTCTTGGAGGTGTGTAGATGGGGTATATTCAGACATGGAAACTGCTACGTCCATCACACGTTGGTTGAGGAATCTCACTCTAGACTCCAAATTTGCAATTCTCCTAGCTAGATCTTCTTGAAAGAGCCTTTCTTAGAGGTCACAAGCCTCATCATAATGAGTAGGAGTAGGTTTGTCCTCTTCAAGGTTTTGAGCAAAACCTTTCTTCTCCTCCTTCCTACCCCATGATTCCACTGTTTGCTTCCAAGTCATGACCTCGGAATTCGAATTTTCCCTTATTATTGAAGGGTAACTAGGAGAGCTACTTGAGGTGATTCCATGAAAAACCTGAGCTTGATTAAAACCATATGAAGGAATACAAGGCCCATGATTTTGTGTAAATGGATTATATATATATATATATAGAAATGTAATTTCTTAATGGCACGAGGACTACTTAACCAACTGATTCAACTCAGAGTCACCATTGGTGTTGATAAAAAAGCCTCCAAAGGTTGGTTGGTTGAAGAACACACCAAAATTCTTCAACTCTTTGGACAAAACTTGTCCTAGTTGGTCCCACCGGGCGTGCCAAAAATTGTTGACACAATGGATTGCACCCTGGACAAGAGTCTGAGCTCCTGCCTTCCACACGCAATAATGGAAACTCCCCTCTTGCCTATGGGCCTGGTAAAACTAGGGGAGAGTCTCTAGATAAGGGCTAGCTCCCTTTGATGTATCTCTTAGGTCCTAGATTTCCTACTGCTAACAAATAAATGAAAAAAGGGGGGGGGGGGGGTTGAAAAGGGAGAAGGATGCTAAAAATAGAACCTAAACCTAAACTAAAAAGGTGATACACCAAAAAAGTTGATCCACTCAGCCCAAACATACACTTTTCACCAAGAACAAGCTCCCATACACTTCATTTGACACGAGAAATCCTTCTGCATCAGTGAGCTAGGGGTCTGTGGATATACAGGGAGGAAGAACTACTAGAGGCATCCTCAGACACACTATGGCAGTCTATTCATAGACACCTATACTCCTCTAGGGACACTTCTAGCAAACCTGCAAAAGAAAAGCTCACAATGCACTAGACATGCTGAAATCATCCTGCAAAACCATAAAGGAAAATGACTTAACATAAAACAAAGGCATAGACACATACGAAAGTGCAAGCTCAAATAGAGGTAAAAAATGCTATGTCTTGATTCAAGGTAAAATCTGGTAGAGTTTTGCCTTACAAACCTAGAGATTTTTGGGCAGAGATTTCTTCCTTTGTTTTTTGCTTATTTCCCTGGGTCTTTTCACTCGGCCACTTTCCCCGCAGATTTTGTCTCAGCCACTTTTCGTGCGAACAAAAAGTCTGCAAGAATTATTTCGACCACTTTGCTTTACCCTTTGAAATTTCTTCAGGTCTTCCTCCTCCGGCCTTTTCTCTGAATTTATTCAGACTTTTTGTTCGAAGGAATTCCTTCAGACAAAAGTCTGAAAGAAATCATTCTTGCCTTTGCCCTGCTCTTTTCATTTCTGCAAGATTTTTTTCTAAAGAATTTCTTCAGATAAAATGTCCGAAGGAATTCCTTCGGACATTTTGTCTGAAGAAATTCTCATCCTTTGCCTTGTAAAAATTTCTAAAGAAAACTTAACCTTTCAGCCTTGTTCACTTTTTGATTCTTTTTTCAAGTGTTCCCTGCCCTCCGTAAGGGCACTAAGGTCTATAATTGCCCTCTGCAAGGGCACTTAGGTCTGGAACTGCCCTTCATAAGGGCACTTAGGTCCAAAACTGCCCTTCACAAGGGCACTTGGGTCTGAAACTGCCCTCTGCAAGGGCACTTGGGTCCAGAACTACCCTTTGCAAGGGCATTGGTCCTTCGAGAGACTTTATTGAACCTTCCAGTTGAACCCTTTGACTTGAACCGTCTAATTAAACCAAGGCATTGAACCGATCTGATTGAACCAAGCATTAAACCAAACTGACTAAAACAAGCATTGACCTGAACCGACTGAACCAAGTTGTTGAACTTAGAATGGTCCATTTTGTGCCTAAGTGTTGGGAGCTTGTTTATTTCCTATAGAGTCCATAGAAATTTCTTGCAAAGTGCGTAGAAATTTCCTATAGAGTCTGTAGAAACTTCTTGCAGAGTCCATAGAAATAGCCAGACTTGTGCAAAATCAAAAAATAAACTGGCTCAAAATAGCAGGGAAAGAAGGGGACTGATTTTGGCATGTTGAACCAAAAATGGTCAACAGTACCATCAAGTACCTATTGATCCATCTATCCAATGTTCTTTTTTATTTAACAATTAAATTGTCAGAATAAATAAACTACTAAAAACTGATTTATATCTAAAGAATATATAGAATTGAATATACAATACAATAATTTATAGAATTTGAAATAAGCTATAAATAAGAAATTAAAAAATAGATATGTAAACCTAGCCCAAATTGATTTTATGTTGATTGTGTAGGATGATTTTTTATGGAAGCTAGTTGAAAATAAATATGAAATGTGCCTCACCTAATAGCAAGATTTCAAACTGTAATGAGACAAGGTCACTTTAGGATGACATGGATGCACTATAACCTTACTTTTTAACAATAGCTACATCCTGGTTGACTATAAAATTAATTTTATGGTCTGGATACCTGCCTCTATTTATGAGGGTTTTATAATTGGTTATGTGTATCACTTTATCGTGTGAAAGACCTACAAAATAAAAATCCTAACTCCTACATAATAAACACAATGGACATCAAATATAAAGGGAAAATTGAGAACTTAGGGGAATAGTCAAACTATCCTTTGAAAACCCCACATAATATGAGTGTTGCCTACATAGTCCAAATGGGCCTCAAGATGATGTAGTTCTCCCTCCTAGAGTGAGTGTGTGAATCTTGATGTTTATTATATGAATGCAACTATATATATTGAATTGAATGCTTGAAAATGAATGCCCTTAACTTGTAATAAAATGACTTTAGACTAGCATTTGATTGTTAAAATGCAATAGAACTTTAACTAGAAATAATAGTGCTCTTTTTCTCAAAATTTAATAGTTTGAAATCAAGATGCTATATATGCTTTGAATGACCTTGATGTGCTTATATAGAGTAAGCTTTCAAATATTTTAGCTAACCGACATTATAAAATCCATTGTAGAGTCATTTTAAAACATCTCCATTTCTAAAAGTGACTATTAGAGCACAAAAGGTCAGGCTACACTAATTGATAGAGTCACAATGCATTCATGTCTACCTAGTGCGGTCTTGTTCCAAAAGGTTAAAGAATCTTAAAAATTAGATGACATGAGATTTTATGTTGAATGGGGACAATAGGGATGAAATAGGGATGTGTGTATGATATTTTAAGTGTCTTAATTATAGTGAAGGCTCTCATATAGATTGTGTGTTAACATAATGGAGAATAACCAAAGTAAAGATGTCAAGAATAAATATTTTCAAGCACTTAATGATTAAATTTTGAGTGTCTACATTATCCTCCCCACTCTCTTATTCTAGTGATGCAATCAATTGAAATTACTAAAGGAGATGTGAACCTAAGTTTTGATGTCAAATTTGATCATACAAGGTGCCTTAAATAAAAAATCTAAAATAGTATTCAATATAATTTTCCCTATAACTTGGAAGTAGAGGAGAGTGCCCCCTTGTTAAGGCATTTCAAAAAACTTTGAACCTGTGGTGAATTGAGTGTGATCAAGTCTCAAATGTGAAAACCAGTGAAATCCCTTGAGTTGGAAAGATCGTATACTCCAGCCCTCATATAAATATGTAAAGTACTTTGTATATTATTTGAAATGGTGGAACCACCAAATGTAGCTCACTAAATTTTAAAAAGTGCAGCTATAGGCATTGAGTGTTGTTAAACTCTAATCCCACTTGAAAAATTGAGATGAATTACATCACTACAAACAAATCTAAATCTATTTGAACCTTTGAACATTTGAAACTTCTTGAATTTTAAAAAAGTGATAATTTAAAATTACCATATAGGAACATGAACATGAATGATATCATTCCCCCTATATTGTTACAGAATTGATACCAAAATCCAATTGAAATTATAACTTTTTGAAACTTGTAACTTGTAATTGAAACTATTTATATCGATGTCCACGCATATGCATCAAGTGAACTTGAATATGTGATCAAGTAACTATAGCAATGAGTACATATGCATATCATATACCTCCATAATCTTAAAATTTTAAATCATATTGTAATTCTAAAAATTACACACTATCAAAAATGTGAATTTTTTTCATGAGGCATTTGGTTCTCAAGAAAAGCATATTGTGATGCTCCTTTTTGATATGAGATATATAGTATGTAAGTCACTAATATCGAAAGATAATTGTAAATTATATGAAAGATGTAATCATATAGTATCATGAAATATTTTAATTGTATTGTATCATTGTATATAATGTAACATTAAATTTCATATGAAACATGTGTTAGAAAGATATAACATTTAAGCAAATAAGCACCATGTGCATGATATGTATCATGGCACAAAGACAAAAGTAGAAATAATGTGTGTTAATAATCATGACACCATAGTAACAAACATTAAACATAATAATAATGTCATGTAATTTTGCATGAAATAACACACATAAGGCTCAAGACCACATACAAGGGACATATGAATGTCATATAATCAAACAAGGCTAAGGGCCACACTCAAAGGACATGATAATTTTATGCAAGCAATAACATGTATATTTTACAGACACAAGGCCATGGACCACACATAATAAGAAAGTAAGTTGTAACCCATCATGTATTAAAGTGCGAATTTGAAAAGAATCATGTGTAAATGACATTAGTCTACATCAATCATGTGTGACAATGTCATTGTTATCAAACTAGATATTCATGTAACACAATGTAAAGTATGTGTGTTTAGTAAAACATTTGTATGATATATATCCCAACACAATAGATAAGGTCGTATCTAGATACAACATTTTATATTTTTTTATGGAGAATGAAGAGATACCCCCAACTTAGCAAGGCTATTGGGTAAAAAGGGAAGCTCAACATCAAGGAACCATGTATTAATATGTCCTATGTGAAACTCACATACGTCATGAAAACATTGTGTGTTTAAAGATAAATGAAATATTCAATCTGCTTGGAATGAAATAGATAACATATATGTAAATAAGAACGCTAGTAATTTTTGAAAAAATGCTTTTTAGGCCCTAATTTTTATTATTTTTTTTAAATGATATTGTTGGATTTTTTATGCTTTTATTATTTTTTTGAATTTTTTTAAATATTAGAATTTAAAATTTTGAAAAGTAAGAAACGATGCTTTTAAAATAGAATAAACGGGAAAGATACTAACAATTTGCAGAAAAGTGAAAAATCACAATATAACAAGATTGAAGGCAAATAATATGCCCCCAATGTAGGTGTAAATCATTCATAGTCAAACTATTCTTAGAAAGCCCCACATAATATGAATGTTGCCTACATAGCCCAAATGGGCCTCAAGATGATGTAGTTCTCCCTCCTAGAGTGAGTGTGTGAATCTTGATATTTATTATGTGAATGCAACTATATATATATATATATATATATTGAATTGAATGCTTGAAAATGAGTACCCTTGACTTTTAATAAAATAACTTGATACTAGCATGTGATTTTTAAAATGTAATAGAACTTTAATTGGAAATAATAGTGATATTTTGCTCAAAATTCAATAATTTGAAATCAAGATGCTAGATATGCTTGGAATGACCTTGATGTGCTTATATAGAGTAATCTTTTGAATATTGTAATTAACTAACATTATAAAATCCATGGCAAAGTCATTTTAAAACATCTCCATTCTTAAAAGTGACCATTAGACCACAAAAGGCAAGGTTACACTAATGGATAGAGTCGCAATGCATTCATGTCTGTCTAGTGCGGTCTTGTTCCAAAATTTTAAAGACTCTTATAAATTGGATGACATGAGATTATAGGGATGAAATAGGGATGTGTGTATGATATTTTAAGTGTTTTAATTATAGTTAATTCTCTCATATAGATTGTGTGTTAACATAATAGAGAATAAACCAAAGTAAGGATGTCAAGAATAAAAATTTGCAAGTATTTAATGATTAAATTTTGAGTGTTTACATTATCCTCCCCCTCTCTTATTCTAGTGATGCAATTAAGTGAAATTACTAAAGGAGATGTGAACCTAAGTTTTAATATGAAATTTGATCATACAAGGTGCCTTAAATAAAAATCTAAAGTAGTATGTAATATAATTTGTCCTATAACTTGGAAGTAGAGAAGTGTGCCCCCTTATTAAGGCATTTGAGAAAACTTTGAACTTGCGGTGAATTGAGTGTGATCAAGTCTCAATTGTGAAAACCAATGAAATCCTTTGAGTTGGAAAGATTGTATATTCCATCCCTCATCTGAATATTTAAATCACTTTGTAAAATATTTGAAAGGGTGGAACCACCAAATATGGCTCATTACATTTTTAAAAGTGCAGCCATAGGCATTGAGTGTTGTTAGACTCTAATCCCACTTAAAAAATTGAGATAAATTACATCACTATAGACAAATCTAAATTTATTTGAACCTTTGAAACTTCTTGAATTTTAAAAAAATGAAAATTTGAAATTGCCATATAGAAACATGAACATGAATGAATATCAATCCCCCTGTATTTGTACAAAATTGATATCGAATGCCAATTTAAATTATAACTTTTTGAAACTTGTAACTTGTAACTAAAACTATTTATACCGATCTCCATGCATATGCATCAAGTGAATGTGAATGTGTGCTCAAGTAACTGTAGTAATGAGTACATTTGCATGTCATATGCCTCCATAATCTTAAATTTTTAAATCATATTGTAATTTTGAAAATTGCACACTATCACAAATGTGTTATTTTTTCATGAGGGATTTGGTTCTCAAGCAAAGCCTATTGTGATGCTCCCTTTTGAGATGAGATATATAGCATGCAAGTCACTAATCTCAAAAGATAATTGTAAATTATATGAAAGATGTAATCATATAGTAGCATGAAATATTTGAATTGTATTGTATCATATTATATAATGTAACATTAAATTCCATATGAAACATGTGTTAGAAGATATAACATTTTAGAAAATAAGAATCATGTGCATGATATGTATCATGGCACAAAGACAAAATTAGAAATAATGTGTGTTAATAATCATGACACCATAGTAACAAGCATTAAACCTAATAATAATGTCATGTAATTTTGCATTAAATAACACACATAATTCCCAAGGCCACATACAAGGGACATATTAATGTCACATAATCAAACAAGGCTAAGGGCAACACTCAAATGATATGATAATTATATGCAATCAATAATATGTATATTTGACACACACAAGGCCATGGGCCACACATAATAAGAAATTAAGTTGTAACCTATCATGTATTAAAGTATGAATTTGAAAATAATCATGTGTAAATGATGTTAGTCTACATCAATCATGTGTGACAATGTCATTGTTATCAAAATGGATATTCATGTAACACAATGTAAAGTATGAGTCTTTAGCAAAACATTTGTATGATATATAGCTCAACATAATAGATAAGGTTGTGGCTAGATATAACCTTTTATATTTTTCATGGAAAATGAAGAAATGTCCTCAACTTAGCAAGGCTATTGGGTAAAAAGGGAAGCTCGACATCAAGGATCCATGTAATAGTATGTCCTGTATCAAACTCACATACCTCATGAAAACATTGTGTATTTAAAAATAAATGAAATATTCAATCTGCTTGGAATGAAATAGGTAACATATATGTAAATAAGTAAGCTAGTAATTTTTGAAAAAAAATCTTTTTAGGCTTTAATTTTGAATTTTTTCAAAAAAATGATATTTTTGGATTATATATATATATATATATATCATTTTTTATTTTTTTATTATTTTTTTGAAGTGTTAGAATTTAAAATGTTGAAAAGTAAGCAACAACACTTTTAAAATAGAATAAACGAGAAGGATACTAAAAATTTAAAGCAAAGTGAAAAATCACAATGTAACAAGATTGAAGGCAAGCAATATACCCCTAATGTATGTGTAAATCAATCATAGTATGAATTACATATACATGCCCCAAATGGGAAAAATAATATGTTTTCTCATGAAAAAAATGTATGAGTAGATATATGTGATCATGGAAGTGAAATGGAATCCATAGCATGATAGATATGAAATAGTAAGCAAGTGGATTGCTATAAAGAATGAGATTTTCAAGAGTTGTAATAAATTTATTTTAGATTTTTGGAATCAATTGTATAAAGCAAGAGGGAAAGTGACTAAATTGAAAATAAATCCAAGGGCTAATATAATTCTATAAATTTAGGATAGAAGAATTAACAAGGAATTAAAAGTGAAAAGAGACTATGTACAAAGGGAAGTATGTAAATAACTAATCAAGAGATTTAGCCCAATTTGTGGGTTGGGAGGAAATAGGAGGTTGTGTCCAACCAAATATTTTATTTAGAGGATGATCATATGTATACCCAAATAACCAATATGAAGGTGTGATTTTCTGTGAAGAGGAAGTGTCGATTGTAAGTGTCTCTGAATCTAAATATGAATCATATGTTATAATATACCCATTTGAATCATTGTTCATATACCCATGTGAACTTGTATCCTCATGCATAATAGGATAAGATGTAACAATGTGTATATGTGGTGAAGCATTCTGAACAACTTGTGGTACTATATGGGATGGAGACCTCTTTGAAATTAACTACTTATGTTCATGTGCAACTATATCATATTTGTAAATAAATAGAGACATTGATTTTATAATATGCTCTTGTGTAATTGTATCATGCTCATGAATAGGTGAAGAAACTAGTTTTTTAATATGTCTTTGTGTATGTAAATAATGCTATTGAATAGTTGTATAGACTATTTTGTTACCATGATGCTTAATGATTGAGACAGCTAATATTTCTATAGGAGGAGTAAATATCATTGGTTTCAAAGGATATCCTTATTAAATTCTTGGAATTTATACCACTTGATTATCATGAATATATTTGAGACACTCATGCATTGTAGAAGGTAGTGCTCTAAATTTTTGTACCCATGGGCATCCCAATAGCATACCAAAGACACTTGTGCTTGGTATAACTAGGAATGGGTTTGGAATTATTAGTGATCCCATGTGTAAAGGTATCAGAATATGCATAATAGTATCTTGTGTATGACCATCAAATGCTTTGACAACTCTAGAAGTGTCTTGTAAATATTGCTTTGTATAACCAAGATAATGGAGTAGTGTTATGGTGTACGTATTCTCACTTGATCCATTATTTATCATGACACTATGTATGGGTTACTTCTAAACATATACTCAAATGAAAGGTGCATGTCTATCTAGATCATCATCAACAACTTCACTATCATCAAATGTGATCATAGGACATGATGTTTGGTTGCTAATAATTGTATCATGTTACCAAGTGGATGCCCATATGTAGAAGGAAGAGGTTGAGCATTATATGCATAGTGTAATTTAAAATTGAATTTGTTTTATTTTGTCTCATTATTTATAAAAGGATTTTTATACATTTCGAGATTTTAATTGTGATTTGATTTTGGAGTAGCCTCTTTAGTAGGTGTGTCAATTTCAATAACAATATCATGAATGAGATCTTGAATATTATGCTTAAGCTTAAACATAAATTTGTATAATGCCTAATACATATATGGTAATCACAATATGTGTTGTCATAAAAAAAAAGATATTTTCATTTATACATTTCCACTTATACTTGTGGAGAAAGAGTGATTAGATTACATTAAAGTAGATTTTACAATATTACATAAAAAATTGATGGTAACCTTTAAAAATGTCTTCTTGGTGGAGCTTGTAATTGAAGCTTTTATGTTGGTTGTGTAATAGCATTAACTATAATATTAGCTTCATTCTTGATTTCATTTGGTTTAATATTATAATTTGTCTTGCTTTGGAACTTAACATGATAAGTAGAGGGGTCATTTGAAGTGTACTTGATCTTGTACAAAGCAAGTAATTTGAGTTTATGTTTTTTGAATATATGATCCAAAAATCAAAAGTTTTGATTAACAGATATTTCAAAAACATGAAAATAACACAGTAATAATGAATTCTCTGAGAAGAGATGTTTTATTACTCAAGATTACAATACAACCATGTGCTTATCTCTAGGAAGAGATGTCTGATTTCCATTTTGGGTTACATCTTCATTTATACATATTTTGAAGGAAGGAGGAAAATGTGGAATGTCACCAATATTGAGGGAGATTAATTGGTTCAACTTCCATGATTTAAAACAATACAGAATTTGAGGAATTACTAATTTTAGAAACTTCTTATTTTTAGACTGCACTACTAAAATTAAAATTTATGGCACTTTCATTGGGTTTTTGAGGGTCAAAACCCATCAAGTAGAGAGATATGACATATCACTATGTTCTCCTCATTCTTATATTTCAAATGGTTCAAACGGGGAGTCAATCGGAGCTATGGTGCAAAAGTTATGGCTCCTGAAAGTTTTGTCATCAATTGGGGTAGAATTATTGCCTGAATTGTCCCCTGAATTGTTTCCCAAATCATTCCTCCCTCCTTGATAAGAAATGGTATCTATTATGTCAATATTATTCATTAGGTGTGGTAGTTTTATCTTAATTTGATTCTCTATGAGTCACTCACCTTGGTGGCTAAGATGGCTCCTTTTGACCACTCGATAAAGCGAAATAGAGCATCCTCTTGTTGTCTTCATCCAGGTGTCCACAATCTGATCCTCTTCCACTAGAGAAAAAATCTATGGATCAAGCTCATCAATGTTCAATTTTTTTTATATGACTAAAGTGTCAAATAGAGGTGGATGATATGGTTTGAAAAGCTCCGTGTTGAATATTGAATGCAAACCAAGGTAGGCTGGTAGGTTCAACTCAAAAGCATTTTATCCAACTCTTATGGTGATGGTATAGGTACCATATCATAGAGGCCAAATTTTTTCATGTGGATCTACAAGTCATTCCTTTTGAAGTCACAATTAAAACTTGTCACCCACAACAAAATGGTGTGCAATCCTATGTTTGTCATGGCATTGCTTATACTTCTAATTCATCTTTTATAAGATGTCATGAACTTGTTGTTGGATGTGTTGCATTTGTTCAATGAACTTTGTTGCTTTTGCTATCTCAAATCTCCCATGAGGTGTGTATTTCATGTTGGAGAATGGAACATCTATATCAATTGGTGCCATGGGTTGGAACCCAAAGCATACTTGGAATGGATTGTGCTTGGTCAAGCTATGCAAAGCCCAATTGTATCCATGTTGTATGAAAAAAATCCCCTCATCCTATGTGCATGGATGTTTGAAGTGATACATCTAGATCATGTGAACAATCAATAAATTCACCACTTTTGTCTCACCATTAGTCTATGGATGGAAGGATGTGGACTTCATCAGCTTGGTATCCATCATATTCCATAGAGTGGACTAGAAGATGCTCAAGAAACTGCTATCTCTATCTGAGACAATGGACTTGGGGAGACCAAAATGGAGCCATACATGACTAAACTATAGTTGAGCAGTTTTTTCAACAGATATATTTTTATTATAAGCAATCATGATAGCCATTTGTTAAAAATGATCAACTACAACAAAAATATGGTCCTTGCCATGTTTTGAAGTGGGTAAACCTGAGAGAAAATACATTGAGATAGATTCCCAAGGCCTGGTTGGTTTTGGAAATGGCATGTACAATCCTTGCTTCTTATTTGTTGGCTTGGATATATCACATGGGGTGCAATATTTGAGGTACCTTTCTACATCATTTTGTATATGGGGCCAGTAGAATTGTTTTTGAATAACAGCCAATATTTTTTCTACACCAAAGTGTCCAGTTGTCCTACTGAAATGTGCTTCCCATATCATCTTTTGTTGCTCTGTAGTTGGAACACAGATGTGCCCCATATGATAGGGGACTTTATCTTTCAATTAGAAATCAAAAACATGTTTACTTTCTTGAATCACCTGATATGTATCATCAAAATTAGGATATACTTCATACAGAGCACCCCAAGTGACAGTCTCATGTTTGCACAGGTTAAGAACTATTATGAGTGCAGTAATTGGTGGGTGGCTCAAAAAATTTGCAGAGATATTTAAGTTACCCTTTTGTGTTTGATTATCAAATGGAATTATTACAGATATGTGGCCCACTTTTGGTGCTTCTCATTTCATAGTTTGTTCTACGTCTGGATGAATTCCAATGGTCTGTGGTCAGTGTGGATGACCTTCTCTTTCCCTAAGATGTAGTGTTTCCATTGTTTGTAAGCTTACACAATGGCATACATATCCTTGTCATATATCAGGTATTTCTTGAATGTATCAATGAAATTCTCACTATGATATGAAATAGGATGGGCATATTGCATGATGATAGCTCCCATGGCATATTCAGATGCATCTCTCATCAACTCGAAAGGTTGATGCAGATCTGGCAAGGTAAGAACAGGGGCTGAGAAAAGTTTATTCTTCAAATTCTAAAATGCCATTTATTGTATTTGGCCTCAATAAAATGTAGCTTTAGCTCCTCCTTTAGTCACTTGGGTTAGTTTCCAAGCAACATGTGAGAATCTAAGAACAAACCTATGATAGAAATTTGCAAGACCCAAGAAGCTGCAAAGTTCTATGAGGGTCTTTGGTGTAGGACATTCTTGAATAACCTAAATCTTATCTAGATTAACTTGGACCCCTTCCTCATTCACAACATACCCTAGGTACTAAATTGTTTTCATTTTGAATGTGCATTTGTCAAGATTTACATACTTGTGCTCCCTAAGAGTTGTAAGCACCTTACAAACATGTTGCAGATGTTCCTCATATGTTCTGTTGTTGATGAGTATGTCATCTAGGTAGATAACCATGAATGAGTTGGTGAAGGGTCATAGGATGTCATCCATCATCCTCATGAAAGTTGCAGGTGTGTTAGTTAAGCCAAAAGGCATAACCAAACATTTAAAGAGACCCTCTTTAGATTTGAATGCAGTCTTCCAGACATCGGTGGAATCAATAAGAATTTGGTGATAGCCACATTTGAGATCAGTTTTGGTGAATAACTTCACACCATGGAGTTGGTCCAATAGGTCATCAATCCTAGGCAGAGGGTAGAAATTCTTTACAGTGATTTTATTCATGGCTCGATAGTCAATGCAAAGCCTCCATATTCCATCTTTCTTTGGTACCAAGATAATCAGGCTACCATAGGGTGAAGAGCTTGGCCTGATGTGACCCTTTTGAATCAATTCCTAAATCTATATTTTTATCTCATCATTTTCCAAAACTAATATGTGATCCATAGGACTGTTAGGCAAAGGTGATCATGGGATCAAATTGATAGAATGTTTTCTCTGGCATTAAAGTGGAACTCCCATGGATGACTTGAATAAGTCATCATATTCTCCTATGATTTGTCCCATCTTCTTCTATTATTATGTTGATTATGTAGTCAAGTTTTCAACATCAACCTTCTTGGATTTATGTGGTTTGACCACCATGAGAATGAATTTCTTTGTCTTCTCCACCAATCTCTTACATTATTTATCACTAATCAGGGAGACAAATGTGGGAGGTGGTACCTCTAGTTCCCTATAACACCATGTTCCAAGAGTGAGGGTGATTTTTTAGGTTCATGATTCATAGATGCCATGTTGATCATACATGAATGGCTGACCAAGGAGTACATCACAAACATCTAGATTGACCACATCACACAAGACTTCATCTTGGAAAGGTTTTATTACATATGAAAGAAAACACTGATGGGTGATACGGAGGTTTCTCCCTGGGCTCAACCATCCAATACTATATGGATTTGGGTGAGGATTCATGGATAGATTTAGACTTTTCACAACTTTAGTAGAGATTAAATTATTTTGACTCCCACTATCAAGAATGAAATGTAGAGGCTTACCTTTTACCCATAATTTAGAGTGAAATAACATGTCTTTGTCATATAGCCTTTCCTTATGGGTTTGTGATGAAGTAACGATGGTATCGGGCTCAGAATCTATGATCTCTTCTTCATCCTCTTTTACTGTAGGTTTTGTATGAGATAGAGCAGTAGATGTCAAGTATTATGACTCAAAAAGTAGTGACTTGATGGCTCAACATTCTTCTTTGGAGTGAGTTCCAATTTTATGGTAATCACACCATTTTCCAGCCTTCCCCTTTTAGGGTTTCTTATCTTAAAACTCCTTTTACTTCCAATTTTGGCCTCGTGTTTGACCTTCCTTGTCACTTTTGTATTTTGAAGGCTGACTCTTCATATTCTTTCTTCCATGCTTCTGTTCAATCTTCACTGTGAACTTGTATGCCTCACTAAGGGTTTCCAAATTGAAGAATTTTATTTCCCCCTATATATACCATTATAGTCCACCATGATATGTGAGAGTCTTATATTTCTCACTTTCTTAGATGCCCAATCTTGCAGACAGAAAATGAAAAATATCAGTGTAACCTTGAACAGATTGGTCCTTACCTTGGCAAATTTATTGCCACTGTATGTACATATCATCATATGCTCCAATGGGATAGTATTCTTCCTTTACCTATTTCATGAAATCATCCCAGGTAGGCTCCACCTCAAGGCCAATGTCATCTATACTGAACATCTTTTTGTACACTTCCCACCAATTTTTCATGGGCAATGATGCTTTCAAAAGAGCAAAAGTGATCTTTTCTCCATCGGTGAATTTATTTACAAAAAATTAGGAAGACAATTGATCTAACTAATTTTTTACTATATCAGCATTTATTTTTCCTTCAAATGTAGGGATATCAAAATTCACCTAAACCTTGAAGGGTGTTGGGGCAGTAAAAGGATGTTCCATGGATGAGGAGCCAGGAAGTGCAGATGAGGAGCCAAAATTTCCCATTGGAATTTATTAGAGAATTTGGGTGAATTGTTACAGCATCTGTGCTTATTTCCATTAGAGGGATCAATTCACCATTTCCTTGAAATAATCATATGTCTCAGTGTCATCCACCATTTGAAGTCATTTAGAGCGAATAGGTGGATGGTTTGGAAGCTATGTTTTTTTCCACCCAAGATTCTTGTAGCCTGACCTCATCCTCAGGATCATACACTCTCAAGACAAACCACTCTAATAACATTGATCCAAAACTTATAATTTTTTATTGACATATATTTCAAGAACATTAAAATAACATAATAACAATGAATTCTCTAAGAAGAGATGTTTCATTACTCAAGATTGCAATACAACCATATGCTTATCTCTGGGAAGAGATGTATGATTTCTATTTTGGGTTAAATATTCATTTATACATATTTTTAAGGTAGTATGAGAATGTTTAAGGTCACCAATCTTAAGGGAGATTAATTGGTTCAACTTTCACAATTTAAAATAATACAAAATTTGAGGAATTACTATTTTTAGAAACTTACTATTTTTAGACTACACTACTAAAATTAAAATTTGGGGCACTTTCATTGGGTTTTTTAGGGTCAAAAACCACCAAGAAAATATCTATGCCATCTCACCACATTCTCCTCATTATTATCTTTCTAACGGTTCAAATGGGGAGTTAATCGAAGCTATGGTGCAAAAGTTATGGCTCCTGAAAGTTTCGTCATCAATTGGGGTAGAACCGCCCGGATCATTATATGGCATCACTCATCAAAATATTTGAACTTATCAAACATAATTTCCTTTTAAAGTTGAGATAAAAAACTTTGAGTAAAAACATCTTAAATCCCATTATCAACCATATGATTTGTCCTTTTTGATATTATTGTCTTGTATCTTAGAACATATTAATTGATTTTCACATTAGGTCCTTGTTTGATCTTTGTAATTTGAGTATATGATAATTGTTCATTGATGTTGATATAAAAATGTGTTAAAATTTGATTTTTCAATGGATTAAAAACCCTTGTTTATTGAAAAGGAATATCATAAAATCATCTAATATCATATTCTTTGAGACTTCTTGGAAAGATATTTGTTAACAATTTATCATTATCTACATAATCTAGATAAGTTACATGGAATTCATGTGAATATTGTTCAGGATCACATTTTCCTTCATATATAGGAATTTTAATAGCCAAAACTCCAACTAGTAGTGGACAAGATGAAATTATGGATGTCAAAGGGCTATATAACAAGAAACATGAGTCCTTGGAGGGGTTACCATGAGAAAAAGTTTACTCAAGTTGAGATAACTTGTGAGGCAAGAATTGTATACTCAAGATTAGTATTTGTAGAGACCAAAGGAGGAGTATAAATAGTTTGAGTGGGTATAAGCATGGATATTTTTCAAAAACTAGGTGATGTTCCCAAACCAAGGGATGATGTTATGGAATTATAAGTAGGAATAGATGCAATAGTGGAAGTGACAAATTTGAAAATAGAGAATTTGACAATCTAAAAAGGCATTTATTATTGTGGGGATGTGGCCAATTTATCTTGATGATCAATTTTTGATGGTATAAGTATGATAATGATATTATTCACTTTTTGAGGGTGCACTTGAAGACCTTGATGAAATTTAGATAATTATTGCACTTGATTTGGATCTACTCCATTAAGCTCTTATGGATCAATAAGAGTTTCATTTTCATTATGTATATCATAATCCTCTTTATGACTTCCAGTATTACAATCAATTTGAACCTCATTTATAGTATACCAAAGAATTAGAACAATAACATCATTATGTGGCATCGTAGAAGAAACTAAAGGAGTATCCATATATGAAACATGAATGCCCCACACTCTAGCACTATGCCTCAAAGGCATACAATATAATATGAATAAAATAGAGCTGATGAATATGAATATAATATAATAAAAAATAAGGTATAAAGGATGATTTAGGCAAGGGAATTGATTGATAGTGTAGGTTCTCAAATATACTTGCTCAATCATTTATTAGTATTAGTCAAATATTTCAAAGCACTAACTATAAAATATAAATCATGTATGGAGGAAACAAACCCCATTTCTAAGGGTACATTGAGAGTAACTTCCCTAGACAATATGCTCCTCTTTGATGCGCCACAAATCAAAAAATCAAAACAATCCTCATAAGGTATAAACAAGGTCCCTAGCCATTTCTAATATACCATGAGGTGTGTGTAAATTAAAATCAATGTTTAGTGTTGTACAATGGCTTGAGTATTGGAATAATATCCCTTACACCACAATGTCTATAAAATTGATCACCTCTTGGATTGTAATGATAATCACTAAGTAATTTTGCATCAAAACACAGTTCTAAAAATTAGCAACAAGTAATATAAAAAAAATTGTTTAAGGAATAAATAATTTTTTGAATATTCACTAAAACCCTAAACTACATAAAAATCAAGAAAACAAGAGGCAGTGTTCTAATAAAAAATATGGATTCACCAGAATATTTAATGTTCTTTTTTATTTAATAAAGAAATGCTTAGAAAAATAAAGTATTGAAAATTAATTTAGATCTATAGAATATACATATTTGAATGTAAAATGCATAATTTAAAATAAATTATAAATGGTAAATTGACAAATAAATATGAAAACTATCCCAAATTTAGTTTATGTTGATTGTGTAGGCTTACTATTGATGGAAACTAGCTAAAAAGACATGTGAACTATACTACAACTAAAATCAAGATTTCAAACCACACTAGAACAAGGCCACTTTAGGAAGACATTGATGCATTTTTTGCCTTATTTGTTGACTATGGCCATGTCCTAGTTGACTGTGCAATTTATTTTCCTATTTGGATACCTACACCTATATGTGAGGTTTTTTTGATTAATTGTGTGTATCACTTTGTAACATGGAAGACCTGCAAAATACAAACCCTAGCTCCTACATAACAAACAAACTAGAGATAAAATACAAAGTGGGAAATTGGGCAAGGGAAATAGTTTATATATCCTCATAAAACCTCATATAATCATAGTGATTCCTACATAGCCCAAATGGGCCTCAGGCCAATGTAGTTTTCCATCCTAAAGTGAGTGTGTGAATCTTGATATTTACAATGTGAATGTAACTAGATAGATGGACTTAAATTCCTAATAATGAGTGTCATTGACCTATAATAAAATGACTTAAGAATTAACATATAACTATTATAATTCAATATAAATTGAGTTAGAAAGAATAGTACTCTTTTGCTCAAAATGCAGTAGTTTGAAATTGGGATGCTATGTATGATTTGAATGACCTTGATGTGCTTATATAAATGAATATTTAAAATATTTGCATTAACTAACATTACAATAGGTGTGGGAGAGCTATTTTGAAATGTCTTGATTTTTAGAAGTGACCATTGGTGTGTGGGAGGTAATGGCACACTAGGGGATAAGGTTTTAGTGCACTCTTATCTGTGTAGCACAATCTTATCCCATAAGGTTAGAGTCTACTATAAATTATTTATCATGAGTTTTTATGTTGAATAGGGATGAAATAGGGATGTTTATATGATATTTTTAGTGTTTTATAGGCAACAAAGGTTCTCATATATATTGAAAGAAAATAGAGTGATGAATAGACCAAGTAAGGTAGGTAAGGATCTTAAGAATAAACATTGTTAAATGGTTAATGATTAAATTTGAGTGTCTAAACCATCTAAATTTTAAAAGTCATCATTTAATTCAAAATATTGTCTATTTTAATGTAAGTTCATATTTTTTGGCTTAATTAATGTGCTTATGACATTTAACAAGATGATGAATGATGTCTTCTAACCATTTTTTTATTCCTTTTTGGTTGTTTACTTGGATGGCATCCTTATTTTAATCTAGACATGGGAGGACCACCTAAAATAGGTTTGACAATAAGTTATGAGCATCACAATTAGTCATAAGATATATGTAAATAGGGATAAGTGTTATTTATATTTTTAAAGTATACAATATATAAGAGGTTCAAAGCATAATAGTGTGTCCCACTTTTTGACACAAAGAGGTCACATACACTTCCAATCTCCCATCAATATATCTTGAGTTTGGATAATTGATATTAATCAAACATATGTGTTTAAGTTTATATATGCAAATATGTAGTGCATTAACTATTGATTAATTTGACCTCAATTCAAATTAGTTCAACCCCTTGCATATTCAAATTTGTCATAGGGTCACCTAGGTTGTAAAATGTGCACAATTGTCTTTAATGAAGTCAAACATTATGTTTTATCTTTGTCATTTTTGTTTAGGTTGGTACTATGTAATATAAGGCCACCTTTTGTGTCATTTAATGAACTTGTACAATTCTCATAAGATTAAAAAGGTGTCAATATGAAATATAATGTCCCACATGTCAGGAATAGTCAGAAAAACTATTTTGAAACTAAATTCTACAAGTTCAACGTCTATCCAAGAAGGTAAACTACAAATAATGGAATTTCAAGCAAATTGTATAGACAGTGTACATTTTTATAATGTGTGAAAACTTTAGGAATGTCTCTTTAGATACCCATAGTTCAATTTCATTCTTGAGAATCTTTGAAATACCTAAAATTGAGCAAAATTGATTCTCCTTTCTCATCACTCTCTTAGACAAGGTCAATCAAGTCAAAAAAATTCCTTCAGTATAGACAGAAGGAGAAGAGTTGAAGTGAATTAACTTGGTGGGTGAAATTATTCTTTGTACTCAAAATTCATGGCCATAATTCCAATTTTGGTGATTTGTGCTTCATAAACCTTTGTTAAGAGTGTTGGTGACTCTAAACTGCCTACACGCCCCCATTGGCTTTGGTTTTCTTATCTGATAGAATTGGTCTATGAAAATAAAGTGTTGTACATGGAATTTTAGGACATTTTATTCCTTTTCATGTTGGATTCAACTCATTTGACACGTGTGAAGTGGAATTGATAAGCAAAACTATCTCATTTTACTAGTAGAAGACTCTATTGAAGTCTGCAGACATTGTTATCACAGTTTCAAAGCTTATATTCTTATATTGGTATTTAAAACATAGGTGATATGTTGTGTTAAATATCTCATTTCATGGTGATCAGTCTCTCCTTTAAAGGTATAGTCTTAAGATTAGCATTGATGGAGTGAAAGAGTCTAAGACACAAGCACAATCAAGAAGCCCTACAATAGTCACTTATAGAACTGTGTGAGACTGATTAGATAGATATGTTGATGAGTTTGAAGCCTCTAAACATTCATAAGATCTCATGTATCATCAGAAACATATTTTAACCATTGAGAGACCTAATGTTGGCAAGAGAGGACTTAAAAGATAGTCAGAATTGCACACATCATATCTCCTTGTGACTGTCACCTACAGTTGAGAGCAACTAAACCTTGATCAGTCATGTTGATGAAACAAGAAGGTCTCAATATTATGAGAAGACTCTCAAGGTGTCAATAGTAATATTGAGCTATTCAAAGTGTTAAATATTGGTTGTGAATACCAATTCAACATACATAGCCTTATATCATATAGACCTATAGGCAGTCTACAACAGTGTTATGAGGTCAACCCAAATGAGATAGAGGAGTGTTGAGATGGTGTTTAAACTCAATTGAGACCTTCAATCAGGTTTGAGAGCATTGAGAGTATCATTATGATAATGATGATTCCATTATATGCAAACAGACCTAGAACCACGTCCATAGGTTGATAAATTTACTATTGAGAAGTTTTACCTTAACTTCTCTAAATGAGGTTTTGCCCATACACTAGGTCATCCCATGGTTAAGTGTCTTGAGGTGTAGATAGGACTAATAACTTCTCTTTTGTAGTCTAGGCCTAGAGATAATGTCTTGACATAATAAGGTGGTTGATTGATCAAGAGAGAATGATATTTGAGTGGTTTCTGATTTAGATAGGTTTTGACCTAAAACACTCAGTAAAGACTATGTTGAGATGACTAAAAGCAACACAACTTGTAGTGACCTATAGTGTACTGATAATAGTGATTGAGATTATGGTCTCAAAGAATGATATGAGATCATATAAGTTTGAATTAACCTAATGAAACATATTATTCACACATAGATGAGTACCTATAAGATCTTTCCAACTTCTATCTAATGAACATCTACATGTGACATAGTAAGTACATATAGAAGACTAGTTCTAGCTAGTGGAGAGAGGAAATTTGAATGTTAGCATAGCCCTAAGGTAGGAGTGAGTTAAAAAAAATATGAAATTATATTTTTACCTCAATAGGATCTTAGGTTATGATAATAAATGTTCAAACATAAATAGACACTTGAATGAATCCAATTTTCCTAAGATGAGTATCTACAATCTACTACAGTCACAAATTAGCTCATGGTAGTGAAAGATCTTGGATAACATACTGAGATGTAAGATAGATGAAAATGATTGAGAACACCCTCATAGTGGTAATATAAAATTAATATTATTCTCAGATAAATGAAGTAGATCAAAGACAATTTCTAACTTATCACTCAGTCTGAAGTTTCTAGACCCTACAGACGGTACATAGGGTTAAAAGCTAGTCTTAAGAATTTGTGACTTTGAGATCTCTAGAAATATGACCAAGCCTTGAAAATTTGTATAGAACATCATCATGAGATATATTAGACTCTCATGGCCTTATTTTTTCTAGTCATATAGTGTAAGTGCCCACTTTTTTATCTCAAACAGAGGACACTCCTAGTCAAGACAAAATTGTAGGCAGAGTACATGAATGAATAAAGATGAAATAAGAGACCTTGGGTGACTATGAGATGATGTATACCATTATTTTGGATGCTGAACATGTTTCTAAAGTCAACTACAGTCATGAAAATAACTCACAAGTGGTCAAAGACTCAAGGAATGTAGTCTAAGCCTATTAGGCCTAAACTGAGCATGAACCCTAATGGCTTCCAACTTCACTTATAACATCAAGTGACTTGTAAAAACTAGTTTATAACATTAATTTATAAGTGGAGAGTCCATATTAGTCATTGTTTTTTAGGGAAATAGCCTAAATTGGTCATTTTGGCCTAATTTAGTCTCAAGCCTACTCAGAATGCCTAGATGGAGCTCGAGAGCTATCTTCAAGTGCTCATATTTTTACAGAACAACTACATGAGACCTCAAAAAACTAAGAGTATTTTAGGAGGGTCATAAACTCAAAATTTTTGGAATTGGTTCAAGGGTTAGACATCTAACCTTTATGAATCAACGTTAAGAAGCTAAGAGACCTAAAACCCTCTCAAACCCCTTATACAAAATTGATGGATAAAAATGATTGGAGATACATGTAAAAGTGGCTAATTGGTAAATAAATTTATTTGAACCTACCTATCACTCACCTAGGTTCCACGACATCCATTTTATCCATACTATCTGTCATGTCCCCTTTTTCTAGAGGACATTGACAGACTTCATGATTAGCCTATTATGCGACCTTCATAGGCTAATAGGATGGATAGAGGTTCATAATGGAGATTGGCTTAACTTCAATTTGCAGAATGGTTTCAGGGGGTGTTCATTCAGGGTCTTTCAGACATGTTTGCTTGATGCTCCTATTATTTAGGGATATTTGACATGCAGCGGAGCACCCTTATTGTGGTATGGTCATGTGCATAATCACTCCCTGATTCACCAGCTTCGATCGGTTCGAGGATCCAACATATATTGAGGGAGATATTAATATTTGATTGATTTAATCAAATATTAATTATTTGGTCTAATTTTAAATTAGAAACCCTAATGCTAATTTAAGAAACCCTAATTAGGGCAAGCATATCTTTTGAGGGTATAAGGGTTTCACATGGAGGCCATTATTGATTATGTATGAATTAATTATTGAATTGAAGACAGATTTTGCTAAGGGTTTTCCCTGAGAAGACTGAGCCAAGGCTCCAGGATTCCATTTGCAGTGGAGAACGTCAACTCTTCATTGTGTGCGATTCAGAGGCTATGAAATATCAGTTGATCTATTGCCAAATTGAGATATAGCTTCATCCAGAAGTTATCACAGAGGTTTCAGGTTTGAGAGATAGCTTCACCCAGAAGTTATCATAGTATTACAGGTATTTGAGAGATAACTTCACACAGAAGTTTATCACAGAGCTTTCCAGGTATTTCTTGATTTAGTTTATGTTTTGATTCAATAAATTATACAGATAGATATCCTCTGTATTAGAGCTACATATCTTTAGATCCAGGGTTGAAAACAGATAGGTTGTGCTAAATTGGCGGCCGTATGAAGTCCATACAAGTCCATACAGGCCCACGCAGATACTGACTTTGGCAGACAGAGATCCCCAGTGACTGACATCAGCCGTCTGAGGACTGATGTCGGTAGATAAGGACCTAAAGAGACCGACGTCGGCAGTATATCGACCGACGCCGGTGACTGTGTGTTCGACACAGCAGGCCGAGACTTCCAGATTCATATTTGTTTCCATATTTGCACAAGATCAGGGTTTTAAAATAGTATTGTAATATTCTTTGAGGTGCATGACAGAGATCTATTGTAATAGTCTGAGCAAATAAATAATAAATTATATTGTGGTAATTTGTTTATTTGAATTGATATTCTGCAAGTTTGTATCCAGATCAGAGCTTTTATTGTAGAAAAAGGAGCCCCTAAGTAAGGGACATCACAGTGGTATCAGAGCTTTTTCTTAGAAAAAGGAACCCCTACGTAGGGGATATTATAGTGGTATCAGAGCATTTGTGCAAAAAAAAAGAGCCCCTAAGTAAGGGACATCACACTATCACTTGTATAGATAGACTAAAATTTGAGTTTCTTCCAAGTTTTGATGAGTTTTATAGGTACACATGAGAATTGGTAGATGAAATTCATTTATGGAAGTATATGGGGACATTTTTTAAATCCCTATACTCACATCTTACCCAATTTAATCATAGAAACTCTTTTTCTAATCTTTTCATTGCAGGCAGTCTTGGACAGTTAGTGAGAAAACAAAGTGACTACCTAGTGAGAAGATAAGAGGTCTGATATTGGATATTTTTGAGGTCTAACTGATTGATTGGAAGACAAAGGGAATTTGAACAGATCTCTTAACACCTCTTCTACTTATTTATTAAGCAACTACCAGTCATCTTGATGATAAATGTGAAGACAAGCCTAGAAGGGCTAGTGAGTGATTGCAAATAGTGAGCACAAGTATCAAAAGGAAGGCTATTATCTAGAGGAATATTTGATTATTGTAACATCTTGTTTCCAACATCCCATGATAGATAATATGTGTCAAATACTTCCTATTTTAGTTTCAAGTAGTTAAGTGATGCTTCATCATGAGGGCAGTTTCAATAAGGATAATTGAAGTCTCTACACCAATTTTAGGAGAAGGATGTAATTTTGATGGACACTTGTCCATGATAACCTCCAAAAAAAAAAAATCTAATTCATTCTCATGAAATTTAATTAGTTTCCAAGTCTTGACACTTGGTTTTATGACCTTTCCACTTCCCTTCTTCTCTCTCCTCTCTTATGCTCTATATATGCAAGCCTTTTTTATGTTTATATCTAATCCACACCTTGTATGGTGAAGCCATAATAGTTTTAATACTATATTTGTCTTTTAAATAAATATTTCCAATCTATTTTTGATTTCATAAGCTTCTTGTCTAAGTTTGTAAAGTGGTGTATAGTGGGATGACAAGTGATAACTATCTATCCTTATGTTTTATTTATTCTTTCATGTTTAATACAAGTATTTATCCCTCTAACATGTCACATGAAGTGTATTCAAGTGTATTGGTATATCTCTAAGTGTAAGGAGTAGCATTAGTTTTTACAATATGACCTCATGGTCACTCACCTTGAGAAGTACAGTGCATATCACCTCCATGTTTGAAACACTTATGTTAGAGCAATCTAGGATTTTGAGACTAGTGTTGTGAGTCATATTTCATAGTGTAAGTGTATGGTAGTCTAGTGGAGATTAATATGGTGTATCACCTCATTATTATAGGTTACTTTTATTTCCCTTCTATCCGTTTTCATCCAAAAAAGTAAGTAGTGTAGGTGATAAGCTATCAAAGACTAATGTAGGGAGCTATCCCTTAAATCTATAGGCTTACCTCTGTTATAGGCAACCCATAGGGATAAAGGTAATGAAATATTCCACTCAATATAAATAAGGCTTTAATAACCTCTTTAAGTTGAAATATTGAGTGATAATAGTTCTATCATGCCTCGTGGGACTATTATCTCAATTACATCCTATCAAGGTGAATATTGGTCTTGACAACATCATAATTTCATATAGTGTTCTACTTAGCATTTGGAGACTCCAATAAAGGTAATATATGATTGTATACCAAGTTTTATTATTCCATTTTTTCATACTTCATGGTCCTTACTATGTCAATTAATAATAGAGGAAACTATCCTATATATCCACTCCCTTAACCTGAACTTCCTCTTGAAGTTAAACATCCTCAACCTATCTTGACATTTGAATAGCAAAAGGACTTTTCAAGCCAAGAAGATCAAGATAATGAAGAGTAACTTGAGGACAACATGGATAGGTAGCATTCCTTCCCATCCTTTAACACAAAAAATCCTAAACACCTCAATGCATATGATGATATACCTCTTAATTCCACCAAGAGTGTTCCCACTTTCAATGGGGAAGGTCCAATCACCCCAAGTGAGCATATTAGGGACATTTTTAATTTTTGAAACTTTCATAATGTTACTAAATTTAATATTATAGTCATCCTACTTGCCATGTCTCTTAGGGGAAAATCCCTTGACTGGTATAAGATAATGTTGAGAGGATATATCACCACTTGGGATGAGTTTGGAGAGTTATTGATCCAAAGGTTTGAGGACAAATTTGATCGCACATCACTCATTCATCCACTGAATGTGATTCAAAGAGGCCCTAAAGAAACTATGCATGACTTCAATGAGATGTTTCAAAGAATTTGTTATAGGTAACCCACAGGCTTAGAGGTAATCTAATGTTCCACTAAATCTAGAGAAGGCTTGAATAACCTATAATATTAACATCTAAAAAAAAACATTGAGTATTTTTTAGGATTTATTTTTGAATTATTTTTCTACCTAGTGGGACACAGTATTATTATTTAACCCAGGATACATATTAGACAAGCATTATGTACACTTTGACCTAGAAAAGATTAGAAACATTTTATAATGGCTAAAATCAATAAAACTTACAAAACATGGAAGCTTATTGGATTTATCCACTTTTCACTAATGATTCATACTTAGAATCTCTCATCTTTCATAGCCCCTAGACTAAATAATCAAAGGGGGAAAGGGCCAATTTTGTGTGAAACACATCATAGAAATAGTATTTTGAGGAGTTGAAAGGGAAATTTTTTTAGCAATAGTCCTTTCCTAACCCTAAAAATATATGACAACCCTTTCAAATTGAAACAAATGCTTCAAAATTTGTAATGCACTCAGTATATTTATCACCCATCATAGGCACCTAATTTCTTATCATAATGAAAAATTCATGGATATAGTATGCATCTATCTTAAATATAACAAATAACTTTATGTTGTTGTCTAGACATATAGGAAATGGAAGCAATGTATTTTAAGAATGGACACCATCATCCACATAGATCACAAGTTTATTTAATTAATTCCAACCTAAGAAAAATTATAAAATTTTAGCCACCAGAAGTGGTCAATGTACCAACAAGATTTTCACCTTAATATTAAGCATAAAAAATGTAGTTCCAATTATGTTTTAGAATACTTAATCTATCCATAAATTGCATCAATAACATCACTCTTGAATTTGTGTGTACATGAGACTTTTATATGGTCCATGTTGTTGGTTGTCATCCTTATTTTTATACCACATATAAAATACTTATTATGGGATAACAAGTTATAAACTACTATCTATAGGAAGGGCATACATGTCACTTAGTACACGTATGTGTTCCAATAATAAAATGACAAAATATAATTTTGGAGGTGCACTAAAATCAATTTTTATGAAGCTTCGAGGTGGAAAAGATAATGGCAGTGCTCCTAAAATATGTTGGTCAAAGTTTCATCATGATGTGAGCAAGTATAGTATGTCATGCATATCATGTGCAATATAAAAACCATCCAATAAAAATAGGATATTTATACATCTCTAAAAATTCTAAATTAACATTGGGATTCAATATCCATGGATTTCTTGTCAAGATTGCTTATGACTAGGCATTGTCATGACTATGTCTTTGTTATGGTTGAAAGGTTTTCCAAAATGACAATGTTTATGCCCTATATAAATGGGATCAAATCTAATAACACTATAAGACTCTACTTTGATCATATGTGGCTCCACTTTGGCTTACCACAAACCATTGTGTCAAACAAGGATAAGATTTTTATAAGTATTTTTTGGTTTAATTTAATATTTATGATGGACACCAAATTGACCAATTATGTCTCTCTTCATCCAAAAATAGATGTACAAACAAAATTTATTATCCTTTTGATGGTTCATATACTTCATATGTATAACTAAAAACATAAATTGGTATGGGATGATAGTTTGCCATACATCCAACATAACTTTAATCAAGTTTGACATGGCTGTGCAGGACATAACCCTTCTTAGTCTTGTCTTGGGTTTCATTTACAAGCCCCCATTGATGTTACGTTACATATTGTAATGGAGGAAACATCTCTCCATGAATATAATGAAACTAACAAGGCCATTATATTCATTGAGTGCAACTTAAAAATTCAAAATTAGGTGCATGAAATCCTATAAAAAACTAACTACAAGTACAAACAACACCATGATCAACATCGAGTCCCTCATCAATTTAAAGTTGGTAATAGATTATGGTTATATTTGTAAAAGGAACATTTGAAAGGTTGAAACAACAAGCTCAAACCTTTTTAATACAATCCCTCGACAATCTCAAGCAAGCCAACACTAATGTATTTGAGCTTTAAACTTACCACTCTATCTCAAGTTACGTCCAATATTCAATGTGTATTTGCTTCAACAATATTTTCCACCCCTATTGGAAACTTCACATATTGGTGAATGGTCACAAATCATAGAGTTAAATTTTGACTTTTCAATACCATTCACTATTAATTAGATCATAGAATAATGGTAAAAGATAATAGGAATCAATAAAATTCCCTATATCAAGTGATCAATTTGGGACAATTTGCTTACCAAGTAAATTGATTAACTAGGAATTGGATTCAACAAATGTTTTAAAATTTGGTTTAAGATATGGACATAATGTGGCCCATTTCTTCTCAAGGGGGGATAAAATATCTTGATAATGACTTGAGACTACTACTTAAGAGTAAAATTTTAGTTTCAGAAAAAAATTAATCTTTTAAGAAATTTCAACACAACATAAATGAAAGTTTTGGATAAATTTATAGCTCCAATAGACTTGTCATCGAGCCCTAGTTTTTTAAATGTCTTTCTATCAGACATATTTTTCTATAAAGGTATTGTGATAGAAACTCGAAGAATACCTAGAAATGTTATCCTTGACAAGGTGGCCTAATGTGATCGGGAATTACTAATAATTCTTTTTTTGGCATATCTTTTATTCTTAATAGGTGCCATGTTCGCATGTCTATATATGTTGAAAATATATTATTATTTTTGCTTATTTTTAAATGAAACTCTTATTCGCATGCCTATTCATGTTGAAAGGATATTGTTAATTTTGTTTAACTTTAAATAAAACTCATATTCACATGCCTATGCATGTTGATTGGATTTTATCATTTTTAGTTATCTTTAAAGTAATTTACTATTATTACTTTCCTTTAGTTATATTATTAAAAAATATTATTCTATTATAATTCATATTGGATAACTAATATATCTTTCATGGATTTTTTTCCTTTTTAGAAACTCTTTTAAAATATAGCAATAAAACTTTGCTTATTACTCTTACAAAAAAATTTCAATTTAAGATAAAATAATTTAGCTTTATTATAACACAATAATTCGTAACAATTGGTATATTGTCTCATAGATTAAAGAGAATCTAGTATCGATGAATAAATATTTTCCTTCAAAATCACCAATGTAAGTTTGGCATTCTTTTATATGTTGCATTTCATAAGAACACTTATGCAGGTATGTTAGTATTAAAAAATATCCCTATAGGAAAAACAATTCCTAAAAATGACCTTTGAATGACTAAAAAACATCTAGTAAGTGTTTAGGTGCTTATGGAAAACATCTAATTATAAAGTGTCAAGAAAATTTCTTGAATAATTGGGACCCACAAGATGACTATAAATGATAATGTACAAAAAAGACTATTGAATTTTAACAATGAATTTTCATATTTACAATAAGTCACCATATCTAAACATCCTTCCACATAAACAATGCCGCAAATCACCAAATCCCTATAAGATGAATGAGAATTAGTTTTGAAGATAGTGTAGAAATTGATCTTGATAACATGTTTAAGAATAGAATACCAAAATAGGGACTACTACATAATCATGGCATAAAATGATAAAATTGTTGCTTAATACATATATATGTGTAAAATGCACTTCAAAAATATAACCCTAAAGACAAGTAATTTGATTTCATATACTTGAGTTATAAACATGAAACAACATTCAGTTGGAACAACTTCTTGAAGTGTTACATTATTATAGGACAGAAACAACCTATGAAATGTCTATTTCTTTTGAAATAGGGTTAAGAATGTGACTACCCTTGGAAGCCAACCACTAACAACCAAAATTAAAAAACTAGGGATGTTGATGGAAGATATATTTTGTTCTAATGACTATTTTTAGTGGTTCTATTTTCATTACTTGTATGCCCTCATATTGTTTGTTCTAATGAGTATTTTCAGTGGTTTTATGCCCTCATATTCCAGAGTATTTTCATGTCTAAATTAGAGCATGTATTGTTGAGAGTAGATGCCAGAACAAAGTATCACTTACATCATAGATGCAAAATATGGATTCAAAACAAAAAATTACTTAAAGGCATCATCATCATTTGAACGATATTAAACTGATATTATTACCAATTATACCTCGTATTTGACAATAGAAATTAATCACAAGTAAAAAATAATGAAAATGCTGGATCAAATCTACAAACCTCTCCAAAATAGGTTAAACAAAGAGCCTTGGAATGTTCTACTCACTGTTGCTGAGTTTTTCAAAATTATAGTTGGGGTTTTTCTTTTTGTGAAAAATAATTTACTTGGTTTTCACTTGAACAATGGGGATGTTATCACACACTTTATCACTTGTAGAAAGATATTAACATATTACATGACAAAATTAATTAACTTAATAATAATAATAATAATAATAATTATTATTATTATTATTATTATTATTATTATTATTATTATATAGATAAATTTGGAAACTAATGGTAGAAATAAGTACAATAAAATGAACTAAATCAATGAAGATACATAGAATCTACAAACTAAATACTAACCATTTGTGTATGTTTGTGCTCTATCAAAGGTGCTTTGTGTTATGTACTTCACTTTTCCAAGGCATCGTACAATGTTATTTCCATAGCATTTTAAGGCCTCTAATAACTAAACCAAAACCATAAATAAAAAAAGAGAATATTAATTTCTAAGAATTACCAAAATAGTTGAAAGGCACGAAAAAGTGCAATCAAGAAATGTAACAATAGGTAGGGTCACCATGACTATCATAGGCATTACATTATTTGATATTGTACTTTTGCATCCATCATTGAAATACCTTTGTTATGAATAGATAATAATGGAAACACACTATAGTAATAATTTCACAAAGTAGAAGGCGCAGCTTAATAGATGAAATATTTGTAACTTAAAAAGATAAGTGGATCTTAGTTTCAATGATATATCCTCTTCCATCATTTAGAACTTTACAGTGGTAGGAGCTCGATACAAGATGCTTAAATATGAGGTTGAAGACTAAAAATTAAATTTTACATTGCAAGTTTTAAATTAATGAATGCATTCTAAATACAATATAAAGGTAAACCTTCAAGGTAACACTACGTTTCATTTAATGAAAACCTTTTCACTAATTATACTAGAAATAAAATAAGTTAAAGTAATGCAATAATTTAACAAGAATATAGATTAATATCAAAGGCATCCATAAGGCAAGCCATGTCATCACAAGATCCACAAGATACATTTCTCTATTTCAGAACAATTTGGATCAAAGAGTGCAGATCTTTTGAACTCAGTAGTAATTGAATGAAATCCTACATTTTTCAATGCAATCATCTAATAATTCCATAAATACTAGATTATTGGGACTTCATTCAATAGTATCACATTTGGGCCTATAACCATATTTTATCAATACCCTTCATTGAAAATATGTCCATATAGTACTTTGAAAAGAAGTAAAATATTTTAGTGGAAGAAGGATTTATAGTGGATGGATAATTTCTCTTTTAGGGTTGGCATTGCCTGGAAGCTTTGATTTGAGGGGCTTACTAGGTTAAGTATTGATTGACCATGTTTCCTTTTGTGCCTTGTTAACAAAGGATGTGGCACCACTATATGGATGAGTTTCCCTATGTTTCTTTGATGAACTCATAATGTTCTTTATCCCTTACATGGTAACTACATTTTGAGTAGATACAGAGATAGAATTTGAATGTGTCCCAAAATTAGTACTCTTCCTCCCAATCTATTAAGATTTTTTAATATTGTAACCTTACATTCAAAAAAAAGTTATAAACCTATAACTAGTAACTATTAAGAGTGTTTCTATAGAAAAAATAGAGTAGAAAGTGTAGTAATAATCTTTAAAAAAACATCCTAGCATGAAGAAAAAACTGTAGAAATTAGAAAAAAAGGAAAGAAATAAATCAGGGAAATCAAATTAATTTGTCCATATCTCTCCCCATTTGCTCTCTTGTCCCCTAAATTGGGTAAAGCCTTCAAATATAGCTCCCAACACCATGCATTTATATAATACCACCTAAAAATATGGTTTCCATAGCAACATTAAATCTAACAAAAGGACATAATAATAGTTTGGAGTACAAGTGGTAAAAAAAAAATCTCCAGGGTGGCAGTATATAAAATTATTGTGACATTAAAAAGATATTTAAATGAAAAGGATAAATCATATAGGGTTAAATATTTAAATTATGTGTCAAATAACCTTACTAAGCAACTTGTTCATTAAAAAAAAAAAAAAAAAAAAAAAGAGGGCCTCCTAAAAGTAGAGTCTTATGTTTAGCACACACTCAAACAAGTACAATCTTGAAATGCCTTACAAGCAAAATATTTTTATTGGTTATAGAAAAGGTATCCATTGCACATATTAGAATATGAAACACCATTTTAAAATAAATATTACACATGTAGAGAAAAATAACCATAGAGGACCAAAAAATGAAGATATTCATAGAAGCAGAACAACCTCTAAGCAACCAATAATACTACACTTTTGAAAACATGTCACAAATAGTTATGTTGCTAGGATTTTTAAAGCTTTAAGAGTGGAAATTATCTTAATCCCAAGAGAAATCCAAGGGTAAATGTGCATGCATGCATCATATCCAAAAAAAATGTATATAATAATCAAAGTGCAGATGATATAAATTCACATCATATACTCTTGAACAAAGATAAATATTGGAAATAAAAACTTATTTTGAATTTTATTCATATGAAAAATCTGTAAAGATAAATGGTATTATTTTTTATACATAACAATGGTCTTCTTTTCTGTATAGTATATATTAATTTAGAAAACATAGAATATAAGATAAATGTGTGTCATCCATTAAGATTGTCCCTACCCTTCCACGAAGGTAGTAGACATAGAGAACTGATAGAGCATGAGAGAATCCATGTGGATAGAACAAGTTAGCATGCAACTCCATGCAATAATGTAGTAAAGATATAACATTCCTAATGTGTGTTTAAATTTGTGCATATGGTCATATGACTTAGAGAAATAATATGTGACTCTTACATCATGTCTAACTCTATTACCAGGGCTTGCTTGGTAACTATAGTCATTGGATAATTATTGGTGACTCTACAAAAATTATAACCCTCATGCACATATTTTTCAATATTCATTACATAATTATTAGGTTATCCAATCATCTCATATATATTATTCTCATCCATCCATTTTATACACATAGGATGATATCAATTTTAAGCACGTACAAGTCCAATTAAGATCTAATGTTAATTCCAAAATAGATGTTCTATATATATCATGAATAAACTGTATTGCCATACCATTTGATTAGGATGAACACTTTTTTATGATACCAACATAAGTTAGAAAATTATGGATTCTGACCACCAATCCCATTATTGGTACAATGCATGTTACAACATTAACATCATAGGAAGAATGTTTTTTTAATTCATGGATGTGGATGCAAGGGAATACACTTCACCTTAACATAGATAGTGGGAGTGAGAAAAATCTAATTTTTATGAAAACTTTAGGAAGGATGAGTCTGAAAATAACACCTCATCTATAATCTTTTTCCATTAGATGGTTGAACCAAGGTGGAGATATTTATGTTACTCAACAATGTATCCTTCCATAATAAATAAATCTATTCAAAGATGAGGTATTATGTGATGTGTCACCCTAGAGGTTTTTGATATTTAGCTTGGGAATGCATACATGTAGAAACAATATGGAATCTATTAGTTCAAGACTTTTAGTGTCATCATCACATTGGAAAGGCAATCTTATTGGATCCATGTGGTTACTCCTAAGAATATGATTATATTTTTAGTGAAAATCAATGTAGGTGTGTGATTGGTCACTCTAGGAAGCTTGTGTTAATGTTTATTAGGTCAGAGAGAACTCAACATGTCATTTCAACCACACAAACTACCATACAAAAAAAATTATACAAAATGAAAACAAGTGGAGTGGATCTTAAGAGATTGCGCATATGTCTTCATCACACCTATTGGTGTGCCCTTAAACTTCTAGGTGACACATCCCATTGACTTGATTCCTAGGACATTCTTACCAAGGGGACTAGTATACAAGTGGTCAATGCTAAAAATTAAATAGATCAAGCAAAAAATGTAATAGATAATCTAGAAAGGCCATATTCGGTCTAATGCATCACCTTGTGGAAGACCAATCATTTTAGCTTGAAAGAAAGATAGGATGTAGTGACTCTATATAAAATACAAGGCCTTAACATGATCACTATAAAGATTAATTATCTACTCCCATGTATCTATGACATCTTAGACCATCTCAAGGAAGCAAAATTATTCACAAAGATTGATTCAAAATGGGGTATCATCAAGTACCCATTGAGCCATCTAACACTTCAAAGACTTCATTTAAGTCCAAGGGAGCTCTAATTTCATGGTCAGTCATGTTGTTTGGCTTGAGTAATGAAACTAAAATATTTATGTAGATGATGAATGATGTCTTGCAACCATTTATTGATTAATTTGTGGTTTTTAACTTAGATGGCATCCTTATTTCATCTATACATTGGATAAGCACCTGCAATAGGTTCGACAAGTTCTGAACATCCTAAGTTGTCATAAGTATTATGCCATCGAGGATAACTATTATTTTGATTTTTAAAGTGTAAAATATATAGGGTACATAATATAAAATGATGGTGTACATGTTGACCTATAAAAGCTTAGAATCATCAAAGAATGGCCAACACCAATAATAATTACATAACTCAAAAACTTTTATGGGTTAGCCAATTTTTATCATCAATTCATATTTGTATTCTCTCATCTTGCATGCTTTTGAACTAAGAAATAAAAGGGAGAGTAAAGGCTAAGCTTGTGCAAAACACATCACAACAATGAGATTTTGAGGAGTTGAAAGGAAACTTTATTCAGCACCAATTCTTTGCTTACCTTAATAGATCTAAAGAAACCCTTTAAGATTAAAGTAAATGCTTCAAAATATGCACTCAATTTAGCTCTCACCCAACATAGGCACCCAATATCCTATTACATTGAAATGGTCACATATATAGTATGCATTTATCCTACATATGACATAACTTTATACATTTGTCCAAGCATGCATGAAATGGAAGTACTAAATTTTGAGAATGGAGACCATCATCCACATACATCACAAGCCTTTTCAGTTCATGCAAACCTAGGGAAAATTACATAATAGTCAGCATCAAAAGTAGTCTACATTCCAGTAACATTTTTACTTTAATATTAGACATAAGAAAGGTAGTTCCAATTAGGCCATAAACTACTCAACCCACCCTTCGATTGTAGCACTAACACCAATTTTGGATTCATGTGGACACAAGACTTATAAACTATCCATGTTGTATGGTACTGATCTTAATTTTTCCACCATTTATCAAGCACTAATTATGGGAAATTAATTTAAAAATTACCATCTACAAGAAAGACATATGTGTCACCTACGATATTTATGTGTTCCAATAGTAGGATGACATAAGGTGATTGGGGAGGTGCATTACAATCAACTTGTAGGATAATTAAGGGTGGAAACTATAATGGCATTGATTGAGAATTACTACTAGTCAAAGCTTTATCATGATGTGAATAAGTATATTAAGTCACGCATAGCATGTGTAATAGAAAAACTAGCCAGGATAAAATAGGGTGTCTATACACCTCTACCAATTCCAAATTGACCTTGGGAGTTAGTTTCTATGGATGTATTATCAATGTTGCCCATGAATAAGTATGGTCATGATTGTGTATTTGTTATGATTGATAGGTTTTCCAAGATGGAAGTGTTAGTGCCCTGTACAAAGGGGATCAAATCTAAAGATAATATGAAACTCTACTTTGAGTGTGTGGGTCTACTATGGCTTACCACAAACTTTTTTATCAGATAGGGACAATAGGTTTCTTATCACTTTTTGGTCTACATTATGGTTTATGGTGGACACAAAGCTTGTCAAGTGTGTCTCTATTCATCCATAAATAGATGAGAAAATAAAATTTGTTAACTTTTGATCATGCATCTACTTTAAATTTATAACTCAAAACATCCATTATTATGGGATGATAGTTTATCATACATCTAACACAGCTATAATCAAGCCCTCCATAGTTCTATAGGATAGAACCCCTCTTACCTATTTGTCTTGGGTTTCATCCATTATACCCCATTGATGTGACATCACCTATTGTAATGAAAGAAGAATTTCCCCATGCATATAATGAAAATGATAAGGCCACCACATCTATTTAACTCATCCAACAAATCCAAAAGCAAGAGCATGGAATCCTATAGAAAAAAAGTAATAAGTACAAGTAAGACCATCCCAATCATCCATTACCTCATTAATTCTAGGTTGGTGTTAAGGTATGGATACATTTTTAGAAAGAATGTTTGAAATGTCTAAATAACAAACTCAAACCTCTCAGATATAGAAGAACGTTTGAAAATTCCAAACATGAAACTTATATTTCTCTAATATAGAAGAACGCTTAAAAAGTTTAAAAAAAACTCAAACCTTTCTAATACATGGCCTTCACAATCATTGATCAAGTAGACCACGATGTTTTTGAGCTAAGCTTGTCACTCTATCTTGGGTTACATCCAATGTTAAATATGGTATTGCTCTGATGATATTCTCCACCCCTATTAGACACTTCATAAATTGGTGAATGGTTGCAGGTCATAGAGTTAAATTTTGAATATTCAACACCATTCACTATATATCATATCATAGATACAATGGTAAAAGATGCTAGGAATCATTAAATTTCCTTACATCGAGTGGTCAATTTAGGAAATTGTACTTACCAAGGAAAGTGGTTAATCAAGAGTAAAATTTATCAAAAGTTTCCACATTTGGTTAAAGAATTGGACATAGTGGGGTCTATTACTTCTCAACAGGGGACAAATGATCTTGATAATGACTCAAGACCACTACATAAGAATAAAGGTTTAGTTTTAGAAAATTGTGTTTTTTCAAGAATTTTTAGCACCACATAAATGGCAGTTTCAGATATATTCAAAGTATTTTTTGGAGCTCCAAGAGCCTCACCAAAGAGCTCTCTTTCTATTAATCAAAGCTTTCCATAAAGGTATTATGAAATAAAATTGAAGAATACCTCAAAAATTGGCCCCGAAAGGGGGCTCAACCCAACTGGTTATTATTAACAATTCTTTTTCTAGAAATTTTCTTATTATTAATAGGTTTCTTGTTTGCATACCTCAGCATGTTGAAATGATATTATTAGCTTGGTTTAGCTTTAATATGCATATTGATGTTGAAATAGTATTGTTAATTTTATTTAACTTTAAATAAAACTCCTATTCACGTACCTATACAAGTTGATATTATTAGCATTAATTATCTTTAAATAAATTTATTATTATTAATTCATTTGATCTATAAGACAAAAGTTTACTATATTGTGATTTAAAGTGGATAGCTAATATCTATTCTATGGAGATTATGTTTTTATAAACTCTTATAGTATCTTACAATACATTTTTGTTTATTAATCTTAAAAATTTGTGTCATTCCATATAGATTAATTTGACTTTATTATAACATACTAGTTCCTAATAGTTAGTGTGTTGTCCCATACCACTCCTCAATCTGAATCAAATATAATAGAATAAATATTCCCCATTAGAATCACCAACACTTAGGCATATATATTGGTAGTATTATTACTAATGTCTCCCAACTTTACTATATGTGGATATCAAATTATATTACAAGTGGTTTCTCTTTTCCCTATCACAAACATTAGGAGATTCTTAGTTGGATTTACCATCGCTCCACACACACACACACACACACACACATATAAAGGAGAGGATGGAAAACTATCATTGTGCATGTTTCATCATGGTCGATAATCACTTTGATCAAGTTTATGTTGCTTAACGTGGATCATAACAATCTTTTTGTAGAATTGATGAACGTGATAACTTCTAGACTTATAATCACAATGGCTCATGGTTCCCAAGTCTAAGTGGATTCAAATGATGATGATTTATATCAATGAAATCCACAAAGCATTTTCAATACTATGTAATTCATATCTAGTCAAATATTTTGTGCACAGCAACTATACCATTGATAATGAACACAAATTCTTTAACTATATTGGCAACGACAATGATAGTTTATATAATTTTACTAACCATGGTATGTTCCAATTTTGATAATTGAATTCAGGATTGGCTCTATTTTTAACTTAATTTTGAAATTTTTCTCATTACTCAAGCTTTGATTATTTAAGTGTTTATATAATTTTATGGTGATTAATAAAGTTACTTCATTTTATCATTTGACAAGCAATGAAAACAAATGGAATAGAAAGCCAAACACATTTCATAAATACATATTATCTTATGTGATAATTTATTTTGATATGAAAAAAATATTTCATAAAAATAAATTATTGTAATAATTATTTATGGAGGTCATCTCACACTTCCTTAATTCCCTTTCAAGTTTCCTATTTGTGCCATGGGGACATTTAGATTATTGTAAGAGTTTGGGACCTATGAGCGGTTTACTAAGGCCAATTTTCTTCAAGCATATTCTTTATATACTCATATATATCTTGCATCATAAAATAATTAAAGGTGTCATCCCTGATAACTCTTTAAACTTACCTCATCTTACCATGTGGATTCAAGGGACCCATCATGAATATTAATTTATCGAGTGTTATGCACTTAATCTTTTATAAGCTCAACAAAACCATTGATGGAGGCAACTCCAAAGATTTGTCATAAATAATGCCCCCTATGATTTGCTTGTAGTTATCAAAGAGTGGGTATATTATATTCTAGCCATCATCCATCTATTGATGTGGCAAAAGATATTTTAGAGAAGTCTTAAATATTTAAACCGAACATAAAATTACAGTAAATCTCATTATTTTGAAATATAATGAAGGCAATACCTTGAAAAAAATTATTTTTAGCATGATTATTTTAACATTACAATTCCTAAGCAAAAGAAAATTCAACTAATAATGATATACATTATCAGTGAAATATGCACAATACTAGAAAATATGAGTACATTACAATTCCTAAGCAAAAGAAAATTCAACTAATAAGGATATATATTATCAGTGAAATATGCACAATAGTAACAAATATTAAATAATTCATAGCTATCTTGATCAAGTATTTTTTGGCCGTCAACTATATTATTTATAAAGAATTAAATTAATATTAAAAATAACAATGATAGTCTATCCAATATTTTTTTTTTATTGGTAAATGCTTTTGAGTCATATCTTGGAGCTAGAAGCCAAGCATAAAGATAAGGATTGGACCCTTTTACAATCAGAATGTAAGGCCTCAAATACCAGATGAAAAAAATGTCTACAAAAAAAATCAAGATATCTAAAAAGAACCATCTGAAAGTGACCAACAACACGAGAAAACAAAACAACAGCACTACAGAAAAACAATATGGAAAAGAGATCAAAATGCAACCTACACATGACAACCCAATGGCTAAAAACAAACACCCTTCTTTGGGAAACCTAGAACCATACAACCAAACTAGGAGAACACAAATAAGTATATCTAACTTCCTTCATTAACAGAGGAGGAAAACTATCCACAAGCCACCATCAATATTCTTCCTCAATGAGAAAGAAGGTCATCTAAAGTCCATTGAACACCATCAAACACAGAGGATTTTTCTTCTACTCTCAACAATTTAGCTTTAGATCTGTACCCTTTCGTCTTGGAGATAACACCCACATAAATTTCACACTTAGTAATAAAAAGACGATGAGAGACCACTAAAAACTCCACCTAAGAAGGGGATAGCACCACATCAATAAATCGAACATCCTTGGGCATCTCTTTCAAAAGAATGAAAGAGAAGGAAAGATGAAATAACTTATCGTGGTTGTGCCAAACAAACTCTTGATAAGGTGTTCCATATTTTTTCTTCTAATAAAATTGAGATACTGATGAATTGAACCCACCAGCCTTGGATGGGTATTCTGTAATCCTACTATATCTTGCATCACCAAAAAATTAAAGGTGTCATCCCTGATAACTCTCTAAACTTGCATCCTCTTGAAATGTAGATTTAAAGGACTCATCATGAATATTACTTTATCGAGTGTTATGCACTTAATAATTCATAAGCTCGACCCTACAACCATCGAGGGAGTATCAATGATGGATGAATCTCCAAATATTTGTCATAGCTAGTTCCCTTTATGATTTTATTGTAGTTTCTAGGGAGCAGGTAAATTCAGGCCATCATCCATTTATTGATGTGATAGAAGATATTTTAGATAAGTCTTAAATATTTAATCCAAACACAAAACTAAGGTAGATATTTTTGTTTCAAAATAAAATGAAAGCAATGCCTTCAAAACAAATCCTTTTTAGTATGATTATTTAACACTACAATTCCTAAGAAAAAGAAAATTCAACTAATATTGATATACCTTATTAATGAAATACGCACAATACTAATAAATATTAAGCAATGCATAACTAACTTGATCAATTATTTTTTGGCCATCAATTATATTATTCATAAAGAACTAAATTAATATTAAAAATAACAATGATAGTCCATTCAATATTTTTTAGTATTGAAAATGTTTTTGAGCTAGAGCTTCGAACTGGAAGGTGAGTATAAGTACAAGCACCTAGCCCTTTTACAATCAGCATATAAGGCCTCAAATATTAGATGAAAATTAAGTCTACAAACTAAAATCAAGATATCTAAAAAGTGCCATCTAAAAGTGACCAACGACATAAGAGAAAATAGCAAGAGCACTATAAAAAAATAATAGGGAAAAGAGATCAAAATAAAACCTACACATGACAGCCCAATGGCTAAAAACAAACACACTTATTAAGGACACCTAGAACCACACAACCAAACTAGGAGAACATGGACAAGCATATCAAAGTTCCTTCGTGAATGGAGGAATAAAACTATCCACAAGCCACCATCAATCTTCTTCCTCAATGAAAAAGAAGGTCATCCAAATTTTGTTGAGAACCATCAAACATCAAGTATTTTTCTTTCACTCTCATTAATTCAACTTCATAACTACAACCTTTCTTATTGAGGTAGCACCCACATCAACTACATGCTTAGCAATACATAGATGAGGAGAGACCACTGAAAAATCCACCTAAGAGGGGTTCCGCACCACATCATGCAACCAAACATCCTTGGGTAACTCCTTTGAAAGAACGAAAGAGAAGGGAAGATGAAATAACTTATCATGGTTGTGTTAAACAAACTCCTAATTAGGTGTTCCATCTTTTTTATTCCAAGAAAGTTGAGATACCGATGAATTAAACCCACTAGCCTTGCAAGGGTAATCTGTAATTCGATGCCCTATGAGATTACAATGGAAGCAATGGAAGGGAATTCCACTAAATTTGAGGAACTAAGACCGAAAGCCACATACTATACACACCTTAATAAAATAGGGAATAAGTTTAGAGAGATACATAATCTCACAAGATTTAATGAATCTTTTTCCCATCAAACAATCATCCAACTTCACAAAGGATCCAACTTGACTGTCCACCTGCTTGATGAGTTCTCCATTCTTCAACAAGGGAGGAAGAATATACACCCTGATCCAAAGAGAAGTGATTTTAATCTTCATCAAGGATGGTTTAAATAAAGGAGAACATGGGAAGAGAAAAAAGTTGTGATTTTTAATAAACTAGGGAGTCAAATACCAAACTAAATCTCGATTCACAATAAACTCAAAGATAACTTGAAATAATCCATGATTGATCCAGGAAAAGAAAGAGGCAACTGATAAACTCTACACCAAATCAACCCAAAGAAAAATCTTAGAAAATGAAATAGGATCCCAGATACATTTGTCAGATAAGATTCTGTAGCCAAGAGTCAATTATAACCTTTCCATCTAATGATCAAAAAATTGAATTTTAGGGATATCCTCTAAGAAAGATATTACCGACCATTATCCATTCTAATTTTAGGGATATCCTCCAAGAAATATATTAGTGAAATGGAGTTGAGGGCCAATTATTCCCAATACATTGAATAGATTCATATAGAGTGGTCTTCCTTCTCATCAATATAAACCATTTATTCTGGAAGGAGTATGTACAAACGGAAAACATGCCAAGAATTCTCCACTTCTTGATGACAAAATTCATAAAATAAGTTATCCAAGATAATTTTCTTATTATGGGCCAATACCACAAGAAGATTACAACTTCTGGTCATTGTCTAAAATTCCAAATCATGAGAGACATGTTCGTGGAGATGAAAAATGTTGATAATGGACAATTACCATACACAATCCTCCTAAGACAAACAAATAGTTTTTTTATTTTTCAATCCTCTACTATAATTTAGATTTTTTTAGAGGAAGAGATTATAGCTAGCGATGACAAATAGGTTTATAAACCTCAAATAGAGACCCTCAAGCCCCCTAAAGTTTAGATATTCCCAATAATCAAATATTCTACATTAGAGTGCTAAAATGATTACAAATTTAAGTTTAATTTAAGAGTTAGAAAATATATTGACTATGGTGGTCTAAATATTTTAAATGTAGTGCTAAAATGAGTGAGAATTCATGTCTCTAATATAAGGATAACAATTTTGTTTTGGAAAATTATGATTTTTCAAGAATTTTTTGCATGAGATGAATTGTAGGTTTAGAGGCCTTTAGAGCATTTTTCTATGTTCAATAAGATTCATCATCAAGCTTTAGCTAGGTGAATATATTTCTAGCAACCTAAGATTTTTGGAAAAGTGTAATAATAGAAAATCATAGAATACCTAGAATCGTGAGCCCTAACAAGGTGGCCCAACTCAATTAGCATTATTAACAATGTTTCTTCTAGCAAATCTCTTATTATTAGGATTTTCCTACTTGAATTCTGAAAAATATTATTATAAAAAATAAATAAGATTCTTACTCAATGACTATGCGTGTTGAGTAGATGTTATTAGCTTTAGTTATCTGTAAAGAAAATTATTATTATTAATTTTCTTTAATTATAAGATAAGGGTTTACCTTATTGTATTTCAATGTGGATAGTTGATATCTCTATCATAGAGGTTGATTTATTTATATAAAATATCTTATTATCTTGTAATAAAGTTTATGTCTATTGCTCTTACAATTTGTGTCAATTCAATATAGAAGAGTTTGTTTTTATTATGATGATTCTAGTTCCTAGTAATTGGTGCATTGTCCTTCAAATTAACTCCTCAATCTAGGTCAATGGTATCAAATCAATTTAGATCATACATGTGACAATGAATGAGGCAAACTATCATAAGTTTAGCTTAGATATGGCAAACCCATCTGACTATTATCCTGATAGACACAAGCGACAAAAAATAGACACAAGAATAATGAGTTCATTAGACCTAGTAAATGGAATGCTCAAATATGCTCTACAAAATAAAAGGGTTGAAATTTTGACCCAATTCATAAATTCTCTAGCACATGCCAAGTCTAAGTACACTAATATCTCTAGAAAGGAGGCCCTTCTAAGTGTACACACCCTTTAAGGTACAAGTAAGTTTTGATATTATGATATTTGAAGGTAAAATAGAGGTAGATTTCTTAGAAATTTGGATCACAAAATTTTCATCACATTTTTCTATAAACGCTTTCTCAAGTTCAAAAAAAATGTTTGCTCTACTAATATCAAACCCTCATGTCCAAAATTGGTGAGAGGATTTAACAATCTAAGGATGATGTAGAGGATGAAGGTACAATATTCACAAATTCCTATTAGAGTGACTTTTTTAATATTATTACAAATAAGTATTATCTAGAAGATGTCTATGAGGAGAAGTACATGTAGTGATAATTCCTACAATGGAAGGAGAACCAATCTGATCAATATCACACAAATTATTTCCCTTCTCTATAAACAAAACTCAGCCTCAAGCATTATGAAAAGCATAGACTACTAAAATACAAAATTATTTTACATCGATATATCCAAACCAAGATAGGATTCCTAATTGTTGTAATAATGGGAGAAACCCATCAGTTTATAGTAGTAATCAAGGAAAATTTCAAAAAAAATGGAAGATTCTTGAAGAGCAGAAAGCATAATCAAATAAAAGAGGCATCTCCATGTGTGGAAGCAAGAACATAATAAAGAGGCCCTATAGTAGAGGTAAAACTAAATTTTTTAAAGAAAAAATCCCACATATAAATCCCCATAGGAGGAGGCTGGAAATGGTTTTGAGAAAAAAAGTAAAACAACTCATAACATAAAGAAATGTCATTCCAAAAGGACATTTTTTTACTGAGATGCATAACCTTGATTTGATACAAATATCTAATGAGGACAATCACTTTTTTCATTGTACTAACATAAGTAAGATAATTATGGATTTTGACCACCAATTCCATAGTTGGTACAAGCAATTTATAACATTATCATCAGAGGAAGAATGTTTTTTTCAGTTACAGATGTTGATGCAAGGGAATGCACTTCACCTTAACATAGATAGTGGAAGTGATAAAATATTTTTTAATAGAAACTTTAGGAAGGATGGGTCTAAAAATAACACATCATCTATAATCATTCTCCATCAAATAGTTGAATAAAGGTAGAGATATTTATTTTACTCGATAATATCTTCTTCCATACACAATTAATCCATTCAAAGATGAGGTATTGTGTGATGTGGCACCTTTGGAGGTTTGTGATATTTATTTGGCATGCATACATGTAGAAATAATATGAAAATTATTATTTTAAGACCTATAGTGTCATCATCACATTGGGAAGGTAATCTTATTATATCCATGAGGTTCCTCCTAAAAATACGATGAGCATTTTAGTGAAAATTAGTGTAGGTGTGTGATTGGTCACACTGAGAATATTATGCTAATTTGTAGTAGTTCAAAGAGAACTCAAAATGTTTTTGAAACCACATAAGCAACCATACAAAATAAAAATATACAAAAATAAAAATAAAAACAAGTGAAGTAGATCTTAAAATATTACACATATGTCTTTGTCACACATGTTAGTGTGCCTCTACATTGTCAGGTGACACATCCCATTGACTCAACTCCTAGGACACCCTTTCCAAGTGGACTAATATACAGGTGGTCAATGCTATAAAAAAGAGATCAAACAACAAATCCAAGAGATAATCTAGAAAGGCCATATTCGACCCAATGCATCACCTTGTGGAAGCCCAATCATGCTAGCTTGAAAGAAGGGTAAGATGTCAGGGACCTAGAACAATAAACATGCTCCGATGCCTACTTAGTCAGGATCTTGCTCTACCAATTAGAGCACATATGATTACTTCTTATATTAGCAACTAAACATGAAATTTAACCAGAATCAATAAGTAACTAGAAATATGAAACAACACAGGAATTGAGAGACAATACACAATTGTATTAATAATCACTCAGAAGAATATACAATAAGGAAGATGCCACTTCTTCCTCCACCTCAAAGGTTCACCACACCTCAATACCTTCTTCCCTCTCTCTCTCGATCACAACAATCAACTCCAATACAGAATTGATGTTCACCTCTCCAACCAGTCAGTAACACACTGCCAATTCACCAAGTACACAATCGTACTCCAAGTAGATCCCCTGCTCTCTGTTGCTACCTGTAAATCACTAGACCTTACTCACCATGTAGATATCTCTACACCCCTAAAGAACCCTTGTCCTTGCCTCACCAAGTCCTTATGATTCTTCAACCAGTACCCCGGTGGATCAGCTCCTAGACCTTGCAGACCCTGCAACTCTCCCTGATCATACACTCTCAGCACCCCTTTGGAACTAGGAGGAGCTAATCTAACTCTCTCTAAAAGCTCTATGGCTTTCTAGCACACATTTACAATACAACCATGAGTCTCTTAAATAGATCTCATCCAAAAAATAATTAGACACCTAATTACAATAATTAGATTCGCAGCTCTCAGTCTAAAATTAGCTCTAAACATGAAAACACATGGTTCGTCAACCAACTGCCCGTAATATACTCGCAGCTCAAACCACACAGGTGACTGACGTCGGTCCCTGTCTGCCTAGGGGTGCCGATGCTGGCTGATATATGATTGACGTCGGTTGCTTCCTGTTTCCTTCCTACCGACGTTGATTGGCATGACCGACGCCGGTTTCTGTGACACTCCGCAATTCTTCTGCAACCTCCTCCATGTCTGCATCAGTGAAGCTTTTAGCTCCACAACCTAACATAAGACATAGTGACTCTGTATAGACTACAATTCCCTTAAAAATATCACTATCAATATTAGGTATCCACTCCCATGTATTGATGACCTCTTAGATTGGATCTCAAGGAAACAAAATTCTTTGCAAATATTGATTTGAAATGGGGTACCATCAAGTACCCATTGAGCCATCTAACAGTTTAAAGACTTCATTTAAGTCCAAGGAAGGTCTAACTGAATGGTTATTCATGTTTTTTGGCTTGATAAATGCACCTAAAACATTTACATGGATGTTTAATGACATTTTATAATCATTTATTGATTCATTTATGGTTGTTTACTTAGATAACATACTTATTGCATCTAGTCATTGGATGAGCACTTGCAATAGGTTTGACAAGTTCTGAACATCCTAAATCATCATAAGCTTTATTCAATTTGGGATAAGTTTTATTTTTATTTGTAAAATGTAAAATATATAAGATATGTCATAGACAAGTATGGTACACACGTTGACTTAGAGAATATCAAAATCATCAAAGAGTGTCCCAACACTAACAACGATTACATAACTCAAAATATTTTTGAGGTTAGCTAATTTTTACTCTAGATTCATATTTGGATTCTCTCATCTTGCATGGCTTCGAACTAATAAATAAAAAGGGGAGAAAATTCTAAGTTTGTACAAAACATGTCACAACAATGAGATTTTAAGGAGTTGAAAGGGAAACTTTACTTAGCACCAGTTCTTATGTTACCTTTTTAGATCTATGAAAACCCTTTAATATTGAAGCAAATGCTTCAAAATATGCACTCAATGCATTTCACACCCATCATAGGCACCAAATCTCCTATCACATTGTAACATTCACATATATAGTATGCATCTATCTTGCATATGACAAAACTTTATGCACTTGTCCAAGCATATATGCAATGGATGTATTACATTTTGAGAATGGAGACAATAATCCACATAAATCACAAGCCTGTAGTTCATGCAAACTTAGGGAAAGTTATATAATGGTTGGCATGAAAAGTGGTCTACATGATAACAACATTTTCACTTTAATATTAGTCATAATAAAGGTAGTCCTAACTAGGCCATAGACTACTCAAGTCATCCTTACATTGTAGCACTAACACCAGTTTTAGATTCATGTGGCCACAAGACTTATAAATGGTCAATGTTGTGTGGTAGTGAGCCTAAGTTTTCCACCATATATTGAGCACTAAATATGGGGAAATAATTTACAACGTACCATCTGCAGAAAGGACATATGTGTCACTTGGGACATTTATGTGTTCTAATAGTATAATGATATAAGATGATTGGTTAAGTGCATTAAAGTTAACTTGTAGAATAGTTGAGGGTGGAAATGACAATAATAGTGCTCGATAATTACTTCTGGCCAAAGCTTTATCATGATGTGAGCAAGTAAACTAGGTCATGTATAGCATATGTAATATCAAAGCCAACCAACAAAACATAGGAGATTTATACACCTCTACCAATTCCAAAATTACTTGGGAGTCAATTTTCATGGATTTATTGTCAATTTTTCTCATGACTAGGTGTGGTCATGATTGTGTCTTTGTTATGTTTGATGAGTTTTCCAAGATGGAAGTGTCGGTGCCCTATACAAATGGGGTCAAATCTAAAGACACTATGAGACTCTACTTTGAGTGTGTGGGTCCTCTTTGGCTTACCACAACCTTTTTTTAGACAAGGACAATAGGTTTATTATCACTTTACGGTATACATTATGGTTTATGATGGACGCCAAGCTTACCTAGTGTGTCTCTCTTCATCCACAAATTGATGGGCACATAAAAGTTGTTAATTTTTTTATTGTGCATCTACTTCAAATGTATAACTTAAAACATCCACTAATGTGGGATGATAGTTTATCATACATCCAACATAACTATAATCAAGCCCTCCATGGCTCTGCAAGACATAGGCCTTCTTAGGTTTGTCTTGGGTTTCATCTGATATTCCCCATCAATTTGATATTAACTATTGTAATAGAGGAAACATTTCCCCATGCATAAAAGTAAATTGACAAGGCCACTACATCTACTTAGTGCATCCAACAAATCTAAAAGCATGACGATGGAATCCTACATAAAAACAACAAGAGTAAAATTAACACCATCACTAACATTGATTCCCTCATCAATTCCTGGTTGGTGATAAGGTATGGATGTATTTTTAGAAAGAACATTTCAAAGTTCTTAATAACAAACTCAAAGGTCTCTCAGATATATAAGAACATTTGAAAATTCCAAACAGAGAACTCAAACCTTTCTAATATAGGGCCTTCACAATCATCAAACAAGTTGACACTAATGTTTTTGAGTTAAACTTATCACACTATCATGGGTTACATCCAGTGTTAAATGTAGAACTACTAAGATGATATTTTCCACCCATGTTATATATTAGTGAATGATTGTAGAAACTCTTTTAATATCTAACAATAAATTTTTGTTTATTAATCTTACAAATTTATGTTAATTCAGTATAGAAGAATTTAACTTTATTATAACATACTAGTTCCTAATAGTTTTAAATGTATTGCCCCCATACTCAATCCTCAATATGAATCAAGTATCGTAGACTAAATATTCCCTATTAGAATCCCCAACATAATTTTTAGCATTCATAAACATTTTGCATTTCCTTTTTAGCATTCTTAAACATTTTGCATTTCTTAAGAGCACTTATGCATATATATTGGTAGTCTTATTGCTGGTGTCTCCCAACATTACTATATGTGGATATCAAACTCTATTCGGAGTGGTTTCTCCTTTCCCTATCACAAACATTAGGAGATTCTTGGTTGCATTTACCATTGCTCCACACACACCCACACATATAACTTGGGAGAGAGTTGAAGACTATCATTGTGTATTTTTCATCCTTGTTGATAATCAATTTGATCAAGTCGATGTTGTTCAATATAGATCGTAATAATCTCTTTGTAGAGTTGAAGAACGTGACATCTTCTAGACTTTCAAGTACATGGCTCATAGTTCCCAAGTCTGAGAAGATACAATGTAAGATGATTTACATTATCAATGAGATCCACAAAGTATGTACAATACTACGTAATTCATAACCAATCCGATCAACTATTTTGTGCACTATATCATTTACAATGAACACAATTTTATTTAACTCTATTGACAACAACAATGAGAGTTCATACAATATTACTAATCATGGTTCATTCCAATTTTAGCTCTTCTAGTTTTCTTATGTTCTAATCCTAATACTATAATCCTTTTCAAACAACATATTTGTGCCATGTAAAGTTTGGGACCCGTGAGGTGTTTACAAAGGCCTTTTTACTCAAACATCTTCTTTTCATACTCGTATATATCTTACATCACCAAAAAAAAATTAGAGGTGGTGTCATCCATGATAACTCTGTAAACTTGCCTCCTTTTTCCATGTGGATTTAATGGACTCATCATGAATATTACTTTATCGAGTGTTATGCACTTAGTCATTCATAAGCTCGACCCTACAACTCCAAATATTTGTCATAACTAGTCTTTCATGAATGCAAAATGAGGTGTAATTTCATTTCCTATTCAAACATGTTCAACAACACAATATCCACCTTCAATATTGCCTCATAAAATACCAATGTGTAGATGTCTTCACCAAGTCACTTACACATGACAAATTTGAGGCATTTAGAGAATTTATCTCTTGTTCACTTCAAGTTATGTTGAATTAATGGGGGTAATGTTAGATATTATTATATGGTGGTTAATTCATCATAGTATATTAATGTTGTATTTTTTAATTTATTACATTCATGAACTCTATTTTGGGTGTATTATTTTTGACCATCCTATTTTCTAGGATGTCATTTTTCTATATTTTTAGATATATAATAGCCCATATAATGTATTCTGAGTGAGTTGAATAAATAATATATTTGTGTTCACATAGTATACTAAAAACCAAGCCCAAGTCTTTATTAATATCTCTAACACATAATGGAAAAAATCTAATTCCACCAAAATTGAGTTGGATTCCATCAAATGCATGGTTTAAAAATGTAACAATGAGTTTTTAAGCATGTATAAATGATTGGGGAATACTATAGGTGAGACATCCAATGGTAATTTTTCAAAATCTAGTCTTTCATGAATGCAAAATGAGGTGTAATTTCATTTCCTGTAGTTGCCAGGGAGAGGGTAAATTTGGGACATCGTCCATCTATTGATGTGATAGAATGTATTTTAAAGAAGTCTTAAATGTTTAAGCCGAACACAAAACTAAGGCAGATCTCGTTGTTTTGAAATAAAATGAAGGCAATGCCTTCAAAATAAATCCTTTTTATCATGATTATTTTAAAACTACAATTCATAAGAAAAATAAAATTCAACTAACAATGATATCAATTAAATATGCACAATATTAATAAATATTAAAAAATTTATCATTGACTTGATCAAGTATTTTGAGGCTATCAAATATAATATGATTAAATATATTATTCATAAAGAACTAAATTAATATTAAAAATAATAATGATAGTTCATCCAATATTTTTTATTATTGGTAAAAAAATTTGAGGTGAAGCTTCAAACTGGAAGGTGGGTATAAAGAGAGAGACCTTGCCCTTTTACAATTAGTATAAAAGGCCTCAAATACCAGATGACAAAAAAAAAACCTACAAATAAATTTCAAGATATCCAAAAAGTATTATTTGAAAGGGACCAACAACACAAGAGAAAATAGTAAGAGCACTGTACAAAAATAATAGGGAAAAAAGATCAAAATGCAACATTCACATGATAGCCCAACGACCAAAAACAAAAACCCTTCTAAGAGAAATCTAGAACTACACAACCAAACTAGGTGAACACAAAATAGCATATCAAAGTTCCTTCGTGAAGGGAGGAGGAAAACTATGCACAAGCCACTGTCAATCTTCTTCCTCAACGAGAAAGAAGGTCATCCAAAGTTTGTTGAGCACCATCAAACATCGAGGATTTTGCTTCCACTCCCAACAATTAAGCTTCATATCTGCAACCTTTCTTCTTAGAGGTAACACCCACATCAACTACACACTTACCAACACAAGGACAAGGGGAGATTGCTGAAAATTCCACATGAGAGGGGGGCAGCACCACATCAAGCTACTGAACATCCTTAGGCGGCGCCTTCGAAAGAATGAAAGAGAAGGGAAGATGAAAGAACTTGTTGTGGTTGTGCCAAACAAACTCATGATCAGGGATTCTATATTTTTTCTTCTAATAAAGGTGAGATACTGATGAAGTAGACCCACCAGCCTTGGAGGGGCAGTCTATAAGATGATGCCCTAAGAGATTACAATGGAAGTAACAAAAGGGAAGTCCCTCAAAATTGAGGAACTAAGACCAAGAACCACAACCCATACACACCTTAACTGAATGAGGAATAGGTTTAGAGATATCTATAATCACATAGGCTCTAATGAATCTTATTCCCATCAAATAATCATTCAACTTCATGACGGAGCCAACCTAGCTGACCACCTTCTTGATGCGTTTTTCATTCCTCAAGAAAGGAGGAAGATTACACAACCTGATCCAAAGAGGAGCAACTGTAATGTTCTTCAAGGATGGGTCAAAGAAAGGAGACCATGGGTAGAGAAAATTTTCATTATTTCTAATAAACTATGGACTCGAATACTAGACCAAATCTTGATCCACAACAGACTTGAAGAGGACTCGAAAGAATCCATGATTGATCTAGGAAAAGATCAAGGTAGTTGACAAACTCCATGCTAAAGCAACCCAAAGAACAAGCTTAGAAAATGAAACAAGGGCCCCAATACATTTGTCGAATAAGGTTCTGCAACCAAGAGTCAATTCTAACATTTCCATCTTTTGATCAGGGAAGTGAATTTTAAGGATATCCTCCAAAAAATATATTACCGACCGTTGTCAATTCTAATTTTGAGAAAAAACCTCATTTTCACCTACTTTTGACTCTATCTTGTAATTTTAAAGTGTAGATTAGGCTTTAATTATTTAATGTCTCTATAACTTGATGATTAATATAACCACCCCTTCCTCCCGTTAAAGGGTCAATCATAGATAAGATCAAAAATAACAATAGATATTTGATGGTTTGGAATCCCCCAAATCCGTTTTGGTTCAAGCTAAATTTTGATGGGGCTTGTCATGGCAATCTTAGAGCATCAGGGGTTGGATGTGTGATAAAACACTGTAGTGGTTCATTAATTTGAGCAACGTCTTTCAAGCTACGTGACAAAACTAATAACGAAACAGAAGCACAAGAAGTGGTGGCAGGGATTGAGCTAGCTCTTGAGTGAAGAGTGGCATGTTTAGAAATAGAAGGTGATTTTCGAGTTTTATCTCTCCAAAAGGCCAAAGCTTAGCCCCTAAAAAATACCTTGTCACGAGATTGGGCAAAAGTGGGTCTCTTCCGAAGTTGGTCTTGTCTGCATTTCTTTTGCAAAAGCAATAGGGTTGCAGATTATCTTGAAAATGTGGGGATTGATCAAAAGGAAGAGGTAAGGGTTGATAATTGCAAAGAGCGATGGTTAGATTGCATCGAGATAGAAATAGTGGCATTATGATTGTTGTCCTTTTGAGGCTAATAAAAAAGGGTGGTGGAGCATAAAATGATGGAGGTGTAAATGCTAAGTCACGGTAATGATGTGTAATCAAACTGGAGCGTGTGAGATCTTCAAGAGGTCAATTTTATTGATTATGCATAATGGAGGCATTTTGTGTTTAAGCAGTGGAGTTTCTAAGCTGTGGAGAATGGAGCCGAAAGTGTTGGAAACCCTGGTTTGGCCATTATGCTTTAGCAGAGCTAAGTCGATGGAGATGGGTTTTGTTGGTGGTGTGACAAGAACGCATCTGGTGATTGTGTTTTGGTCTTCATCATTGGAAGTTGCAGAGGTAATTGAAAAGATTCCAGGGATTGATCTATTGGAAGGAAGTAGGTGAGTGAATGTGAATTATGATTTGCCAGCCCTGTTTGCCAAAAATTTACATATGGTGATCGCAGACAAAGACTAGGTAAAAGAATTGGTAGCTTTCTTTGTGTGGCTAGAGTATAGGGTTTATTTGTTGCCTAAAATAGAAAAAATGCTAGAGGGTCCTTTTATGGAGCTCCCTTTTACAGGGAAGGATGGACTGGGCTTTGTTTCATTGTCCATGTTTAGCGCTCTAGAGGAAAGATTTGTTACCCTCACAAATTTTGTTGAAGAAGTGGATGCATTATGTTCTCGAAATGAGAGGGAGGGAGAAACTAAGGGAGTGGCTCTGCCAAATTTGTAAGAAATTTTAGCCCCTCTCCCTCATCTAGCAAAGTGGAGAGTTGTGCGTAGGTTGCTAGGGAGGCTGCAGGTTATTAAATGGTTGATTCGTGGCTTTACTCATGGTCACTTTCAAGCACCTTCATGGTGGGAGGAGAATAAGGGAAAGGTAAAGGTGCAGGGGGCTGGTAGAAAGAGACAAAAAAATATAGAATTTTTCCCTATTGGGGGCATCGAAGGGAGCTGATTTGTAGGTGGGTTCTATTTTGAAGGCTCACTCTTGTCTGCAATTAATGGTATGCCAAGGCCCTGAGGTGATGGAGAATGATCGAGCCCAGAATGTAGTTCAAGCTCATGATGACACTTGAGGAGGTGATCAGGTCATTGTGATTGATTAGGTGTTGGTAGATTTAGAAATGCTTTTTGTCATTTAGTATATGGTGGTAATAGATTTTGGTAGCACTCAAGCCTAGTTAAATCTGATATATGTAATTAAGTTCAAATATATTAATATACTTTATGGACCAGTATGTTTTATCTATGGCAATGATGATTAAATGCCTTAATGATTAATCCGTTAAACCAGACCAAATAGTTTCTTTGAGATTTTATGTTATTAGGAAAAGGACCCATAAACCCTGATATCTATCTGAAAAAATATAGCCGCCCCTTCCTTCCATTCCCCCCACCTTTGTTTTATCTTTTGAGTTTATTAAGTTTCAACTTTAAAATTTTTAATTACTATTAGTAATTTTAATTGGGAAGGGGAAAGGGAAGTATATTTTATAAAATTATTTAATTTTATTTGATAGTTTATTGGATAATAATTTTTTTATTTAAATAAAAAATTATTAGTATAATAATTATTATGTCAATAAATGATATATAGTTAACATATATATATTAGATAAATCTATATAAAAAATTTAAACAAATATATATATAAAAGTTTGTAAAAAGGAAACACTTCTCTAATTCAAAACTCCCAATCTGGTCTACCTTACCTTAAAAGAATTGATAGGTCTACTCAAAGAATTGATAGGTCTACTCTCTCTTAATGTTTCCATTGTCTCGTCTGAAAGTTTGACTAAAAGACTGAATTTCGCAATAATATCATATAAGTCTAATCCAAAATGGAAATCATGTCCTACTCAATCGTATCCTCAAAAGCAGCTGGCATGCACCGTTGAACTTGTTTGTTGTCTGAATTTCGAACTAATCTTGGTCCAAAAAGAAATTTGTGAGACATCTCTATTAAGTATAAAGATGATTTGAGGGTTGACAATATTAATTAATGTGTTTGAAGAAGAAAACTTAAATAAAGCAGTAAATTTTGTAATGAAGATTTATAATAAAAAAATTAACATAAAAAAGGAATTAGAAATTTTACAATATTAATAAGGTAATATTTGTATTAAGAAGAATTATTATTAGAAAATAATTTTATTATAGTTCTTGGTTTCATATATTGTTTGATCTTTCAATCAATTATCGTTTTCAGTGGCTCGGCTGCAAGTTGTACTACTACTCTTGCTCAAGCTGGGATCTTATATTTACACTCTTTCTAGCTAGGCTCTGAGAACAACATGCTTAATCCAATGAACACCCATTTCAACATTCATAACAGAATGGAAATGGACTTGAACCTCCTTGTAAAACATGTAGATGTTGCTTTATCTGTCATAATGATTGACAAGGTATACAGAAATATCAAGACCTTCCTTTACTTGATCAAGAACTCACAAGAAATTAATTTAGAGGTTTCATATAACACTTTCCCTCATTTCATACTTTCTAATTTGAACCCAAAATACCCTTACCAACCACCACGTATAGTATGTGTTACAACATCCTTGTTGGAACTACCTCAAGGTGTCTTCACTCTTGCTGATTTCTCACGCTATTAATTTTAGTATTGCCATGCAATTAAAACTTTCTGAAAAAAGAACCATTTCAGACAACAAAGATCTCCACCAAAAAAAAATTATATTCTCATATACCTGATTGGGTACAGATCAGTCACCGTGACACAAATATTAGAAAGAGAAACCTGACTCCTAGCACTATGAAAAATAGTTTTACATCTTTTCTTATAGCAACAAATCTAATTAGGTTTGAAGGATTTGAAATTATATATAAACATCATTGATTAATTCAACCCTTAACTTATTCATCTTAGATTTTCAACCCAGGGGAGATATATAATAATGATTCTTTGCTTGACATAGATACAGTTTCTTCATCCGAGGCCTTTGTTAGATGTGAAGGAAGCTTGTCATTAAAGGGGGAATAGCAAGTAGTCCATCGTTCCCCTCTTCTCCAAGTCAATGTAACAGCAGTGCGCTGATTTTATTTTTAGTATTTAATTAATTATACAACTTGTAAATAATATTTTGGTTATCACCATTATTCAACGCATGACAAAGAGGACCCTGTTCATAGTTTTCCATATCCATCATTCTATCCAATTCCTATTCCATCACTTAAGAATGCAGTCACAATGATTCTACAATGTAGACAAATTTGTATTGGCAAGGTACAAACTTTTAATAGGTTAGTTGTTTTTTTTTTGCAGAGGTGGGGGGTTTAACTCACGTGTGTTTAAGTCATTTCAAGAAAACTTCTATGATGATTCATTATACTAATGACATTTTTCTTAGCATATATTACCAATAATTACAAGGTAAGGGAACCTACAATTAAAAGCTTTATGAGATCTGTTTATCCTTCCATTATACAGTTGAATACCAAATCTATAAGTCTGGACACCAATAGCAGAGCACAATCACAAAATAAAAAACCAAAAATAGCACTCTTCAATCATGGGTTATTTCTCAGGAGTAAGAACAATCTTATGAAAAACTTGTGAAAGGACCTTCATGTACACCCTTTTAAGTCCAATATATCTTCCCATGTCACAGATATTACTCAAACAGAATTCATTAAACAAGGGATAATTCTCAGGGGTTAAAATATTGTACGACCAACTTATGATTAGGCCTTTATGATACACTCTTAATTCCAATACATTTTCCCATTTTACAGATTACTGAAGCATTCTGACTCCCAAATCCATTTTCACAGCATTCTAGTTGCTCTCATGCATTTATATTCCATGCTTTGAAATATATTGATTGAACAGTAACACTTTGTTTGGCTTCCTAACAGGCAAACAGATTCAACTTCATTCCCTATGCAGCTTTTCGATTGAAACCATTAATAAATCATTCATAATCGATGCCAATTACATACTGGTTATGATAAAACATGTACACATAGCAGAAATTGATTACAAGCTTTTTGAAACCACATCCACAAAGGTTAACCCTCGTTAACATCTATTGTACACTAAGCCATTTATAAGTAAACTAATGGCAACAACATTCATGCAAGTCATCCCTTGTTTGCACTCACAAGTGGATGCAACCATAAGCGCTCAAATTAGAAGATATTCCTAACATCATTCACTGTGAATGCTTATTTCTCTTCCACTTCAGCATTCAGGTATCTATTAACACACTTTAACTTTGCCTTGAAAGGAGCAGAGTACAAAGTGTCATACTTTACTGTAATCAGGATCATAAAAAATTAGTTGTGGTCAAAATATCTCTAGCGATTGTCAATTCAGGTCAATGATCCTCCCTACAGTCTTAGTGTTATACTTTACTGTAATCAGGATCATAAAAATTTAGTTGTGGTCAAAACATCACTAGCGATTGTCAATTCAGGTCAATGATCCTCCCTACAGTCTTAGCATTTTAGTTACTCGTATTATCACTTTTGGGTGACACTCTTTAGTGTGTTCACTAAATCTGATAGACTCATCACTCAATCACAACCTGCAATCATTTATGACAAGAACATTCCAACACAGGGCAAGAATACTATACCATGTTTTCAACCAAACTCTCGAACAAGTCAAATCTGATCTTACATACAATCAACACATTTCTTCCAAAATACAAGACAATGATTATTTTGAATCTAGAGGGCCCTATTCTAAATTATTAAATGACCTTACAACAGAAATGAGGAGCACAACCTTATTTCTCAGTTTCTCACTATTATTGACTAGGTATATCAGAATACACAGTAGAGTTTGACAACAATACAACAGCCATAGGGAAAAGTGATCTAGGAGGATTTTCTCCAAAAGTTGTTTCAATGATACTGTCAAGCTCATTCTCATAGCTTGCAGATTGCAGATCTTGCTCAATGGTCTGTGATACTCCAAAACCACATCCAGAGGTTTGTGGTACCTCCAAGATCATCAACCAATCTCCACCAGATGCTGCAGATACTTCTATGGTGGTACAATGCAGTCTAGGTAGATAGGATATGACATCATTCATGCATGTGCCAAATCTTATGTGGTCTTGACTGATGGTTTCCTTAGGGTCCTACACTCCTACAAGCCACACCACTAAGGTCAAGTCACACTCACACTGTGATAAAACCAAGTACAGGTAGCATTATTGCAAGGTTCCAACAGGGCTAAGAGCCCCATATATGAGTCGGGGGGTTCCCCTCTTGGGGTTGAGGAGAAGCACCCTTGTGGAGTGCAAGGCAATGCCTTGTGGGCTAGTTTTTGACCGTCAATTTTTGACGTGATTCAGCTAAACTGCCAGAAGGCAAAGAGCCATGCATGAAAACTCATCTATTTTGACTTCGATAACGGTTCTTTAAGCTTTTGCAGCTTTGTAATATATTTTTACATATTTATAGAAAAATATAACAATCGAATGGTAGAAGATAAATAGTCATACATCTCCCTCAAGATCATGCCATGTACAAAACACATAGATTAATAAATCTTTATGTTACAGTTCTATTATCATCTATCTTCTAATCATCTGAATATGATTTCATATTGCTTCCATGCACGCAGACAACACATTAAAAACTCATTCAAGGTGTTGTCCCTTGGATATCTTTGGGACACAGATCAAAAAGCAAGCATCCTATCTCTTACAGCATGATAAAGTCACTACTGTATCATGATCTTCAACAAATGTAGAAGGTTTTGAGGGAATGTTTTTACAGCCATTACTTGGAAACTACAATCCATACAATTGTAACAACACTACTGATGTTACTACCTACTTCTAAATCAATCCAAATTCCAATATAGATATCTAAAACATTGAAAGCATAGTGTTAAAACCTTGTGACACTCATTGAGTGCTCTCAATTTATCGCTGCTCATTTTGAAAACAATTTATCACCCTATGACTCATGAGCCAAGTCAATGCAAGATACGAGTTTTGGCAAGTAATAACTCGCAATTACTCATCAAAACTCTTGAGTATATTATGTCGACTCGGCTTAGGGAGGAATATAACAGTCCCGTGGCAAAAAAAAATCCTTTTTATACAAAACAACCTTTGATTTTTATGCCTTTCTTCTCTACTAAGGCAATTTAGTGCATTTGACAATGATTGACAATGGTTTCCATTGGCTTTGAAGGATTTTCGTAGGTATTTGAGGGATAAGTGTCCTCATTTAGTTTTTTTTATTTTTTTTCCATTTTTGATGCCCTAGCTTTAAAACTTTTGTTTTTTTATGCTTATTTTACCATTTTCTTCTACTTCTTCCTTTGATAGATAATATAGCAACTACGGTTTTCACCTTTTTTTTTGCTTTATAAGGTTTCTACTTGTTTCAGTTTGCATTCAATTTATAGTGGTATACATTTACAAGAATGGCATCAACTTCCAGTTTAGTTAGCCATAGTAAGCCTAAGAACTCTAATGACCCTTCTTGGAAGCACAATGAACCTATTGAAGAGGGAAATTGTATCATATATAATTATTGTGGGATGAAGATGAATAGAGGCGTCAATCGCCTCAAATACCACCTCACACAAATCGTAGGTAAAGATATACAAGTGAGCGAAGAAATGCCACCTGAGGTTCAAAGAGAGATGGATGCTTACCTTGCGAGTTATGCAAAAGAAAAAGAGGAAAGCTGAAGCAATTGCAACAGTAGTGAATAAGATGGCAACGAGGAATGATTCCAATGAGTATGCCATGGAAGCCTCTTTATTGCCCAAACTCCAAAGGGAAGGGGACAGGGATGGGGATAGGGCTCATCTATTGGACATAGTTTGGGTTCTTTTTATGTTTTCGGCAAAAAAATTGTATTACAACAACATTCCATTCAATGTAGCAGAAAACTCATATTTGGAGAATTTGGTAACTGCATTGATCATTGCCAAGGAGGGTTCAAGGCTCATACTCATGATTTTCGTGGCCCATTGTTAGAGGATGTTGTTAAAAATACGCTAGCTATAGTTGAGAAGCAAAAAAAAAGCATTAAAAGGGCTGCAACAATTTGTCTGATGGGTAGACGAATGGGAAAAATTGCACTTTGATTAACTTTATAGTGGATTGAAGTGGTAGTTGGTATTCTTGAAGTTGATGCCTCCCACCAAATGAAAAATGCAAGCATTTTGTGTTATTTGTTGGATGAGGTGGTGATGGAAGTGAGTTTTAAGAATGTCATCCACATTGTGACATACGATGCAGTAGCATATGTAGCAGCATGAAGTCTCCTTGAGGAGAGGAACCCTACACTTTTTTGGACCCCTTGTGCATTGCATTGCATTGTTTTCTTACTAGAGGACATAGGAAAGATGACATGGGTGAAAAATGTGGTTGAAGAGGCACAAAATTCATCTACAATCACCCTTAGGTGCTAAACCAAAGAAAAGGAGCTTGTGCGAGTGGGAGTCACACAATTTGCCACAACTAATGCAGGGACATCTCAAGACCCAAATAATCCACGTTTGTTTTAGTTTTAGTTTTATTTTGTCATGGTTTCCAATTTTGAAAGCTTTTTGAAATCCCCTTCCCTTGCATTCATTTCACCCTGTTTCCAATTCAAAATTGAAAAGGATCGAGAACTTGGGACATTGGTAAACCATTTAAATTATGTATTAGCTATGGTTTAAAGGAAGAAGGAGAGCAAATGTAGAAAAGAAAGGAAAAGGGGACTACTGATTAAAAAGAAAAAAGAAAAAAAAGAGGAAGAACAGCTGTCCCACTAAGAAGGCAGAGCAAAGACTATTCAAGAAGAGAGGCTGCTCATACAGAGCAAGAACTACTGCTAGTACCTTGGTGGGAAAAGTGTGACCAAAAGGCCTAATTTGTGTTGATCTTCAGCAGATTGAGAACGCCTAAAGAGGAACAGAGTAGGCTGCGCATAGTAGTAGTGAAGGTGGCCAAAGCTTAGAGGGGAGAGCCTATATAAAAGAAGAACTGGGGCTGTCCATATAAAAGCCAAGAGAATGCAAAAAAATATAAGAATAAAATGTTGTATGCAGACCATCAGTTGTAAGGATATGCAGCAGACAAAGAACACCTGAAGAGGAACAGGGGAGGTTGCGCATAGGAGAGAAAGTGACCAACGCTTAAAGGGGAGAGACAATATTAAAGAAGAATAGGGGCTGTCCATATAGCAACCAAGAGAGCGCTTAAAATAGAAGAATAAAATAATGTTTGCAGACCATCAGTTTTAAGGATTACTGTGCAGTAAAATTTGATGTTATTGTGTATTGATCTGGCATCTAAGTGAGAAAAATGGGCTTGCCATTCATCGTATGCAGCCCATGTGTGTTTCCAGGTAGTGAGGAATAGCATATTTGGGTTTTTACAAGCCTTGGCCTGCTTACTTTCAAGTGTATGTGAGCTCTATTGTGTTTGCTAGTGGCAAATCTTATTGTACTTAGTCTTCTATTAGTCTTTCCTTGCTTGTTGAGAGGGTGAGTTAGGGACTAGGCTGCATGGGCAGACCTCTGTTTGCTTGGATCTCAGCCCAGGTTTTCTTCTTGTACCAATGTGGTATCAGAGCTGAGGATAAGCTCTTGTGAAGAGATTAGACAGTGTATAAAAGTTGTAAGAGAACAAACAAGGTCTGTAATCGTTGTGCGAAAGAGTTTGCAAATTGTGTAAAGACCAGAGTGTTTGCAAAATGTTGAGAGGGAAAAGAAACAAAGGGTTGTGTTTCCTTGGGAAAGCCCAAGGAAAGTGACCAGAATAACAAGGATGACTGCAAGGAGGAGGGCAGAGAATGCAGCAACAGAGGTTGCAGGGAGATTAGATGGAGTACTTGAAGCCATTGGAGATATGCAAGCAAGAATTGAAGCTTTTGAGGAAGACAGAAAAAGAGGCCATGCACATGAAAGATATGACAGTGATGGGGAAGAGCAAGGAGGAGCACAAGCTGGCATACCAAGACAAACAAATGATGAAGAAGAAGAAGGTGCACACAGATTGCTAAAATCAATTTCCAAGATAGATTGGAGCAGACAAATGGAAGTGCCATGCTACTGTGGTTCCCTAAATCCAGAGGAACTCATTGATTGGTTGATTGATATTGAAGATGATTTTGAGTTTGAGGAGAATGCAGACCCTTAGAGAGTAAAGCTTGTCCAGACTAAGCTAAAGGGGGCAGTTGCAGTGTGGTGGAGAGACCTGCAAAATGAGAGGAACAGAAGGGGCAAACAAAAGATCACAAAATGGACAAGAATGGCTACAAAACTCAGAGGTAAGTTTTTGCAATTAGACTATGAGCTCAGTTTATTGAGAAAGTTGCAAAACCTTAGACAAAGGGAGGAATTAGTGAAAGCATATACAAAAGAGTTTTACAGGATAACCATTAGATCTGCACATGCTGATTTTGACCAAGAAAATGTTGCAAGATATATAAACGGTTTGAACCTAAGCATACAGGATAAATTGTGCATGGTGAAGTTGCTTGTGAGAAGAAACATATCAGTATGCTTTGAAAGCTGAGAGAAAGCTTGAGACAAGACAGTCCAATAAAGGTGGAGCTGATGAGAGAGTGAGAGGTGGTAGGGGCATGCAAAAAGTTGCCCTACAAAGAGGAGATAATTCATCGCATGGACTTGTGGAATGTTTCATGTGAACATGAAGATGAGACAATGCATGGGGAAAGTTACAGCAGATATAGTAGCTTCAAATTTTCAATGGTGAATGCTACAATTGCGGAGAGTTTGGACATAGGGCATATGAGTGTCCTCAGACGAGCAGGCCCAAAGAGAGGAAGAATTCATGGAGCTACAGAGACTTCAATTTACCATTTGACAAAGGACTAATGGGAAGAAGGTGGACAAAGTGCAAGTTCAGTCAAGAGACAAAAGGTGAACTTGATGGCCATAAGAAGACAATCAAAAGGCAAGGTGAACCATGTGAGAGGAAGAGCATCTTCAAGACTAGAGGCTATGTGAGAGGTAAGTGCTGTAATATCATTATTGACAGTGGCTGTAGTAAAAATTTATTGTTTACAGAAGTAGTCCAGAAGCTTAAATTGAAGTGCTAAGCACACCCACATCCCTACAAGGTGACTTGGTTATTAGAAGGACATGCTATCATTTTTGCGAGTAATCTAAAATTAATTTGAGCATTGCGAAGTATGAGGCCACCGTTCTATGTGATGCCATCCCAATGGATGCATGCTGTGTGGTCTTGGGAAGACCATGACAATTTGACAGTGAAGCCAAATATGATGGCTACACAAATATTGTTACATCTTCTGGAAGTATCATGACAGAGTTTGTTAAAAGAGATTTAGTGAAGAAAGATGAATTTTTTAGACTGAAATGGACACGTTGAAAGCCATGTTTACCTTGGCTGTGACAGCCACGAGAGAAGAGGGCATGGGTATCTAGAAGCAACAGCAAGATCTGTGAGGAATCCATGTGAACAAAAATCAGGTGGAATGGAGACACTTAAGTGTCAAGAGATGGAAAATCAAGTTGCGCGAAGCAACAAGAATACAGCTAAGGGAAAACTTGAGTCCAAGAGCATGTTTGCAAAGGAAAAGACTTGAGAAATGGATGCAAGGGCTGCAGGAGTTAACTGGCTTGAAACTAAGAACAACTTTGAGATGATGAAGTAAGTTGCAGCCGGTAATACAAAGAAATTTGAAGCTAGAGGCAAGCCTTATATGATAAAAGAAGATGAAGGGCATGAGCATGGAAGCTTGCCAAAGGCACCTGATGTGAAGAAATGCACTAAAGAAAAGGTTGCAGCTGAGTTTGCAATAGAAAAATTTCCTCCAAAGTACATGGAAAAGACAGCAAAGATCGTGTGTATCAATGCACTTGAAGGAGATTTTGTGGAAGCCAATATAGAAGAAGAGAAGCCGAGAGTCTCAGCCCAATAAGGGGTACCAGAATTTGCTAAATAGGAGGAGAAGATCATTCGTGTTTCCCATTATGCTTTGTTTTTAGACCTGTGTGTAGATACAACTGAGGAGAATAAAGTTCTAAAGAACCATCCATATTAGGACAACAAAGAGCAACCATATGCACTTAAGAAAAAAAGTGAAGCAGTTAAAATTTAGAAATGAAGACGGTTGGAGCTGTGGAGCAACTGTGACATGTCATTTGAAAATAATTAGAGATGAGGTGAAGAGTATGCAACCATATGCACTTGATGGAGTTAAGAATAAAGACGGAGACAAGGATGAGCTAATTGGGCTCATAAGGCATGAAGAGGCTACAAGCACTGAGCTATTTCAGCTCATGATTCATGGACAGACACAAGAAGGAATTTGGTTTGCATAGTGGCAAATGAGGACACATCAGCTGAAAGCAAGAGGTAAAGAAGAAAGGAAGAGACTGGAGGCCACCAAGTCTAAAAAAGGTTGAAGAAAGAAGGCATATATTTTTGTAAGCTGGCACAGTTACGGAGCAAAGAGGAACGGAAAAAGAGTGACTCGTTACAGTCCTCCTTGGTCAAATGGGCAGGGCACAATGGAGAGATATTTGTGGAGTGAAGAAGACCAGGAAGCACATGAGCAGGGGCTCACATTTCCACTTACCTGGGAGGTCTGATGCAGGGGCATCTCAAGGCCCAAATAATCCACATTTGTTTTGGTTTGTTTTATTTTGTCACAATTGCCAATTTTGACGGCTTTTTGAAACCACCTTCCTTTCCTTGCACTCATTTCACCCTGTTTCCAATTCAAATTTGAAAAGGGGCAGGGATTTGGGACGTTGGTAAACCATTTAAACTATGCATTCGTTGTGGCTTAAAGGAGGAAGGAGAGTGAATGTAGAAAAGGAAGGAAGAGGGGGGCTGCTGATTAAAAAGAAAAAAGAAAGGCAGAGCAGAGCCTATTCGAGAGGAGAGATTGCTCATATAAAGCAAGAACTACGGTTAATACCTGGGTGGGCAGAGTGTGATCAAAAGGCCCAATTTGTCTTGATTTGCAGTAGACAGAGAACACCTAAAGAATAGGGGAGGCTGCGCATAGGAGGAAAGAAGGCGGCCAAAGCTTAGAGGAGAGAGCCCATATAAAAGAACAGGCTGATGTTCATATAGTAGCCAAGAGAGCGCAGAAAATAGAAGAATAAAATAATGTATGCAGACCATCACTTGAAAAGATTTATCATTTTATGTGTAGTAAAATGGCAGCTATGTGATAATAATAATAATAATATAATATAATATAATATAGTTTTTAAGGTCCACGATGTCAAGTAGCGCCTTGGTTATGGTCTATAAGGAAACTTACAGCATATGGGACCACCTCGTACTCTCATCATGGGGAGGCACCTTACTGTGCTATGAATACGAGGTGTGCAATCCCTATCCCCTACAGGATTTGACACTGTGACCTCCCTTCTAGGAGCACATGTTCTTTACCATTAGGCGTGAGAGAAATGTGATTGTCGTTCATTGTATGCAGCCCACGTGTGTTTCCAAGTGGTGAGGAATAGCATATTTAGGTTTTTACAATTATTTTTTTTTATATCAAGGTATCTCGTTCTTTTTTTTGGGGGTTGATCATTATTTTAGGCGGTGATTTTAAGCTAAGAGCCAAAGATTGAGGGGTATCTATTCCATCAAAGTTGTTGGTGGCATGATCTCGGCTTCATCTCTTTTTTTGTATTAGGGTTTGCTAACAACAAGAATTGATCTCTGGTGAGCTCTTTAAGAGCCAAACAACTTCACCAATTGAACTAACATTTTTGACTTTTGGGAATCTTCTAGACTCGTGGGGAGCCATGCTATCTTAGGAGTCAACTACCAATGGTAAAGGAGACTAACTCGAATTAAAATTTAACTTCAAATGATTTGGTCAAACGTGCAAAATCTAGGGTTTTTTTATCAAATGGATGTTTGTGTCAAATGGTCACATAATGGTTCATTGCCGTTTAAAACATCCTTAGACTCTAAGTGGAATCTATATAATGGAGTTGGTCTGTAGTTCTCAATAACAATCTTCTCTGATGATGAATCATAGATGGTGATTCGAAACGTATCGAGACAAACATATCTATCACCATTGACACCTAGAAGCAATCTGATCATCCTTGGCCTACTTGTTTTTTAGCGTACGTGAGCTCTAATATGTTTGTTAGTGGCGAGTCTTATTGTATTTAGTCTTCTATTAATTTTTCCTTGCATGTTGAGAGAATGGGATAGAGACCAGGGTGCATGGGTAGACCTCTGTTCACTTGTAGCATTACCCAAGTTTGCACCAACAACCTTAATCACATCACATATCATTGCAATCTTGCTAACATCTTTTAAGTAGAGGTTTGTGAGTACACGCTGATTAAAGTCTCCCTATGCTACGATGCTAAAGGGGAAAGGCTCGTGAAGACTGTTTTTGATTATCTATTTGCAAAATGCACAAATGAAATCTATATAGTAACCTTAACCTTAATTATTTTTTATTTATCATTTATTTGTTATAATTTTTTTTTAAATTTCACTTAATTTTGATTTTAAAATTGCAAATTATTATGTTTTAAACTTTTAGGTGCAAGAGCCTTTGGTTAGAGTTATATGCTTGGTAGATAGGGGCAAAAATCCAATGGGTTATCTGTATGAGGCCATGGACGTAGACAAGACGGCCATAGCAATATATTATGGGAAAATTGAAAGAAAATATAAATCCATTTGGCACATAATTGATCGAAGATGGAACAAGTTGTTGCATTGACATATACATGTAACAACGTACCAATAGAACTCTAAGTTTTTTTATTATAATTCATTCAAGACCAATAAAGAGTTTATGAATGGCCTCAACACATGCATAGAGAGGATGATCTCTGATGAATCTACTAGAGATGCACTTATTGATGAGGTGCAAATTTATGAGAGTGTAGAGGGAAGACTCTTTTTTAAGCTCTATACGTTTCAAGGAGAAACATTCATTGAAGTAAAAATAAATTGAGTCATTTGTTTTTAGTCTCATTACGCATAGAGACTAGACTTGTTTCATTTATTCAAGCCTAATTCACTTACAAAATTAAATGTGACAATGTCCTATTTGCATATTTGTGGTGGGAATATTATGGTGCAAAAAAAAAAATCAGAGGCTAGCCATTTGCATTTTGTACCAACGGTGTACCTTTTTTAGGTGTAAACATAATTGGAGTATGTTTGAAATTGTTCATACAAATAAGCACAATAGGTTAAAAATACGTCTCAATGGCTTTGTATTTGTGTGATACAATCTTCATCTTCGCATGAGACAAGTGTAGGGGGCAGAGAGTTATGAGGCAATTGACTTGGATGATATCAATCCACATGCCATCTGGATTGTTGATGATGAGCAAACCATGTTTATCGAGGACAAGATTACAACTTTAGAGAGGAAAATAGAGGACACAGTAGCAGCAAGGGCAGGAAAGGCATCAGGAGAGGTTAGTGAGGATGCAGATGATGTTGTATCCATACCTTCCACTTTCATAGGGCAGGGCACAAGGCATTGGAGATGATATTCATATTATTATATTTTGGTACACTGATGAGACTAATATATGACTCTATGAGCATTGTAATTTGTACTTTTTACTCTTTGTTAGGCTAAAAATGAGCATTGTACTCTATTTTTGTTTAAAATTATTATAAAATATACTTATGTGTTCTCTATATTCATTTCTTATGTGATTTAACAGTGTTTTGCATAATATTTAAGTTTATATTATATATATATTTGGTAGGGACAAAGTTGCCCCGTAATTGCCAAGTCTTCAGTCCGAGTCAAAATTTTTGGCTATCGAGTAATTGCCTAGAATGATTGTTCAAACAATAATTGAAAGTACAAAGGAATTTCATATCATAAAGAACACCAAAATTGGGGCATTCTTTGAGTATTTTGATTATGAACATCCCCTTCCAAAAGTGCATTATACTTGTGGGGCTTGCATAGGTCCCTTCTACTTTGGATTAGGGCCCTCTCCATCTTCCATTGCGTTCTTTGGCATAAGAGGAATAAGACAGTATATTAGGACATTCCAATCCCTATCTTGACCTTCAGTTTAACTTGTGATGCCTACATGAGTTTCTTAACATTTATGTCCTCTTTCCTACTTGTTCCTGAAACGCTTCCTATACTAAGCACTTTATTGGATCATAGAGAAAAGCCTTCTTGATACCCTGAAGGCAGCACTATTGATAGTCATTATTTAAAGGATATTTGCAAGATAGAGGAAGAAAGAGAACCTGCAAATGACCGTGAGCACCTAAATATTGAAAATTTAGTAGGAAAGAGAAGATTAGAAGATGTGCATAGCGACAACTAGAAATACCACACTGAATTGTTGCACACGAAAAAGGTAAACATTGGAATTGAGTCTGAGCCTAAACTTAGAAATATTGGATACTATTGGTCTAATACAGATATAGCTTGCATTATAGAACCACTAAAGAAATTCCATGACTTATTCCCAAGGAATTATAATGAAATGAAAGAGGTTCACCATTCACTAGAGAAGATGGTTATAAAGTTGCTTGATGACACTAGGATAGTCAAGAAAAGACCCTATTGAACAAATATTAACCTATGTGCAAAAGTAAACGAGGAGATAGAAAAAATGCTTAATACCAGAGTAATCTATCCGGTGGAGGAATCCGACTGGACTAGCCCCATGGTCCTGTGTATCAAAAATAATGGGCAGTGTAGGATTTGTGTGGATTTCCATGAAATGAATGATGCATGTGTTACTAGCCCTTTTCCCACTCCATTTATCAATGAGATTTTAGAATGGGTAGTGGATTGTGAGATATACACATCCAACAACAAATTATCAGTGTACCACCAAGTTCACATCAAGGAAGAAGACAAGGCAAAAATCACTTTTTCAACAAACGGGGATCATTCACATATAATGTCATGCCCTTTGGTCTAAAGAATACACTAACGGTGTTCTCATGCATAGTAGTTGAGACGTTCAAGGACTTTATAGACAGTTTCTTCCATGTTTACTTGGATGATTGGATAGTCTATGGGTTGGTGAAAGATCATCATCAAAACTTGTGCTTAATGTTTAAAAGATGAAAGTAACTGCAAATTTCTTTAGATTTAAAAGTAGTGCCTCTTTGCTACACTATTTGGAACATTACTCGGGCATGTGATATGCAAGGAAGGAATGTTAGTGGATCTTGCAAAGATATGGGTTATTCTACAATTAGAAACCTCATGCACATAAAGAGATGTGTGTATGTTTATTGGACGTACCAAATATTATCGCAAGTTCATCACGAACTATGTGCAAACCACAAGACCTATGGAGGAGCTTCCAAAGAAGGATGGTCCGTTTGTATGGACCTATGGACAACAAGAGCCCTTGGAGACTCTCAAGGAGAATCTTGCCAACACACCAGTCCTTGAGTTCTTAAACTAAAAGAGGCCCTTTTACATGTTCATGTCAATACTTCTAGGATGATAGTTGGTGCAATCCTTACACATCCTATGGAAGATACGGTTGATTTTGACATCTACTATGCAAGTAGAAAATTTTCTCAAGCAAAGCACAATTATACCATCACAAAGTGGAAGCATTGGAAATGGTGCATGCATTACAAACATTCCCTCAATATCTCTTGGTGACACAATTTGTATTCCATATAAACCATGAGGCTTTCAAGTACTTGGTAAATAAGCATGTGTTGCATGATAAGATTTGTAGGTGGATTGTGTTATTTTAGGAGTTTTAGTTCACATTACTAGGAAAGTTAGGAAAGTACCATCGTGGTCAGAAATGGTACCAAGTGATTGGATGATGAAACATAAGCCACAACATGTAGTAAGGATTACACCCTATCAACTTGTTGGTGAACTGTATAGGTTAGGATGCAAAGAAGTCCTACAGAGATGTGTTTTATAACATGAGCATGAATAAGTATTTTGTGACTGCTACTATGCATAGGATCTTATTTGCAGGGTTGTGATGGTCTATTTTGTATTGAGATGCCAATGATTTTGCACAAAAATGTGACATTTGCTAGTGAATTGGGAAGGCAAATAGAAGGGATGAGATTTTATTGATCCCCATTATCGTGCAAGAATCATTTGAGAAATGGGCAAGAGATTTATTTCAACCAATAAATCCATAAGTGCATAAAAGCAGTGTATGTTACATCATCATTGCAACAAACCATATCACTAGTTGGGTACAATCAACTCCCACTAAATATTGCACAATGTTGACAATAACAAAGTTTCTCTAAGAGAACATCATCAACATGTGCTCGCAAAGTTTAACAAGTGATACAGGAAACCATATCTTGGTGTGCTAAAAAATAGTGCACATATTGCTAAGCAAATTTATGATTGTGCAAAAGACTATGCCCTATCACCCACAGGCCAATGGTAGGGTTGAGACATTTAACAATATATTGCTAACTACACTCAAAAAGGTTTGTGATGTCGGATGCAAAGGCTAGGACAATAGTCTCAACAATTTTATTGGAATACCAGACAACCTACAAGCAACTAAATTAGAAAACATTGTTTCAATTAGTGTTTGGGAAGGAAGCACTCATCCGTGTTGAATTATTGGTACCTTCTCTAAACATTGCACAATAAAAATGTCTTGATGATAAAGACTCATTGGAGATGAGGCTCAACAAGCATATGAAACTCAACTAGAAGAGGTTGATGGCTAGGTGGAGCCAAGGGATTTAGAAGAGAAGGCAGAAAGTGTGGCATGATAAGTATATCAAGTGAAAAATTTTGTGCATAGGAGCATAAGTGTTACTATATAATTCATGTTATGCCAAGCACCTGGTAAAGCTCCAAATTTCATGGATGGGACTCTATGGCATCGACACAATTCTAGAAACTAGCTCATGGAAACTACACATCGTGAAAGGAGAAAAACTACCTGGGTATTTCAATGGAAGTATGCTTAATCCCTTATTTGTGTAAGTCAATGAGAAATCACCATTAATAAAACCACTAGCCATGAGAAAACATAACTTAAAAGGAAAAGTATTTCTATTTGAGTTGTTTGTTTTGAAGTATTTGTTTTTAGTTTTCCATAATAAGGAGGTTTGGCCCCCAAGTATGACCTTGCACATAAATCTCTTATGTGCATGGTACTGCAAATGGTAAAGGTGCATTTTATCTTGTAGATTCAATTAGAAGGTTAATGATGGATGCATGAGGAAAGTAAATACACTTGGAAAGACAAAAGGAATGCCAAGTACCTTAGTCAAACACAAAATAAATGCACAAGAGGACATTGTAGGGAGATTTTGTAGGTTTAATGTACACTTTAAAAGAAAATATAATCTGCAAATCTCACCCTGAATAATCCTGATCATCAATTTGTAAGATCAACAATTGGGAGACTTGGGCTTGATTGGTGACTTACCTACAAGCATAGTTAGCCCCTTATTTATTTATAATGCATTAATAGCTCATTCAGTTTTGGATATAGTCACTTCTTCAATTTAATCTTTGCCCAATCTCAAGCTTCATCTCTTTTATTTAAGCATTGGGCATTCGCTCATAAGCCTTCATCTATTTCTAAGCAGCGCCCTTTTACTTTCTTGCAAACAAACCATCATCTAGTTGATGCTCTCTTTGTGCACTTCTAGGTTCTTCTATCCCTACGCAAATTTTCCCAATTCCACTTTGCACAACACTAGGACATTCTTGGGAACATCATTGGATCATCACTTGGTCTTATCCCTAATTGTCAACTTTAAGGTCATGCATTGTCCAATCACCCGGTCCACATGGCCCTTTCTTTGTTGACCCAAACTAAGCCCTATCTCTCTTTTCTGGTCTGCGGAGTCCAAGTAATGCCAGACATGATTGTTTAGTAGGATAGGGTTTGGTGAAACAACTTGGTGCCTAGTGCAAAAGACTAACATTGAATCACGTTTAAAGGTTTAGGATGCAAATCATTTAAAACCAATAGACCTCAAGCACTTCACCAATGCAACGATTTTTTAGGTACTTTAGGCTCTCTTATGCTCCTACTCATGGGAGAAATTTCAATCTCATCCTCTCCTTCCCCCTCTCCATCCATATAATGGTCCCCTGAAGACCTAGTTGTCATGTAATCCTTGTGGCTACTACTCAATCCCTTTCCACTCTCTCTAGGCGACAACATGGAGCTTAGCACATCATTGTCAACATTCAAATCCATTTTTTCATGGAGATAGTCAAGTATGGAGAACGACGTGAGAAGGATTGGACAAGAAACACATATGTTAATCATCACATAAATTTGAAACTGAAGGAAGCAAACATCACTGAAACCACTACATGTTCAAAGTTTAGTGATATGACACATATAAGGAGAAGGCAATATTTTCCAACTCCTTAGTCACCAATCAGTAGAAGCTGGAAAAAATAATCACTACATGTCAAATTATTTCATTAGTTTAAAACCAAAAAGGCACCTTAAATAAAATTTGCATCCTATTTAACTTAAACAAATAAAATTTTAGAGACAAAACAGGGATCTTTGATTACAATCACATCCTATTTGAATGAAATAAATACAATTTCACATCAAACCATCATCAACATTATTTATGATAGAATACCAACGTCTTATTAGCATTGCTTGCCCATCCACTGATGCTTTACAAATGTGAGGTATAGACTAGTAGAGCATCAGATCTGAAATGAAGGTAGATAAAATGGATCTAGAAATCATCAACATAAACAACATTAAGTTCAAGGCCTAATGCCCCTATGAGATACTCCTGCAAAAATAGGTACTTAACAAGACATTGGCTATGACTCAGGGACTAGGTTACGTCAAAAATACAGAAAGCATAGAGAACAATAAAAGGCCTAATTTGATTATTGAAGAAGAATTAAACACTAAAAAGGGAAATTAGATGAAACACAACACATGAAATAATGGATACCTTTTGAATATAACCAATTACACCTTCATTTGTAAACTTCTTTCCATCCTCATCAGTCATATGGAATATTGCCATAAAAACATATGCAAGATTAAATATATCCCTTCCAACATTAATTGGACCTTTGGACGGACTACTAGTAATAAATGTTTTATAATGACAATAGTAGAATAGAGTGTAGTAGAGTGAGTTATTCATTTTTATGTTTGTAAAATGTAAAATGAGTTATTCATTTTTATGTTTGATCTTAATTTTACAATTATTTGACTTTCATGTATGAGTAGAAAAATTATAATTTTTTTTTCTTTTATTTTTATTTTTCCATAATCTTTCAAACTTAATGTATTAATATAATGAAATAGATAACATTAATTATAATTTAATAAAAAATTAAAAAATCTAATAAATTTATTAATCAATATAATATATAAAAAATATAAATTAAAAACTATATTTAAAATATCTAAATTAACTTCTGAAGTTAGTCCTATAAATAATTAAAACATCCAAATCAAAATCTTATCTATCTGGTCTACCTTGACTTAAAAGAATCGACAGGTGTACTACTCTCTTAATGTTTCCATTGTCTCGTCTGAAAGTTTGATTAAAAGAAAGAGTTTCGCAATGATATCACAAAAAGTCAATCCAAAATGAAAATTATGTCCTACTCAATCGTATTCTCCAAAGCAGCTGCCACCGTTGAACTTGTTTGTGGTCTGAATTTCGGACTAATCTTGGTCCAAAAGAAACACATTAATTTGAGGGTGAATAATATTAATTGATTTATTTGAAAAGGAAAAGTTAAATAAAGTAGTGCTACAGTTAAATGTGTTTGTGGTCTAAATTCAGATTAATTTTAGTTAAAAAAATTATGAAATATTTATATAAATATAAAGATAATTTGAAGATGGACAATATTAATTGATTTGTTTGAAGAGGAAAAATTAAACAAAACAATTAATTTTGTAATCAAGATTTATAATAGAAAAGTTAATATAGAGAAAAAATTCTAAATTTTACAATATTAATAAGACAATATTTATGTTAAGAAAAATTGTTATTAAAGAACAATTTTATTACAGCGCTTCATATACTATTCCTCTTGCTCAGGCTGAGCTCTTGTATTTGCACTCTTTCTAGCTAAGCTCTGTGAACAAAATGCTTAATCCAATGAACACCCATTTAGACATTCATAACAGAATGGAAATGGACTTGGACCTCCTTGTAAAACATGTAGATGCTGCTTTATCTGTCATAATGCTTGACAAGGTATACAGAAATATCAAAACCTTCCTTTACTCTTCATAAATTTGATCTCTGATGTTATCTGTGTGGGTAGGTATTACAGTGAAATTAAATCCTTAACAAGGTTTATGCCACTTTGTTTAGAACACGCTAGAACGAAAAAGATTTTCGGAGAGGTAAAATAAAATAAAAGTTGTCATCAGTGCCCACCCATAAAAATTGAAAAAATAGAAACGGATCTCCCATGGAATCCCTATAGAACGAAAAATTACTATTATGACCTAAGATTAATAGTTGCAGAGCTAAAATCAATATTACAACCTGAAATCTTGCTTATGAATGACAGAGCTTCCGTACAAAAATGCACAAAGGTACCATTAAATTCTCTGATTTGGCTCAGCCTGCTAACTCTGGATTTTCGGAAATGTTAGAAGGCCGCATCTCAGATGGCTCTAAGAAGTTATTTTCAAATCAGGTACCGTTAAATCTTTAGGAAAAGAAATTGCTCGCAGCCGGGCTGCTGTAACAGCTGAAATACATTTAAAACATGAGATCTTAGTAGTCTTCAATGCGTCTGTGTTTTTTGATTGAGATTTGGTCATTTCAATAAGATTTATGCTGTGTTTTGTTTTGAATAGAAATTATTTTCCTTCAGCACATTGGCTACCAATGCAAGAACAGTGGCTGTGGATGTTCTCAGAGGAATGAGTAACATCCACTGGAGTGCAGTTGGGCTGCTGGCAGTGGCAATTGTTCTGGAAAGGCTCGACAAAATTTCCTCAAACGACAGAGAATGTGTAGACCTTCTGAGAGGGATGAGTGACTTGGCTAAATCTATACACCATCCAGCAATTTCATTGAGGGGATTTAATAAATCATCTATATTAAGATACCATGGTTGTAAATGGATGTGGGTACGCTATGCGTGTGCTTGCTGTACAATCACACCTTGATCAAGTTGGCACCACTAGTTTTGCTGTCAAATATCTTTGGGGAATTACCAACCATTGGTGGGATAGCATCCCTGTTGACCAACAACATGCCCTTGTTCATAGTCAACCTGATTCTTTGAATGCCTTGTACAAATTACTAATTGATGAGTTTGCTCCTCCTGCCGCTAATAGGCAGTTAGAAACTAAAAAATGGCTGATGAAAATGGAACTCTGTGATCTTAAACAGTTCCAACCTTTTGCTATGCAATTCCGGAAACTTGCCTATGAAAGCCAATGTCATACATCTGTTGAAATCAAGATGCGATTCCTGCATGCTATGCCTTACAATCTCATTGATCGCGTTCTAGCATACATTGACTTAAAAGGCCTTGAACTTTCGGATCTTGCTCTTTCTGATCTCATTGAGTTTACCCAACAGCAAATCATGCTATTAGTATCAGAAACTAAATCCATGCAAAAGCTGAGCAAACATCAAGCCGCAGCCATTGCTCCCTTGTTTCCTGAAATAGCTCCGTATGGTTGTCGACCTTATGTCCAACCCCGCAAACAGCAGAAGCAACGCCGCCGCCGTCGCCTCTCTTTTCAGCGCCGCTCCTTTCCAAAGCGTCATTCTTATGCGCCTCCTCACCGTTTCCTCCGTAAACGTCAGTCTGCCAGACCTCCATCCAAACAGCCTATCTGTTACATTTGCCGCCAACCCGGTCACATTGCTCCGAACTACTCTTGTAAGAATCCCGCAGTTAAAGCTGTTTTCTCTTCCAACGCAGCAGCGTGGTGGGATGTCATAGATGCCGACGAAGATCTCTATCTCCAGGATAACATATTCGAACCTGTCTTAGACGACCTTCCTGATGAAGCATCTGATGATGAAGATGCAGCAGAACTCGAATCTCTTGCCGATGAGCTCGAACAACCCATGACAAACATGCAGCGAGGTTCCAGAGGATCTAGACCGTACCGGCCAAGATATTCTAATCAGTCATATGAGGCTTATGGTCCCTGGTCAAGAGACCATCATGAGGTACCTGAACGACCAGTAAAACCTAGAGGAAGAGGTTTTACTCGAGGAGAATCATCAAGAGGGAGACAGCCCTCACAGCCGCGACAGCCGCCTACTATGCACAGAATGCAGCATCCACCTGTGCAGTACCCAAGCCAGTTCAAGCCGAGTGATATGTGGATCAAAAATAAATTCACATGCAAGGATCCACCAAAAGAAATTAAAGAACCCATCTAGGAACAGATTATGCCTGCTGAAGAACCAGTCCTTGCAGCAGATCCCACCTGGGAAGACGGCTATGAACAAGAAGATGATGTCGGAAGCATTTTTTATTCCGACCAAGATTACTGCCCCGAAGGAGAATGCAGTAATCAGCAGCAAGAAGAAGAAGCTGAACCAGAGTTACCAGAAGACATCTATGAAGAGCCTACTATCATTCAAGATCCAGGAAGGCAGAAACTGGTATGTACTAGTATCCCTTCCCTAGAACTGCCTCAACCTGCATATCTGAACCATCTCATTAATGGCAGATTTGCACAGTTCTTCACATTAGAAATTAATGGTAGACTCGTAGATGCTCAAGTTGATACTGGAGCTTCTCTGTCATTTGCAAAGCCACAACTCATCAGTGATTGGGAGACACTTGATGAGCGCCTAGCTTATAAGAGCATAGATATCCAGGGTAATAGTTTTGTTTGCCACAAGTATAAACATCAGCAAGCCCTGCGAATCCAAAACAAAATCTTCCATTGTGACTTTTTTGCTCTAGATAAAATGCCCATTGATGTATTGTTAGGGGGTTCATTCATAGATAGATATACTCCATATGGTGCCACTGCAAAAAGCATCATGTTTACCATTGAGAATGAAAGACTCAGGATCCCTCGACTAATATATGCTACAGAGCAATTCCCCAGTGCTATGGCACAAAGTCCTGACAGTATTCCTGCTGAGATAATTGCCTTAGGTGAAACTATTAAGTCCACAATCTGTTCTGAAAATCCTCAACAATTCTGGACTAAATCCATGCCCGAGATGGAAATAAATATTGTAGAAGGCAAACACATAAAGATAGGAAAAAGGATTCCTATCCCAGCACAGGACTATACAGATATGGAAATACAGATCCAAGAACTAGAAAAGAATGGCTTTATTGAAAAGTCTACCTCTCCTTTTTGCTGCTATGCATTTATGGTAAATAAGCATTCTGAACAAAAGAGAGGAAAGAAACGAATGGTCATAAATTACAGACCATTAAATGCCATTACAAAACCATTTCCATATCCGATCCCTGATAAGAGCTACCTGTTGGAGAAAGTTGCAGCCTGCAAATATTTCTCTCAGTTTGATTGCAAATCTGGTTTTTATCAGATCAGGGTAAAAGAAGCAGATCGCGAAAAGACTGCTTTTAGTTGTCCATTTGGCCATTTCCAATGGACTGTTATGCCCTTCGGCCTGATGAATGCACCTGCTTATTACCAGGGACACATGGATAAAATCTTTGAAGGGACTTCTGAATTTTTGTGTATATATATTGATGATATTTTAGTTTTCAGTAGATCCTTAGAGGAACATACTGCTCACCTATCCAAGTTTTTGCAGTTAGCTACTGATGCAGGAATAGTGCTATCTGAAACAAAAATACAGCTATGCACTACAGAATGTAATTTCCTCAGAATGATTATCCGAGATTCTAAGCTGCAAATACAGCCACACATAAAAGAAAAGATCATCAGTTTCCCCGAGCATTTAGACAAAGCTCAGGTACAAGCTTTTTTGGGACTCTTAAATTACCTAAACAGCTTTTATCCCAATGCAGGAGAAGATCGATTTATCTTGCAGGAACTACTACAGAAGAAACGAGTTTTTAAATGGGAAACTCGACACACAGAAGCTGTCCAAAAGATCAAGGCAAAAGTCTCTTGTTTGCCAGAACTTCATGTTCCGAAGTCTCAAGAAATGAAGGTTTATACTGATGCATCAGACCTCTCATGGGGAGGAGTACTTGTTTCACTTGTAAATAATGTAGAATTTGTGTGTGAATTTGCCTCTGGTGTGTTTAGTAAAGATGTACTGAAATGGATTTCCTCAGACAAGGAAATTTATGCTGTAAAGAAATGTCTGGAAAAATTTATGTTAAAATTGCTACATCTGCCACATTTCACTATTGTAACTGACTGCACCTGATTTTTATCTTTCCGAGAAAAGGATCATGGAAGGAAAGATGGTCGTGGTAAGTATGTCAGGTGGCAAGCATTTTTCCACCAGTTTAATTTTTCAGTACAACATATAGAAGGTAAATGTAATGTCTTAGCTGATTGGCTCAGCAGAAACCCTTCTGCTACACTTATGAATAGACCTGCTCCTATACCTGGATTTAACCTAACCAGAATATTGAATCACGCATTCGATTCTTTAAGTAACTTCATCCAGGAACAAATATTGCAAGAAGGATTGCATCCAAGATGCACAAGGATCTCTCATGCTGCTTCTCTCGATCTTCAAATGTCTTCTGCAGTTCGTATACAAGCAGATCGCAGAGCTAATCATGGGACAATCTTCATCGACAGGCTAAACAGTGAATACCTGTATAATCAATTCACTGATTTACTCAAGCGTCCACTTTGGACATGGCACATCAAGATAAGGTCGGCCCATAATGAACATCTTTACAGATGGATTTCACGTTTTGGTCCCCATCGAATACACGAACAACAAAATCACAGTCAGGACACAGTGGTCCATACAATAATTCGGAGACAACTTGAGTGGGAATCTCATTTCCACTGTAGACCATGCCATATGCCATGTGATAGGGGCCCATGCCGACATTGGTACGTCCAAAGCACGTTCCAGATAAGATGCCTCTTCCAGCCTATTTCTGAAGATGACCTTTTTGATGAAGCGGAAGCCATGTTGGGCCCACAACCTATGGGTTCATCATCATCGTCACCAACGCATCAGTCAGACGGTGGGTCCAATAGCATCTCTTTGTAGCCACAGCTGTAAAGTATGATGAGACAGACACCGCCTTGCCAGCGCAGGTAGGACCTCTCAAAATACTATATATAGGACTTAGTTCTTAGGAGTAGATCATCGAAAAATATTCAGTGTGAATATCTAGTAGCCTTGAAAGCAAAGTATGCTCTTCACTTGCCCTTTTAGAAGGAACCTGTGAATCAGAAATACTTCAAGGATATTTGTAATACGAGTGTAATAGTGTGAGTTATTAATAGTGAAGCCGTATCCATTCGGCCCCTGCCTCCTGTCGCAGGATTCTGCTTAAAGATCTGAAGAAATTCCGCCAAGGCACCCGTCTACTGACGCGATAAAAAGATTGGCTGATGATCTTTTCTTTTATGTGTGGCTGTATTTGCAGCTTAGAATCTCGGATAATCATTCCGAGGAAATTACATTCTGTAGTGCATAGCTGTATTTTTGTTTCAGATAGCACTATTCCTGCATCAGTAGCTAACTGCAAAAACTTGGATAGGTGAGCAGTATGTTCCTCTAAGGATCTACTGAAAACTAAAATATCATCAATATATATACACAAAAATTCAGAAGTCCCTTCAAAGATTTTATCCATGTGTGCCTGGTAATAAGCAGGTGCATTCATCAGGCCGAAGGGCATAACAGTCCATTGGAAATGGCCAAATGGACAACTAAAAGCAGTCTTTTCGCGATCTGCTTCTTTTACCCTGATCTGATAAAAACCAGATTTGCAATCAAACTGAGAGAAATATTTGCAGGCTGCAACTTTCTCCAACAGGTAGCTCTTATCAGGGATCGGATATGGAAATGGTTTTGTAATGGCATTTAATGGTCTGTAATTTATGACCATTCGTTTCTTTCCTCTCTTTTGTTCAGAATGCTTATTTACCATAAATGCATAGCAGCAAAAAGGAGAGGTAGACTTTTCAATAAAGCCATTCTTTTCTAGTTCTTGGATCTGTATTTCCATATCTGTATAGTCCTGTGCTGGGATAGGAATCCTTTTTCCTATCTTTATGTGTTTGCCTTCTACAATATTTATTTCCATCTCGGGCATGGATTTAGTCCAGAATTGTTGAGGATTTTCAGAACAGATTGTGGACTTAATAGTTTCACCTAAGGCAATTATCTCAGCAGGAATACTGTCAGGACTTTGTGCCATAGCACTGGGGAATTGCTCTGTAGCATATATTAGTCGAGGGATCCTGAGTCTTTCATTCTCAATGGTAAACATGATGCTTTTTGCAGTGGCACCATATGGAGTATATCTATCTATGAATGAACCCCCTAACAATACATCAATGGGCATTTTATCTAGAGCAAAAAAGTCACAATGGAAGATTTTGTTTTGGATTCGCAGGGCTTGCTGATGTTTATACTTGTGGCAAACAAAACTATTACCCTGGATATCTATGCTCTTATAAGCTAGGCGCTCATCAAGTGTCTCCCAATCACTGATGAGTTGTGGCTTTGCAAATGACAGAGAAGCTCCAGTATCAACTTGAGCATCTACGAGTCTACCATTAATTTCTAATGTGAAGAACTGTGCAAATCTGCCATTAATGAGATGGTTCAGATATGCAGGTTGAGGCAGTTCTAGGGAAGGGATACTAGTACATACCAGTTTCTGCCTTCCTGGATCTTGAATGATAGTAGGCTCTTCATAGATGTCTTCTGGTAACTCTGGTTCAGCTTCTTCTTCTTGCTGCTGATTACTGCATTCTCCTTCAGGGCAGTAATCTTGGTCGGAATAAAAAATGCTTCCGACATCATCTTCTTGTTCATAGCCGTCTTCCCAGGTGGGATCTGCTGCAAGGACTGGTTCTTCAGCAGGCATAATCTGTTCCCAGATGGGTTCTTTAATTTCTTTTGGTGGATCCTTGCATGTGAATTTATTTTTGATCCACATATCACTCGGCTTGAACTGGCTTGGGTACTGCACAGGTGGATGCTGCATTCTGTGCATAGTAGGCGGCTGTCGCGGCTGTGAGGGCTGTCTCCCTCTTGATGATTCTCCTCGAGTAAAACCTCTTCCTCTAGGTTTTACTGGTCGTTCAGGTACCTCATGATGGTCTCTTGACCAGGGACCATAAGCCTCATATGACTGATTAGAATATCTTGGCCAGTACGGTCTAGATCCTCTGGAACCTCGCTGCATGTTTGTCATGGGTTGTTCGAGCTCATCGGCAAGAGATTCGAGTTCTGCTGCATCTTCATCATCAGATGCTTCATCAGGAAGGTCGTCTAAGACAGGTTCGAATATGTTATCCTGGAGATAGAGATCTTCGTCGGCATCTATGACATCCCACCACGCTGCTGCGTTGGAAGAGAAAACAGCTTTAACTGCGGGATTCTTACAAGAGCAGTTCGGAGCAATGTGACCGGGTTGGCGGCAAATGTAACAGATAGGCTGTTTGGATGGAGGTCTGGCAGACTGACGTTTACGGAGGAAACGGTGAGGAGGCGCATAAGAATGACGCTTTGGAAAGGAGCGGCGCTGAAAAGAGAGGTGACGGCGGCGGCGTTGCTTCTGCTGTTTGCGGGGTTGGACATAAGGTCGACAACCATACGGAGCTATTTCAGGAAACAAGGGAGCAATGGCTGCGGCTTGATGTTTGCTCAGCTTTTGCATGGATTTAGTTTCTGATACTAATAGCATGATTTGCTGTTGGGTAAACTCAATGAGATCAGAAAGAGCAAGATCCGAAAGTTCAAGGCCTTTTAAGTCAATGTATGCTAGAACGCGATCAATGAGATTGTAAGGCATAGCATGCAGGAATCGCATCTTGATTTCAACAGATGTATGACATTGGCTTTCATAGGCAAGTTTCCGGAATTGCATAGCAAAAGGTTGGAACTGTTTAAGATCACAGAGTTCCATTTTCATCAGCCATTTTTTAGTTTCTAACTGCCTATTAGCGGCAGGAGGAGCAAACTCATCAATTAGTAATTTGTACAAGGCATTCAAAGAATCAGGTTGACTATGAACAAGGGCATGTTGTTGGTCAACAGGGATGCTATCCCACCAATGGTTGGTAATTCCCCAAAGATATTTGACAGCAAAACTAGTGGTGCCAACTTGATCAAGGTGTGATTGTACAGCAAGCACACGCATAGTATTACACCATCCAGCAATTTCATTGAGGGGATTTAATAAATCATCTATATTAAGATACCATGGTTGTAAATGGATGTGGGTACGCTGCATAAGAGAATGACCATGGGATTTCTTTGAAGGTGAGAAAGAAGGACCAAAGGAAACTGAACAAAAAGGTCGAGAAGACGATTCAGCGTTTTGGTCTTCTTTAGACAACCAACTAAGGCTATCTTCTAGAGTATCAATCTTAGAATCAATAGAGTCTACTTTTTTCTGTATTTTATTTACAGTATCTTTGATTTCTAGGACATCTCGACATAAATCATCAAAATTTTCGGCGAGATGTGAATTGAACCTGGAGACATAGTTTCTTTGCTTGAATTCATTGGAGGTATTTTCGTAGGCGGCAGCAAAATAGTGTACAGTGCCTGCAGCATGTCGGTAGACGCCTTTGGCTGGTGGCCATCTTCCTCCTCTGTATAAAGTAACTGTGTCTTCTGTAAAGAAATCAATACTGTCTTCTCTAGGAAGACTCATTAGTGTATGGGGAAAATCTTTTCCCAAATTTACTTCTTCATCCTCTATTAAAATATGGCCATGTTTGACAGATCTACGGGATGAGGACGTAGATGGTCGAGTAGGAGAACTTTGGGTAGATCGCATAGATAGAGATCTAGGCAAAATGTTTACTGATCTACCATCACTCTGATGGACTGTGGCTTGGCCTTTTAGTTTTGGAGAGACATGCTTGAGCCAGTCTAGTTTCCATTCAGCTGGGATTTCTACAGACTCAATATGTCCTGGCTGTAATTGTGCAGTACCACTCAGTCTTCTTGCCAGAGGTAGATTCTCTAAGATTTTGGGATGGTTGGTGTTGGTCATACTATATAAGACAAAAATATTAACAGTGGCATACTGGAATTCACCAAACATGTCTAGACCAAACACAGAGGTAAACAAACCCCAACAATCTAGAGATCCATGCTTTACTTCTTTGCATCCTTTGTCGCGGACTGCGACTGAAAGATTTGGACAAAATTCAAAACATATAACATTATCGTCATTGAGACGACCTAAACTAGACAATTGACATGAATGTTTAAAACTTACTTGACGTCTATCACACAATGCTAAATACATAACTGGTTTTACATTTGATGGAATCAAAGGTTTAATATAGATACGAATCAAACCAAAATGCACAAACTTGACATCCTTATGGGAACGAATATACAGAATCTCTGGTTCTGGAAGTAAAGGAAGCAAATTTGTCTGGAAAGTCTTTTTGGGTTGATAGCACAAATTGAGCTCAACAGACTTAATCCTGGGTTTAACAAAAGATAGATATGTACTATTATACAGAAATTTGGATTTGACTAACTCAGCTTGTTTATAAACATTAGAAGCTTTTAGAGCAGGAGGCTTGTACAGACTGGATTCTTTTTCAAGATCTGTTTCTGTGACAGCAATGTCAAGACAATCAGATAACTGATCTGGGATAAAAGGAGGCATTTCATACATTCCTTCTAATTCAGATTCATTCATGACTTCTACGGTAGATGTGGAAGGGATTTTCCCGAATTCCATTGTGGGGAGAGAAGGTTCTGATATGCGAGCAATTTCTGGATAGGGAATAGATAAGCAGAGATAAAACGGCCTATGACAAAGTAGATAAACGGCCTGGTACTCGATGCAATAGATTCCCAAAGAAAATTGACAGAGCAAAGAACTTCTTCAAATCGAATCCACGGAAAGAGGGAAATGAATCACAACTTACAGAGAAAGGCAAAATGAGTATGAACTGATATTTTCGTAAATGGCTCTGATACCAATCTTTTTATCGCGTCAGTAGACGGGTGCCTTGGCGGAATTTTTTCAGATCTTTAAGCAGAATCCTGCGACAGGAGGCAGGGGCCGAATGGATACGGCTTCACTATTAATAACTCACACTATTACACTCGTATTACAAATATCCTTGAAGTATTTCTGATTCACAGGTTCCTTCTAAAAGGGCAAGTGAAGAGCATACTTTGCTTTCAAGGCTACTAGATATTCACACTGAATATTTTTCGATGATCTACTCCTAAGAACTAAGTCCTATATATAGTATTTTGAGAGGTCCTGCCTGCGCTGGCAAGGCGGTGTCTGTCTCATCATACTTTACAGCTGTGGCTACAAAGAGATGCTATTGGACCCACCGTCTGACTGATGCGTTGGTGACGATGATGATGAACCCATAGGTTGTGGGCCCAACATGGCTTCCGCTTCATCAAAAAGGTCATCTTCAGAAATAGGCTGGAAGAGGCATCTTATCTGGAACGTGCTTTGGACGTACCAATGTCGGCATGGGCCCCTACACATGGCATATGGCGTGGTCTACAGTGGAAATGAGATTCCCACTCAAGTTGTCTCCGAATTATTGTATGGACCACTGTGTCCTGACTGTGATTTTGTTGTTCGTGTATTCGATGGGGACCAAAACGTGAAATCCATCTGTAAAGATGTTCATTATGGGCCGACCTTATCTTGATGTGCCATGTCCAAAGTGGACGCTTGAGTAAATCAGTGAATTGATTATACAGGTATTCACTGTTTAGCCTGTCGATGAAGATTGTCCCATGATTAGCTCTGCGATCTGCTTGTATACGAACTGCCGAAGACATTTGAAGATCGAGAGAAGCAGCATGAGAGATCCTTGTGCATCTTGGATGCAATCCTTCTTGCAATATTTGTTCCTGGATGAAGTTACTTAAAGAATCGAATGCGTGATTCAATATTCTGGTTAGGTTAAATCCAGGTATAGGAGCAGGTCTATTCATAAGTGTAGCAGAAGGGTTTCTGCTGAGCCAATCAGCTAAGACATTACATTTACCTTCTATATGTTGTACTGAAAAATTAAACTGGTGGAAAAATGCTTGCCACCTGACATACTTACCACGACCATCTTTCCTTCCATGATCCTTTTCTCGGAAAGATAAAAATCGGGTGCAGTCAGTTACAATAGTGAAATGTGGCAGATGTAGCAATTTTAACATAAATTTTTCCAGACATTTCTTTACAGCATAAATTTCCTTGTCTGAGGAAATCCATTTCAGTACATCTTTACTAAACACACCAGAGGCAAATTCACACACAAATTCTACATTATTTACAAGTGAAACAAGTACTCCTCCCCATGAGAGGTCTGATGCATCAGTATAAACCTTCATTTCTTGAGAGCAGCTCCAAGAAATCAGAGCCCATTTGCATAAGGAGATTAGAGAGAAGATGTCTGAGGGTGTTTATTTGATAATCACTGGAGCAATGATGTGTTGTTCTGTTATTCGATCTAAGAAATTATCCAAGTAAGTTATCATTATCCTCTGCATATATTGTATGCATCCCATAGTTATTATGTTGATCCTTTGAATACAGTAAGAAATGTTTGACACCATATTTTATCTCTTCTTCTATGCTCGGTCATTTTCCTTTTTTTTTTTTCTAAACTGAAACAAAACAAATCAGCATCACAGAGCTACCCTGGAGCAACGATGTGTTCTTCTGTTATTCGATCTAAGAAATTATCCAAATTATCATTATCCTATGCATATATTCATAGTTATTATGTTGATCCTTTGAATACAGTAACAAATGCTTGACACCATATTTTTTCTCTTCTTCTATACTGGGCAATTTCCCCCTTTTTTGAAAACTGAAGAAAAACAAATAGGCATCACAGAGCTACTTTTGATTGTGATTCTCAGTCAAATTCGTCTGTTTAATTACTGGCCATTCAAACCTCAACAAGAACCTAAGTAAATAACTTAAGAGATATATGAAAATTCAGGTACTAAAAGCCCCGTGGACCCATCATAGATTAATTCTCTGCATCTCACCTATCACAGCAATAAAGTAGGATCATATACCAACCCATCATTAAAAAAATTAAATCCCGACTTATATTTAAATAAACTAGGATTATGCATCGGAGGACCAAGCACAGTGTTTACAAATATAAGGACAACAAAATATTACTGACCTCCAATTCATAGGAAAGATACTAGTCATTAATAATTATTTAGATTGTTGGAAGAATTTACAATCCCAATGATATGCTTAAGGTCCCCTTGTTTGCCACTGCAAACCTTGGAGAGTTCTTCCTCTCAAGGCCTAACCTTGCCTAGCTTTGCTAGATAGGACTTATATAAAAACCTCTGAAAACCTGAGTTAACAAGAACATATGTCATATGGTGTTGATCATCATCTAAATTAAGCTTATTAACTTTCATTATTTCAATGGGCATTTTTTATTTCCCAACAGTGTCTTATTTTGGCTTTAAAAGACTATAATCTCCAGCGTAACAAAGACTGATGGAACATTAGGCCAGACATATTACCTTCATCTGATTCCCAGATTTTGAAGTTTTGCATTGATTTTATCTGTAAAACCATTGTACAGGTTTATGTTGTCTACAAAAATACGTGAAGAGCTTATTTTACTAAGAGGGCAAGTAGATCGTATGTTCAGAGATCTTATGTTCCAAGTGCAATTGAAGACCTTGTCTTCATTTGCTTTGTATGCATCACCTCAATCCTCTCCACAAGATTCAGGTAATCGATTTCTCACTATATGTTCTCTCATTTTTCTTTAAAGATTCAAAGTTTATGATTAACTTCGTAGTTGGAATTCCTACTATATTTTAAGTATTTATCCTTGCATAAGCAGGTGGGATTTGGTTGCAATCTGACAAAGCTGTAGCTGAAACTTCACCCCAAGGACAAATTCATAGAAATGCACTTTCTTTCAGCTCACAGCAAACAAACAACCACCAGCCCTTTCAGTGGAATCATGGCTGCTCTTCAACAATTGATAGCCGTAAGAACCCTAGTCATTATCAAAGGAAAGGAATAATATCACTCATTGTTCAGGGCATCAGAAGAGTCAGAAAAACAGCAGGTGATGAAAAATATGAACACTTCGTCATGAAACTAGGAACGAAGGATTTGGATCGAGGCACAGCTCTGTTCCCATGCAATGAAATTCAGATTGCATGTCGAGATTTTCACCCAGATAATAAGATAGGAGAAGGGGGATTTGGTTCTGTTTATAAGGTAATCAATTGAAAACTAATAATTCACATTTGACCCTAATGATTATATGTGGCAAGGTTCATAGTGATGTAGAATGTATACTACAGGGGACTTTAGGAGATGGTAAGCAGTTGGCAATAAAGAGACTATCCGAACAAGGAAAGAATTTATTTATGAATGAATGGGACATCGCTTCACGTTTACAACATCGTAACATTATAAAGTTGTTCGGCTGTTGCATAAAAGGAGAGGAGACATTATTGAATATGTGCCTGGAGGAAGACTTCTAGATATTCTCTTCGGTAAGTGAAAAAAAACATTGTTTCATTCATGGATTTTAAAACTTATAATGTATATGTATGTATATAAGGTATGAATGCATACATACAATTTTGACTGCAATTGCAGACCCTTTAAAGGTCCATGTCCTTGATTGGAGAAGTCAATTGAATATAATACGAGGAATAGCGCGTGGACTCGCATATCTTCACGAGGACTCTAGGATTCGCATAGTTCATAGAGCTATAAAACTCCATAATATATTGCTCGATGAGAATTTGAATGCCAAGATTGCATATCTTGGGTTGGCAGCAATCTTAGCTGAAAATGATAGCAATCAAAATATACCAGTCGCTGGAACAGAGTAAGATTGTCATAAATTCTCGAATTTGTAGGATGAAATTACACTTGTGCTGATTTGACAAGTGTTCTAATATTGGCTTGTGCAGAGGTTATATAGCTCCGGAATGTATATTTGATGGTCATGTAACAGACAAAGTGGATGTTTTCAGCTTCGGTGTGGTGGTATTAGAAATGGTGTCTGGCAGAAGATGTGTGGAGTTTAATTCCTCCTTTCCGGGGCTTGTAATGTGGGTGGGTATATAAGCTCAAAAAAAATTATCGTAAAGAAGTTTGCTTAATTTTTTAATGTGAAACTGCTTTTGTGCAACAGGCATGGAATCTTCACGAGGAGAATCGCCATATCGATCTGGTTGACAGCAGATTACTTTGTAGCAACAGTTTTGACTCCAGAATTATAGTGAGGGTGATATTGATTGCCCTTCTGTGCACTCAAGAGGCAAGGTTGAGGCCTTCCATGTCAAAGGTATCACTCATGCTCTCACTGTCTAGTGGGGATGAAATTGGCATGGCTACCCCAATCAAGCCAGATTATCTCTAAGAACTAATCGGCGACCCCCGTCCTTATTATTGTAGTGAAACGCCTGTAACAACCCAGAGTTTTCTTCCTAAAGTTTACTAAAAATACCATGTATACATTTAAAAAAAAATTGATATAAAATCCTAACTAACAGCTCCATTCGAATTTCCTTTATAATTTTACAAGAATAATACATTAATAGAGCGCTGAACTGTGTTTTGAATATTTTTCACTTGATCAAGAACTCATAAGAAATTAATTTAGAAGTTTCATATAACACTTTCCCTCATTTCATACTTTTTGATTTGAACCCAAAATACCCTTACCAACCACCACGTATAGCATGTTTTGCAACATCCTTGGAACTACCTCAAGGTGTCTTTACTCTTGCTGACTTGTCACATTATTAATTTTAGTATTGCCATGCAATTAAAACTCTCTGAAAAAATGGCCATTTCAAACAGAACAAGGATCTCCCAAAAAGTATTCTCATATACCTGATTGGGTACAGATCAGTCACAGTGACACAAATATTAGAAAGAGAAACTTGATTCCTAGAACTATGAAAAATAGTTTACGTCTTTTCTTATAGCAACAAATCCAATTAGGTTTGAAGGATTTTCAATTATATATAAACATCGTTGATTAATTCAACCCTCAACTTATTCATCCTGGATTTTCAACTTAGGGGAGATATATAATAATGCTTATCTGCTTGACATAGACACAGTTACTTCATCTGAGGCCTTTGTTAGATGTGAAGGAAGCTTGTCATTTAAGGTGGAATAGCAAGTAATTCATCGTTCCCCTCTTCTCCAAGTCAATGTCACAGCGGTGTGTTGATTTTCTTTTTAGTATTTAATTAATTATGCAACTTGTAAATTATATCTTGGTTATCCTCATTATTCAACGCATGACAGAGAAAGAGCCTGTTCATAGTTTTCCATATCCATCATTCTATCCAATTCCTATTCCATCACTTAAGAATTTAGTCACAAATGATTCTACAATGTATAAAATTTTGTATTTGCAGAGAAGGAGCCTGTTCATAGTTTTCCATATCCATCATTCTATCGAATTCCTATTCCATCACTTAAGAATTTAGTCACAATGATTCTACAATGTATAAAAATTTGTATTTGCAAGCTACAACACTTTTAATAGGTTAGTTTTTTTTTTTTTTCCGAATCCATGTGTGTTTAAGTCATCTCAAAAAAACCTCTATGAATAGTCACTGCATTAATGACATTTTTCCTAGTATATGTTACTAATATTTTCAAGGAAAGGGAACCCACAACTAACAGGGTTTATGTGATCTGTTTATCCTTCCATTGTACAGTTGAATACCAAATCTATAAGTCAGGACACCAATAACAGAGCACAATCACAAAATAAAAAACCAAAAACAGCATTCTTCAATCATGGGTTATTTCTCGGGAGTAAAAACGATCTTATGAAAAACTCGTGAAAGGAACTTCATGTATTCCCTTTAAGTCCGATATATCTTCCCATGTCACAGATATTACTCAAACATAATTCATTAAACAAGGGTTATATCTCAGGGGTTAAAATATTGTACGACGAACTTATGAACAGGTCTTTATGATGCACTCTTAATTCCAATACATTTTCCCATTTTATAGATTAGTGAAACATTCTGAATCTTAAATCCATATTCACAGCATTCTAGTTGCTATCATGCATTTATATTCCATGCTTTGAAATATATTGATTGAACAGTAACACTTTGTTTGGCTTCCTAACAGGCAAACAGATTCAACTCATTTCATATGCAGTTTTTCGATTGAAATCATTCATAATCGATGCCAATTACATACTGGTTATGATAAAACATGTATGCATGGCAGAAATTAATTACAAGTTTTCTGTAAGTCAACAAAGGTTAGCCCTCGTTAACATCTGTTTTACACTAAGCCATTTATAAGTAAACTAATGGCAACGACATTCATGCAAGCCATCCCTTGCTTGCAGTCACAGGTGGATGCAACCATAAATGCTCAAATTAGAAGATATTCCTAACATCATTAACTGTGAATGCTTATTTCTCTTTCGCGTCAGAATTCAGGTATCTATTAACACACTTTAACTTTGCCTTGAAAGGAGCAAAGTACAAAGTGTCATACTTTACTGTAATCAAGATCATAAAAATTTAGTTGTGGTCAAAATATCTCTAGTGATTGTCAATTCGGGGCAATGATCCTCCCTACAGTGTTAGCATTCTAGTTACTCGTATTATCACTTTTTGGGTGACACTCTTCAGTGTGTTCACTAAATCTGATAGACTCAATCACAAACTGCAATCATTTATAACCTGCAATCATTTATAACAAGAACATTCCAACACGGGTCAAGAAGACCATACCATGTTTTCAACCAAATTCATCAACAAGAAAAATATGATCGTACATACAATCAACACATTTCTTCCAGAATACACGACAATGATTATTTTGAGTCTAGAGGTCCCTATTCTAAATTATTAATTGACCTTACAACAGAAATGAGGAGCATAGCCTTATTCCTCAGTTTCTTACTATTATTGACCATGCATATCAGTTGACCATGCATATCAGAGTACACTGTAGAGTTTGACAACAATACAACAGCCATAGGGAAAAGTGATCTAAGAGGATTTTTTCCAAAAGTTGCTTCAATGATATTGTCAATCTCATTCTCATAGCTTGCAGAAATTGTAGATCTTGCTCAATAGTCTGTGATACTCCAAAACCACACCCAGAGATTTGTGGTACTCCAAGATCATCAAACCATCTCCACCAGATGCTACATATACTTCTATAGTGGTGCAATGCAGTCTAGGTAAATAGGATATGGCATGATCCATCCATGCACAAAATCTTATGTAATCTTGATTGATGGTTTCCTTAGGGTCCTACACTCCTACATGCCACACCACTAAAGTCAAGTCACACTCACATGGTATGATAAAACCAAGTGCAGACATCATTGTTGCAAGGTTCCAATAGGGGTAAGAGCCCCATATATGAGTCGGGGGGTTCCCCTCTTGGTGTCGAGAAGCACTCTTAAAGGAGGTTAAGATCATTTGAGAAACAATATAATGAACCTATCATAACCATATGAAGCCATGAAAAAACATGGAGTTCTTGAAAATGGAGGAAAACTGTTAATCAACATATAAAACTTGGGATAATTTGTTTATCAAAATATCTTAGAACATGAAACAAAGCATGGAAGACATAATGAGAAATAGTCAACATCTAGAGGAGTCCACCTCAACAGCGACTTTGTACGAAATTTCTCAAACCAAGGGAAAACTAATAGGGTGCACAAATTAGCAGGTAGTTTTGGAGGTTGAACTTCAAATGGATGATTCATAAAGCTCAAACCATCATTATCAAACTTATTGCTATGAAAATGGATCTACCTGAGTGTAATATCACCTCCCAAAAACATTTGACCTGAAAACCTTTGTGTTACTGTACCAAGCAAAACCCTGAGTGTCACTTTAATCTGTCAAGAAGGGCAAAAATGAAACAGAACGATTTTTGGCCAAAATGTCACTTCCAAAGCAACTCAAACATGGAAGTGTGGGGAAGCTGAAGAGACATTTTTCATCATTTTTCAAGTGGCACATCTCCGAAGGAGGCCATACAAGTGCCATTTGCTTCTATTTTTTTAGAAAATTTGACTTTTTCTCTTAACAACATGCAATATTTTCAATTATGTCAGTTTCCTAAGACTTTTAAGGACACATGGGTCATGACATCACCTTTTAACATTTGTATATTTCTCAAGAAACTCATACAAAGCATTAAATGCACTATTTTTTACTCTTAAAATGACCCAAAATGATAAATGGACTTAGAAACTAATTGACCAAAGCTAGTACAACATTAATTGACATCAAATGACCTATAAAACATCTCATGACAATGCATTATACCTTTTATAAGCTTAAAAATCAATTTTTTTACTAGGGGTGCCCCAATTTGAGCTAAAAGTCAAATTTGGTCAACAGTAAACATAATTGGCACATGTTTGAAATTGTTCACAGAAAGAAGCAAATTAGGTTAACATGTCTCAATGGGTTTGTTTTTATGTGATACAATCTTCATCTTCACATAAAACAAGTGGAGGGGGTTAGAGAGTCATGAGGCAATTGACTTGGATGATATCGATCCATATGCCGATTGGATTGTTGATGAGCAATCCATGTTTATCGAGGAGAAGATTGCATTTTTGGAGAAGAAAGTAGAAGAAGCAATAACATCAATGGTATCACAGGCCTCAGGGTAGGTTAGGATGTAAATGATATCTTTGTGGATGATGTTGTTGAAAAGGAGAAATCCTTACCTTCCACTTTCATAGGGTAGAAGACTAGGTGTTTGGAGATGATATTCATATTATTATATATTTGGTACATTGATGAGAATAGTATATGGCTCTATGAGCATTGTAATTTGTATTTTGTACTCTTTGTTGGGCTAAAAATGATCATTGTACTCTATTTTTGTTTAAAATTAATATAAAATATACTTGTGTTTTCTAAATTCATTTCTTATGTCATTTAACAGTGTTTAACATGATATTTAAGTTTATATTATGATTTTTATTTTATTTTTGTAGCGATAAAGTTGTTGAGTAATTGCCAAGTCTTGAGTTCGAGTCAAAATTTTGGGCTATCGAGTAATTCCCTAGAATGAGATTTTAAACAATCATTGAAAGTACAAAGGAATTTCATATCATAAGGAATACCAAAACTGGGGCATTCTTTGAGTACTTTGATTATGAACATCCCCCTCTAAAAGTGCATTCTAATTGTAGGGCTTGTGTAGGTCCCTTCTACTTTGGGTCAGGGCCCTCTCCATCTTCCATTGTGTTCTTTGGCATTTGAGGAATAAGACATCATATTAGGACATTTTAATCCCTAGCTTGATCTTCAGTTTATCTGGTGCTACCCACATGAGGTGCTAAACATTTGTGTGCTCTTTCCTACTCATCTTGTTCATAAATGGCTTCCTATACTAAACATTTTTATTGGATCATAGAGAAAAACCTTCTTGATAACCTAAAGGTGACACTATTGACAGTCATTGTTTAAAGGCTATTATCAAGATAGAGGAAGAAAGAAAACACACAGATGACCTTGAGCACCTAACTATTGAAAATTTAGCAGTAAAAAGAATATTAGAAGATGTGTAGAGCGATAACCATAAATACTCTAGTGAATTATTGCACATAAAAGAGGTGAACATTAGAACTTATTCTGAGCCTAAGCTTACAAAGATCAAATACTATTGATTTAATACAGAGATGGCTTGCATTATAGAATTACCAAAGGAATTCCATGACTTATTCTCAAGGAATTATAATGAAATGAAAGGGGTCCACCATTCACTAGAAAATATGGTGATAAAGTTGTTTGACAACACTAGGCTAGTCAAGAAAAGACCCTATCGAACAAATTAGACCCTATATGCAAAAGTAAACGAGGAGATAGAAAAAAATGCTTAATGCCAAAGTAATCTATTTGGTGGAGGAATCCGACTGGACTAGCCCCATGGTCTTGTGTATCAAAAAATATGGGTGGTGTAGAGTTTACGTGGATTTCCACAAAAATGAATGAATAATGTGTTACCAACCCTTTTCCCATGCCATTTACCAATGAGATTTTAGAAGGGGTAGTGGATTGTGAGATATACACATCCAACAACAAATTATCAGGGTACCACCAAGTTCAAATTGTGAAGGAAGACAAGGCAAAAATTACTTTTGCTACAAAATGGGGATCATTTGCATATAATGTCATGCCCTTTGATCTAAAGAATACACTAATAGTGTTTTCATGGATAGTAGTTGAGGAATATTAGGACTCTATAGACAGATTCTTCCATGTTTACTTGGATGATTAGATAATTTATGGGTTGGTGAAGGATCATCATCAAAATTTGTGCTTAATGATTAAAAAATACAAGTAACTGCAAATTTCTTTAAATATAAAAGTAGTGCCTCTTTACTACACTTTAGGACATTACTCAGGCATGTGATATGCAAGGAAGGAATGCTAGTGGATCTGGAAAAAATAGGGGTTATTCTATAATTGGAAGCTTCATGCACCCAAAGAGGTGTGTACATTTCTTAGACATACCAAATATTATTGCAAGTTCATCACAAACTATGTGCAGATTGTATGACCTATGGAGGAGCTTCTAAAGAAGGATAGTTCGTCTGTATGGACCGATGGACAACAAGAGCCCTTGGAGACTCTCAAAGAGAAGATTGCCAACACACCAGTCCTTCAGTTCCCAAACTGAATGATGCCATTTTACATGTTCATGTCAATACTTCTAAGATGGCAGTTGGTGCAATCCTTGCACATCCTAGGGAAGGTAAGGTTGATTTCGCCATCTATTATGCAAGTAGCAAATTGTTTAAAAAAAAACACAATTATACCATCACAAAGTGGAAGCATTATAAATGGTGCATGCATTGTAGACATTCCTTAATATATCTTGGTAACACAATTTATATTCCAAATATAAACCAAGGGGCTTTCTAGTACTTGGTAAATAAGCACATGTTACATGGTAAGATTTGTAGGTGGATTGTGTTATTTTAGTAGTTTCAATTCACAATAGTTGTAAATTTTGGAAAGCACAATCATGGTCCGAAATGGCACCAAGTGATTGGTTGATGAAATAGAAGCATCAACTTACGGTAATGATTTCACCTTATCAACTCATTGGTGAATTGTATAGGTGAGGATGCAAAGAAGTCCTACGGAGATGTGTTTTAAAACATGAGAATGAATAAGTATTGTGTGACTACTACTATGCATATGATCTTATTTGTAAGGTTGTGATGGTCTATTTTGTATAGAGATGCCACTAATTTTTCACAAAAATGTGACATTTGCTAGTGAATTGGAAAGCCAAATAAAAGGGATGAAATTTTATTGATCCCCATTATCGTGCAAGAATCATTTGAGAAATGGGAAATTCATTTATTTTGACTTGTAAATCTAGAAGGTGTAGAAGCAGTGTGTGATACATCATCATTACAACGAACTATCTCACTAGGTGGGTAAAAGTGACTCCCACTAAATTGCACAGTCGCAATAATAACCAAGTTTCTTTGAGAAAACATTATCAACAGGGGCTCGTAAAGTTTTTCAAGTGATATAGGTAGCTATTTGTTGGTGTGCTTAGAAATAATGTACATATTGCTAAGAGAATTTATGATTGTGCACAAGACTATGCCCTATCACCCACAGCGAATGACAGGGTTGAGACATTTAACAAGATATTGCGAATTGCACTTACAAAGATTTGTGTTGTGGGATGCAAAGGATAAGATGATAGTCTCAATAGTTTTATTGAAATACCAGATAACCTACAAAATGCTAAATAAGACAACATTGTTTTAATTAGTGTTTGGGAAGGAGGCACTCCTACCTGTGGAATTCTTGGTACCTTCTCTACACATTACACAAGTAGGATATGTATACACACAATATTTGTAAACTTTATAAATTATTGACGCTTTCTCTCTTGTAGGAACCCATTGAGACTCAATCTCTCTAAGTGCACACCTTAAAGTGTGCATCGGAAAAGGGGTGGGAAAATTATTAGTGATTTGTAAGATTATTATCCCTTATACCACCACTTGAAATCAACACAAACCTCTCTTATACATTTCTCTAAGCTTTGACACCTCCCTTACACAATCCTCCAAGGAATTCACCACCTCAAACAACCCCTGCCTAAGCCAAAATCTCTTTTTGTCATTTACCAAACAAAGTCGCATGGGCCGACCTTGTTCTTAAAAATGAGTATGTTACGAGATTAGGTCAGTCCAGCGGACCTAGTCCATGACCTAACTACTTTATTTATTTAATAATTGGGTTTACTGGGCTGACTATGTCAGCTAAAACTTTAAAAGAGTTTAGTGTTAGATACGCATATATAAACACATCTTTTTTGCCATTTTCATTAGAGAGAGATAGAGATAATCATTCATTTTCACTTCTTTATAATTTGCTCTTCCACCATTCTACTTGCAAAGTCATTGCTTAGGGTTTACACTTGGAGATAATAATCTTGTCTTATGGAGAAGTCTTGGATACATAAGAGAAGTCATATAGCTTAAAGTTGGCCTATCTTTATGATCCTTACAAAGCACAACCACCTCTTGTAAATCATCATTGGCCAAGGGATAAATTGAGCCTCGACGAGTTCATCTTCAAGGTAAATATTTTTAACTCTTACTCCATTTTGATAGATAGAATTAGCACAAGTAATGGCATTTAAATGTATTTCTCTCTCCATGCATTAGGATTACATCTATATTGACTTGATTAGAGTTATTCTTTTCATATTTACTTTTATGTTTATTATCCCCATTTGTACCACATACTTTGGTGAACACTACATTAGATTTAATTTATTTTGATAAGAGAATATAGGACCTAACTAGGGTTATTGTGTGGTATTGCTTGATTAGAGGATTTGAAACCCTCTCTAATGATATTGTGTGGTAAGAGACCTCTTAGTTAGGTCTAGTGGATCCATATTGATCATGACCCCATTGTTCTAAATGTACCAACATATAGAAGGGTTAGTTTGATTTATCTTCTCCAAGTTATGATTGATTTGTAGATCAACTTCACTTTCTCTTGTATACATTCTGATGAACCCGATTTGAACTAACCCTTGCAGGTTTTCTTTCACGTTTTTATTTATTATTTATTTCATTTTTTGAATCACTAGATCAAATCTATTGACTCAATCTAACTTTCTATGTGTAGGTTTAATAACAATCAATCCGATCGACTATGTTTTTATTTATGTAACAACCCCACAAAGTTTTACCAGAATATTGTAATATGTTTTTTAAATATACATATTCAACAATAAGATTTCTCCATGGGAAATCCTAACTAGTGATCTTTAACTCACTGTATTATTTTAGTTAACCATCAAGGTTTTAAGTAATCCACTTAACTAAGGATCATCATGAACATAAATAAAAATTATGAATAAAATTGAATAACTATAAATACTACATCAAATATAAATACAATAGTACAATTTCAGTCGTCGTTGATACATCATTACAACCTTTGTCGTATAAGCATAATGAATACAAGATATAATTTTTAACAATACAATAATTATATCAATATTAATTAAAATATGATACAAAAATTTTTTAAACAGAGTCTTCATGACTCTATACTCTCCATGACTCAAGTATTAATATGTAATCTCAAGTGTAGTCTCATGTATAGTACTCTAGCTAAGAGGGAGAGTATCATTCGAGCATTTTTTCACACCAATCACAGACTATAGATCCCCTGCACTATCTCCCAACTACGAGATGACCATCTCTTCATGGATGAATAGATAATGATGGTGCAAAAATCTAGATAAACAAATCAGAACCCGTGTGTTGAAGATATCTAATACATAATGTATACCATAAATAAATCCATTCTAAAATGATATCTCACAACTATGAAAACTATATCAACATATGAAATTACAATGTCTAATCAACATTACTTTAGCCGAAAATTATAATACTACATAATATTTAGGATCTGTCAAATTTATACACATCATTTGATTGGATTACTCCTTATGTTGCATTGATGGTGCTAATTAAACCAGTGAAATTCATTCACTACTTAATTAGTGTCATGAACGTGAGATTCAACAAATAAATAAGTAATTTTAAAAGTAAGAGATTCATTCATAATATTACACTTTAGCTAATTTAAAATTAAGCTAAAAAATATCATTTACATTCATTTAATCCGTCAAATGAATTGAATGAAATCCAAACATCAAATGTATTCTCAATAATAAACAAAATACAAAAACAGTCTTCAACAACATATCATCTGGGTAATATTTATTTAGAGCATCAGTTACTTTAATCATAAGCAACTTATAACATTATTTCTCCATGAAATAATATTATAATTATGACTAATTTAATGGTTTATATTTTGCATAGAACAACAACCAAGTCAAAACATACTTTGTTTTATATTTCACTCAAAAATATCATTTTTTTATGTTTTAACCAAATACAACAAGCATTAACCACTCAGTCTCATTATAGCTACATTTATAATAAGCATTTGTACACCACATGGTAACAATGCATAGCACAACTGAGTGTGTGTGTGTGATTTAATCATATTTGATTTAATACAGTTATTTATTGTATGTTTTACAGTCCCTTAACGTATGTTTTACCAAATTATATATATATATATATATATATATATATATATATATATATATATATATATATATATATATATAAACTAAATGTCTTTAACAATACCGTACATCTACCATTTTGTATGCAAAATACCTCTAAGGTGACATCCACTGTCGTATCCATTTATTTTAAATAGTTCCATAACTATATCATAAATGAAATGAATTCATATACTTGTTTTTATGAAACCTACATATTTCATACACAATATTATTTCTTTTCCAAAAAAAATTTTAAACCAAAATATTAACATAACACAAAACACCATTCACTCATTAACCAAATTTGTATATTCTAACTACTATACCCAGTCAGATTCATAAATACCAAATCATAATGCATAGTCAAATTTGAAATAAATGAACCACAACATTGTTTACCATTTACTATACAATTAAACAATTTACACCTAGGTACTAGTCTCTCTATTCGATTGAACCGAGGTTATTCACAAATCAAGATTTATAGAAAGAAACATCAATTGATCGCATATTTCATTTGACTATGTACCCAATTTAAAGCATAAACATCCATATCGATTTTTATCAAAATCGAGTATAAAACTTATATAAATCTAAGTATGAACCTATAGTCATCTTATCCTCATCCCATCCCCATCTATAATAGACTTAAACCAAAAAGTTTCCCAATTTATATGTACATAACCTTGTATGCATAGCATAAGATTTAAGACCAGTTATATGTTTTATACTTCTGCATTATATGCATCTATTCAACTCTAAATAACACAGTTCAAAACCCATCAATTTGTCTAAATTGATAACATCACCAAGTGTTATTTATTATCACCTAAAATTCTTGATAGGTTCAAATACAGTTGTATACATAAGTGTATACTTACTCAGTCACTTATAAAAACCTTAAAGACATAGATGTATATGTTTATATCTCTCTCATACATACATACATATTATCAGACCCACTATTATATAGTAAATTTCAGTATTTTTACCGAGTATCTAAAAATAGATATATAAACAGTTGAACCCAACATTGTCTAATTTTGTAACCCGTATTAAAATATCAAAATGAAAATATATATCAACATTGATCCAAATTAATTAAAATTTGAGCCATTGTGTATATATTTATCCACAATTTCTTCCCAATATGAATAGTTTTTCAAACTAGTATTTTTATGGCTCTTTCCCATAAATTTTCAAGTTACCCTGAGTCATTTATGGGGTTCTGTGGAAGTCGAGCCTTCCAAAGGGTTCCACAAACCACCCATCTAATTCTAGGATTCACAAAATAAAACCTAGTAACCTAAGTTCAAAACTCATTCATAAAACACACATGAATTTAATTACTAAACCAACCTGGTAAAAGTATGTATTCCAATGAAATCTAAATAAAATCCTTCTCCTCATACTTGATCATTGCCTTCTCTCCTTCTGTCTCCTTTTCTTTGTTTGTTGTTTCATCCTCGTTCACAGCCACCATTCTCTTTTTATTCATTTTACATCTACCTCCTCACCACTATCTATTGCCACTTCAACTGATCGATAAATGCATGCCAAAAATGGCTCAACAGAACTTCTTCATTATTCTATTTTCCACCATGAAATTTCTGAATAAAACTCCATGATTATCCCAAATGATGTTTAACTCGAAGTCCACGAGAGGTTAACAACCCTAATCACTCGAAGCTTCCTATTGATTAAAATAATCATAATATAATCCATAAAATAATTGCATGCCATTGACTTAAGTTCCTTCCTTTCTAATTATAAATTAAATAAATAACACTAAAACCTTTATACCATGCCATGCATGTCCATCAACTTAATTGACTCATCATTCTATGTTAAGTCGATCATTCGACTAATTTACAATTCAATAGATACCAATGTATACAAAGACCATAGTCAATATTACTATGTCTACTACAAAACATTTGGCAACACAAGATTTTCAATGCATTCAATATTTTATAAAAAATATATAAAACAATGTTATTTATCTTCTAATATTGTAATAATAATATTTAATTAAATTATTATTTATTTCATCTAGATCAATAATAATGGAATCCATCTAAATCTTTTTAATGCCTATATGACATCAAAATATTGTACTACATAGTCATTTCAAAATAAGGCAATACGATAAGCATAACATAAACAATTTCACTCGATCAACTAAATATTTACGTCAAACATGATCAACTGCACATGATCACTAAATTAGCAAATTTATTTAAACAATCAACATGATCATAAATATCAACCATATTTAACATAATCATAAAAGAACACATCATTCATCTAATGTAAAACTAAGCATACTATAACTATCCATACAATCATCAAATACAAATGTGGTGTGTATAATGAGATTTTGAAATTCAGTCTCTGTTATCCCTCAACATCTCCATCTAACTACCCTCTCTGATGATACTCTCCCTCTATCACAAATCTGAGAGAAGAATCTGTGATGCATCCACCTCATAACAATGAAAGTAGTTACCTTAAAACATCATCATATCCATAAAATAATTCTATACAACTAATCAAACATGATCACAAAGTACAAAATGTAATAGTACCATTAACTCATAGCATTTAATCATGTAAATTTAACATCAAAAATTGTCTTATAATTAGCATATCTCATTTAACTAAATCAAATATTAGTTAATCAACTAATTAAACAACATAATCCATAGATTAAATAGATTATTTAGCTTAGAAATCAAGATGTGACATCCTTCCCCTTAATGTTGGTCATCATCTTGATGAATTTTATTCAAACACAAGTTATAGATTTAAAACATTGTCCAATATGAAATAAATATGAAAATAACTTATAAATCTCATCACAGTCCTCTCAAGTGACACTATCCTCAGAATATTGGTCTTATAGGACCTTGCATTATGACACTTCTCTATTATGTAAATGAAGTTTACGAGTGTTAATTACTTTGATTGGTTCTACCATGACCACCCCAGAATCCATAACCTACAAAACATTTCAATCCAATACATGTGAAGGATCAACTATATACTTTTTAAGATAAGACATATATAAGACATTATGCAAAAGAGATAGAGCTGATGGTAATGCAAGTCTATACGTTACATGGTTGACCACTTCTAAAACTTTAAAGGTCCTACAAATCTTGATAAAAGTTTCACTAACTTCTCAAATTTAATCAAGATTTTCTGAGGTTTAAGCCGTAAAAATACTTTATCACATACAAAAAAATTGCCTAGTTGTTCTCTTTAGATCAACATAACTTTTATGTTTGTCATTGGCCTCATCCAACCTCTGCGTGATTATCCTGACTTGATCTTCTATTTTTGAAAGCATCTCAAGTCCAAAGACTACCATGTCTTCTAACCTATCCCAACTAATTGGTATTCTACACCTCCTTCCATATAACGTCTCAAATAGAACCATATTTAAAGTTAAACAATATCAGTTGTTGCGAGCAAACACAATCAATGAAAAATACTCTTCCCACTTGTATTACTGATTTATGCAATATATACAAAAGAGATCTTCTAAGATATGATTAATTCTCTCTATTTGTCCATCAATTTATGGGTGATATGCAATGCTGAAGTTTAACTGAGTACTCATAACTGAATTTAGAGTCAACCAAAATATAGAAGTCATTTTTGGATCACGATCTAAAATGATTTCTATGAAAAACCATGAAATTGATACACTTCCTTCACAAATATCTTCTCAAGAGTAGGTGCATCATCCATCAAATTTTTTAGTATAAAATGAGTTACTTTGGTTAGCTTATCAACTATTACCAAGATCATGTCATGCATATTCCTAGATAGCAATAACCTTTGGACAAAGTCTATTCTGATCACCTATTATTTTCATTTCAGTATGTCATATGGATACTACAATCTAAATAGATGCATATGTTTAATTTTTACATGCTGACATTCCAAATAATAAAACACAAAATCTATTGCATCTCTCTTAATTTGTTTCTAGAAATAGAGTGGTCTAAGCTCAATCATGAGCTTGGTTAATCTTGGATGCCCTGAATATGGGGAATGTGCAATTCCTTTAGCACTGTGCTCTTGATATTCTCCCTATTAAGTATATACATCCTACCATTGTACCACAAAATACCATCATTCTCTATCAAAAAACCCTTATACTTAAGATTTTAAGAATTTTCAGACAACGCTTTCTTGACCTGATCATAGAATTCATCTCCTGCCGATAATTTGTTCACTTGGTCCTTGAAAGTATTTTTTGTGTACCTTCTATGGATTAGAGCATCAACTAAACTATTTTCCTTCCCTTTGATATAGTTAATATCAAAATCATAGTTCGAAAAGAATTCTAACCAACGTCTTTGCCAAGCATTTAGATTCAATTGGGTGAAGATGTACTTGAGTCCCAAGTTATCAATCTTGAGTTCAAATGGGTGTTTAACAGATAATGCCTATAAAATTAGAAAGCATGCATAATTATTGCAAGTTTTTGGTCATGAGGGTATAATTCACCTCATAAGGATTTAGTTTCCTTGACTCATAAGCTACCACTGAACCTTCTTGCACAAGAAATCCTCCAAGTCCCTCCCCTAATGCATTGATGATCACTAAAAATTGACCATTAGAGTTAGGAACTCTTAGCATTGGTGCTGAAGTAAGCCTCTTTTTTAGTTCTTGAAAGACTATCTCACACTTATTTGACTAGATAAAATTATGATTCTTATGCTAAAAGGTGGTAATCGGACTAGCTATCTTAATAAAATTTGGAACAAATTTCACATAGTAGTCTGCTAATCTCATGAAACTTCTAATCTCATGCACATTATTTGGTGCCAACCACTCCATAATGTCTCTTATCTTTATTGGATATACTAAAATACCATCTACAGAGATGATATGTCCTAGATACTACACAAAAAACACACTTAGATAGTTTGCCATAAAACATATGCTTTCACAAACATTGTAAAACCAATTCTAGATGTTATAAGTGTTAATCCTCATCCTTAGAGTAACTGAGGATGTCATAAAAAAACCAACATAAAGTAATCTATGAACAAACTTTCATAAGATTCATGAATGTTGTAGGAGCATTTGTCAATCCAAATGGTAACACTATAAATTCATAGTGCTCATATCAAATCTTGAACGTTGTCTTTGGGATATCCTCTTCACAAATCCTCAACTGGTAATACCCTACTCTAAGATCAATCTTAGAAAAGATTATGGCCCCTTGCATTTGATCAAAGAGGTTATCAATGCATGGCAATAGATATATGTTCTTCATCATTGTTTTATTCAACATCCTATAGTCAATGCACAGGTGAAGAGTGTCATCCTTATTTTTAACGAAGATAACTGGAGCACCCCATAGTGATACACTTGGTCAAATCAAACCTTTCAAAAACAATTCCTAAAGGTGTGCCTTTCACTCAAATAATTCAATGATTGTCATTCTATATGGTGCCTTAGATGACAATTCTGATCAAGGTATGATATCAATTAAGAAATCAAACTCATGCTTAGATGGTAACCCTGGTAATTCCTCCAAAAATACATCATGAAAGTTTCTTAGAAAAAGATAATCTTTAATAGATGGTTGATTAGATTCTTCCATCTCATTTATCTTTACGATAAATCCCTGACATCTCTTCTTTTGAGATTTATTGAGCTGGATGAAAAAAAATTGCCTTAGCCTCAACTCCCTTCTCTCTCCTTGAAGTTGTGTCTAATTTCAAAAATCATCTTGACCCTCAATCTTCTTTAGAAAATAGTCAATCTTGGATTTATGCTTTGCAAGCTAATTGACTCCTAGGATCACATCATATAAACCCAATGGTGTTGTATAGATATCTACTACAATAGTAAACTTAGACAATCTAATCTCTACTTCAACTAGACACTTGTCAACTTTGACCTTAGACTCATTTCCATATTATACAGACCATGCATTTGTCATAACTCCAATCTTTCTAGTTAATTTGTTGAGAACTATAAGATCAATCAAACATTTTGTATCTCTTATATTAATTAAAATATAAACTGAATGATCGAACAAAATACTTGACAATTATATGGATGAAGCTTAAAATTCACTTTGTCGATTGTCAATAGTTGCATGAATTCATTTTTGAAACATACCTTCTTGCGAAACTAGTCCCTTGTTCTTTAGTTTGTCTTGAGGACATTCTCGAGCAAAATGGTCACCTCCACAAATGAAGCAACCTCCAACTGGTCTTTTCCTCTCAGTTTGTTGGTTTTCATTGAAACCAACTTTAAAACTATTACCAAGTTTCATGTTCCCTGAACCACTGTTGAACTTAGTGTTCTGATTTTTAAACTGACTCTTGGAATCTCCATTCCTTTATTTTCAGTTCTTCTTGAAAGTTGGTTTAGAGATTCCAAATTTATTTTTGAATTTGTCTCTGACTTGGGCAAGATATTTTAGTTTCTATTCTTGTTTGAACACCTTCTCAAATACCTAATCCATAGTAGATGGACCATGCACATCTACTTCACCATCTATTTGGGGTTTCAATCCCATGATGAACTCCTTGATTTTGAACCTCCCATCTACCTGATACTGAGGTATATACTTAAAAATCTTGGTGAATTGCTTCCAGTATTAATTCACTAACAATTCCCCTTTCTTAAGATTCTATAAATATGTAAGATTTCGATTGAAATATAGTTGAAGAAGCTATCGTGACCTAAATAGTGTCACAAACTTTTCCTCGGTGATAGTGGTTGAGTTGAGATTCATCTCAAGTTTCTTATTTTCTCACTAATTCATTGCCTCATTAGTAAGTTGATAAGGTCCTCAAACTACTTTTGTGACTTCGTAATAATTTTGAATCTTGAAATACTTCTCCATTTTTTTATCCATGTTTCAGCTCCATCCCCCAATATAGTTCCATCAAATTTGGGTGGATTCACTTTTTTCATGTCATGTGCTAACTCTATAGCTATTTTAACTTTAGCATCATATGGCACCTCCTCATGCCTCTATTCTTGAAGATGATCCTAATTATTAGGATGCTCTTCACATTCTACCTGAAATTTTCCTCTTAATGGCCATGCACTTCTTGTTATAGTGTTGTGATTCAATTCCTAATCTCTTACATGTTTGCAAGAATTTGGTCCAACTTCATAGCTTGCTTAGCGACAAACTGATTTGGATCGATAGGGGGTTTGGTATTTGAAGTACCCTTACCTCCTATTTTAGCACGCACCATTATTCTTCCTATATCAAGAGAAACAGTTTTACGTTAGCAAACATATTAAGTCATAATGCTTGAGCTTCATCTCTTATACCATAATATAACAACCCCATAGGGTTTTGCCAAAACATTGCAATAATTTTTTTGAAAAATACACATATTCAACAATTAGTTTTATCCATGAGAAATCCTAACTAGTGATATTTAACTAACTATATTATTTTAGTTAACCATCAAGATTTTAGCTAATCTACTTAGCTAAGGATCACCATTAACATAAATAGAAATTATGAATGAAACTAAATTACTATAAATATTGCATCAAATACAAATGTAATAGTATAATTTCAATCGTAACTGATACATCATCACAACCTCTACTATATAATCATAATGAATACAATATACAATTTTAAGTAATACAATAATTATATCAATATTAATTAAAACATGATTCAAAGCTCTTTTGAACAGAGCTTCCATGACTATAGTCTTCACGACTCAAGTATCGATATGTAATTTCAAGTGTAGTTTCATGTATAATATTCCAATTAGAAGGGAGAGCTTCATCCAAGCGCTTTTTCATATCAACCACAGACTATAGATCCCCCACACTATCTTCCAACAAGGAGATGGCCCTCCCTTCATGGATGGGTAGATAATGATAGTGCAGGAATCCAGAGTAATAAAATAGAACATGTGTGTTGAAGATATCTAATTCATAATTCGTACCATAAAGAAATCCATTCTAAAATAATATCTCACAACTATCAAAATTATATTAGCATATGAAATGACAATGTCTAATCAACATTAATTTGGCCAAAGTTTTTAATAATACATGATCTCTAGGATCTATCAAATTCATACACACCACTTGATCGAATTACTCGTTATATTGCATTGATGACGCTAATTACGCCAGTGAAATTTGTCCACTACTTAATTAAGGTCATGAATGCGAGATTCGACAAATAATTATGTAATATTAAAACTAACAAATTCATTCATAAGATTCCACTTTAGCTAATTTAAAATTTTAAGCTAAAAAATATCATTTTTATTCATTTATTCAGTCAAATGAATTGAATGCAATCCAAACATCAAATATATTCAGAATAATAAATAGAATACAAAAATAGTCCTCAACAACATATTATCTAGATAATGTTTATCTAGATCGTCAGTTACTTCAATTATAAGTAACTTATAACACTATTTCTCCATGAAATAGTACTATAATTCTAACTAATTTAATTGTTTATATTCTGCATATAACAATCACCAAGTCAAAACATACTTTTTTTTCACTCATAAATATCATTTTCTATGCTTTGACCAAATACAACAAGCATCAACCACTCACTATCATTATAACAATATTTATAATAAGCATTCATACACCTCATGGTAACAATGCAAAGCACAACCGAATGTGTGTGTGGGGGAAGGGGCGAGAGGAGAGCGAGGCAGTTTAATCCACAAACCACCCATTTAATTCTAGGATTCACACAAGAAAACCTAGTAACCTAAGTTCAAAACTCATTTATAAAACACACAGGAATTCAATTACTAAACCAACCTGGTAAAAGTACATATGCCAATGAAATTCAAACAAAATCCTTCTCCTCATACTTATTCACCACCTTTTTCTTCTTTTATTCCCTCTTCCTTGTCTGTTGTTTCATCCCTGTTCACAACCCCCATTCTCTTTTTATTCCTTTTCCATCTACCTCCTCGCCACTATCTACTGCCACTTCAATTGATTGATAAATGCATGCCAAAAATGGCTCAACAAAACTTCTTTATTATTCTATCTGTCACCATGCAATTTCTTAGTTAAACTCCATGATTATCCCAAATGATGCTTAATTTGAAATCAACAAGGGGTTGACAACTCCAATTGCTCGAAGCTTCCTTTCTATCGATTAAAATAAACATAAAATAATCCATAAAATAATTACATGCCATTGATTTAAGTTGCTTCCTTTCTATTTACAAATTAGATAAACAACACAAAACCTTTATACCATGCCATGCACGTCCATCAACTTAGTTGACCCATCATTTTATGCTAAGTCAATCATTCGACTAATTTACAATTAAAAAGATACCAATTTATACAAAGACCATAGTCTATGTTACTATGTCTATCACAAACCATTTAACAACACAAGATTTTCAATGCATTAAATCTTTTATAAAGACATAAAACAATGTTATTTATCTTTTAATATTATAATAAAATACTGTAATAATTATCTTTAATTATTTTTACGTATTTCATATAGATCAATAATAATGAAATCCATCTAAATCATTTTAATGGCTACATGACATCAAAATATTGCACTACATAGTCATTTCGAAATAAGGCAATATGATAAGCATAACATAAACAATTTCACTCAATCAATCAAATAGTTACGTCAAACATGATCAACTATGCATGATCACTAAATTAACAAATTTACCTAAACAATCAACATGATCATAAATAGCAACTATATTTAATGAAATCATAAAAGAACACAACATTCATTTAATGTAAAACTAAGCATACTATAACTATCCATACAATCATTAAATACAAATATGGTGTGTGCAATGGGTTTTCTAGATTCATTATCTGTCATCCCCCAATATCTTTATCTAACCAGTCTCTCTGATTATACTCTCTCTCCATCATAAATCTGAGGAAAGAATCTGTCTTGCATTTACAACATAACAATGAAGGTAGTTTGCTTGAAACATCATCATATCCATAAAATAATGCTATACAACTAATCAAACATGATCACAAAGTACAAAATATAATAGTACTGCTAACTTATAACATTTAATCATGTAAATTTAGCATCACAAATTATTCCATAATTAACATATGTCATCTAGCTAAATCAAATATTAGTAAACTAACTAATTAATCATCATAATCCATAGATTAAACAAATTATTTAGCTTAGAGAGAAATCAGGATGTGACACTTTATGTAGGTCATCTTCAACCATAGGGAACTAGATCGATCCACTCGACTCAATTCACTTCTTTACATACAAGTTTTCAAACTCATTCGACTTATTCAACTCTATTAACATGTTAAAAATCTTCATCTAGATGATATAGTATAAAAAATCAAATTCAACATCTTTAAAATCATCAGATTCGATATGGATCACTCATGTATTACACCTCCAATCACAACAGATCCTCTCAAGAGTATGCTCATATATCATACCATGACAGGTCCTTATCATTTTTCTATATATCATGACCCTTCTAGTATGCTTCCTCCATAAATGTTAGCCACTTTACTTAGACCTACTACACAACCAACCTTACCTATAGATGAGTCTAGTCTGATTTCTGATCTAAATTTTCCCTTCCTTCGTGATGGTCTTTTTCCATTACCTTAGCTTGATCGCTTACCAACACACTGGGTCGATCAGTCTTATTGTGATATTAATAGAGTTGATGGTCATTGGACCAAAGATCATCATATATATCAGTAGCCCCATGCTTCTTCTACTTCTTCGGCAAGTCTACCCCCACAGTATAGAAATAAATGTATTTGTTGCTTCCATGGAATAAATAACCATTCTTCTACCCACTACTAAAAACTTAGGTAGTACATCCACATATTACAACTAGTCATTACCCAATCTAAAGACAAGAACATGCCTCCTTCCAAGCTACTTCTAGAGTATGTCCCTAAATATGAATATATAATTTTCTTTAGCATCAATGTTCTATCCATCATATTGATCGATGCCATGTGATTCAACAACATATCCAAGATTTCTCATAGTCTACACTAACACAAGTTATTCCTTCTTCTACAGGTCATCTGTGAACAAAGGTTTCTCCTTCTCCGTCGGTTGTACCTCCTACTAGCTCCATAGATACCATTCACATTGAGATACCTATTCCTCACATTGAGTATCCCACACAAGAAATACCATATGAACTTAACTATTCTTCTTCTACACCTATCTTTTTAATTGAGATGATACATAAAGAAGTTTTTTCACAACTTTCTATAAAAATTGATGAGACTCTAGCTAACGTCAGAATTCAATTACATAGAGATGTTTCAGATGTTATGAATAACATTTGTGGTTAGATCTATCAATATTTTTGAATACGACATCATGTTATCTCACATTATTGTATTATATGATTTGGATTGGATTTGTGATCCATTTATATATCTTATATTTTTGACTATTTATCACACATGATTTCATTTATCTCTTTTGCATGAACCACTATATTATGTTTTATGTGTATTACATGGTTTCATTCTCTTTTGATTTTTCTTATGGCCTATTCTCATTCTTTTCATGAATACAAACTTATGTTTATGATTTCACTTCTTTTATAGAGTCTTTTATTTTCTCTGTAATAATTGTTTGTTATCTTTTACACTCAAATAAAAATAATTATTATTGTTACTTGGTTATACAACCCTTATTTCTTTAGTCTTCTATCTTTACCATATGATCAGTTAGCAAACAAAACTTCTTATTGTACTTCTTATATACATCGATAAATTTGATCTCTCTATTCGCTTATTTCCCTTTCACATACTAAACATACATACAATTGAAACTTGAGATTACATGTTGGCTTATAGGTAAGCCTCAATTATTTAACCATTCATATATTTGCTTACTTAGTCTCCTTTAACTAAAGTCTAAAGCTCATTCCTGTGTATCACTTTTATCACTCATGTTTATTATTCCAAATCCATATGGAGGAGGAATCACAAAATACATATAATTTTTTTTTTAAATGCAAACCATTTAAACAAAAGGAAATGATTCAAAAGACAACATAAAATTCAAAAGTTTAATCACACAAAAATACATGATTCTTTAGCACATCTCCTATTTTTAATCAAATCTTAAACTCCACAGTTGGTCTCATAATAGAGTTGAGGTCCATTGAAGTGTGGTAGGCCAGTGGATTGGGATATGAGAACAAAAATAATTTATAGTACTACTTCTTTCCTCACACAAATATCTAATCTTCATAGTAGACCGATGACTCTATAAGAGATCCTGATGAATGAGCAACATGTTGTGGGAAGGTGGGTCTATTTTACTTTTCTTGTTCATATAACCTTTATGAGTTGATCTTAGTATTCCATCTATTTTCCTATACAACTTTTTGATGATTTTGAGAAAGTATCATTTGTATTTTCATAGTTACTATACTCTTAGTGTCTTTCTTTATTACCTAGTATGCCTCATGTTTACTAAGGTTTTATCATCAATGCCTATGTCATGATTTTTATATTCTCTATTTCATTACAACAATCCTAATATTTCCCTTTGGTACATATATATTTTTTAACTGATCATACCCCTTAGGGTTTTCCTTTGTGAGTTGCATTGTAAGACCTTGGATATGACCAATCATTCCTCATAAAATATTTATCTATTTTCCCCATTATTTAACATTCACCTCAATGGTGTTCACCTTGTGAGTTGTAGTGTAAGACCATGAATAAGAGCAGACTCTCTTCACCAATTACCACATTAAACATTTTTAAATTATTCTCACATTTATCTCCACCTCATTGGTGTTTCTTTTGTGAGTTGCAGTGTAAGACCTTGGATAGGACCAAGCTCTTCTCACAAAATATTTTAATAAAAATTTCATATTATAACCAAGTTATAATAAAATTACATATTTCAAATTGAGATAATTTATGTTACATTATGATTTACACGTCATTTGCATACTTCCCATCTTAATTTAGTATGTTTTATGATTACTTTATAAAAACTTCACTTTTATCTTCTTATTTTTTTATTGCATGTATGTTACAACCCTTTTATTAAAATTTGCATACTTCCCATCTTGATCTAGTATAATTAATTTGATTCATATTTACATTTTATTTTTCTCTTTATAATTCCCATCTTCATTTAGTATGATCGACTAACTTTATTGTTTGTTTGTATTTATACCATTTGTTTTAACATGTTTACCACTTTATTATAATTTTCATACTACCCAACTTGATACTTTACTATTTTGGTTCATTATATTTATTCATTTTTTGTTTTTACACATATCCTATCATGATTTAGTGTGTATTGCATTTTATGATTCTTTATACTTTTCCAAATCATTTTACTTTTCTTTTTAATCATGCATGTGTATCACATAATGCTAGAAAAGAAAACATACATCACATATTTTCTATGGCATATATAATCAAAGTAAAATACATGTGCTAGAAAGGAAATACATCCATCTATAAACAACAAGGAATACAAATTATAGATCAAAAAATATAATAGCTACAACTCTAAGGCTATGCTTCACCATGTCTATCCTATGGCCAAGCCACACTACCCATGGATGTTTGTGACTGACCCTTTTGAATGGTATGTTGTAATAAGGCATTTTGAGATCTCAAGCCATCAACTTGTCCTTGTAGATTGGCCACCTAGGCCTTTACACGTCCAATATCTACCATAGTCACCATATATGTGGCTCACTCCTATGTCAATACCTACTAGGCTTGAGCCTCTCCCTCTCCTACTCTTGTAGGTGGTTTTAAGCCATCTACTCACGTTTGCAACTATCGATAAATCTCCCCAACCAATCTAACCCAGCTAACATAAGTTGGGGCAAATGGTACCACAAGATCTACCAAGGCAGATGACTCATAATGAGACAACTACCCATCCAAAATATATTGGTGTACAAGTGGCCACAATCATGGCTCCCTATCTGATCTTTTTCATAGTAGTATCTGCAAAACAAAAATTAAATATATATCAGATATCATGTGTGTATATCTTAAACCATCTATCTATACCAAATACATAAATAACAATGCAACTAGTGATCTATGTCAAAAATTTAATAAATTAAAGCATTTATTACAAGTGCCAATGTCGTCAACCATAGTTTCTCCATCAGCTCGACTGTTGAGCCCCTCCTCTGTCGATTATCTCCATACAAGTGTAAAACCCAAAGTCACTCCCTACTCCCATTGTGGTCCCCTCTTCAACTGCCTCTTTATCGACTAGTTATGTCCAACAACCATTGTATGATCTCCATGTGTAACTACTCATGCTTGTATTCCCTCTCTTCGATGGTGCCTCTATCTCCTATGAGCTCAAGATGGCCACTATTGCCCCTATTGTGGCTCTGATACCACCTCTCCTACATCATCACCCTTAGTGTCCACAATTATAATATCCTCTACACTAGGCCTCATTTCCTCATATTATTGTGCATGACCTACCCATGATCTTGCTCATTGAGGCTTAATAACATGTGTCTCCACAGGCACCCCTACACCTCTTCTCCCTCTTGGCTCTCTAACATGTCTTGTCTAATAAGTAGTGACTACTAGAGTGACTGCCAGGTGTGGTATGCCTAATTATCTAGGTACACAAGCTATTAGATGTGACTCCACCCATGAAGTATAATGGCTAGTGATATGAATGCACACCAATCCTATTGCAGCAATATCCTAAGTTAGCCAAATGGTTGTAATATCAGTGTAAGGTTGCCACACTATCTACCCTTGTGTCATAGTCTATAAAGTTGGAACATGGGCATGACATACATGAAGTATAATAGCTAGTGATATGAATGCACACCAATCTTATAGCAGCAATATCCTAAGTTAGCCAAATGGTCATAATATCTGTGTAAGGTTGCCACACTATCTACCCTTGTGTCACAGTCTATAAAGTTGGAACATGGGGCATGACATACACTACATAATCCTACCTCCATCATACCACTCGAGGTAACCTATCATCGATCGCATGGGATAACCCAACTAACTAATACATAGTAAATCTCTAATAAATCTAAGCACTCAACAAAATGATGGGGCCAATCATCTTCTGCCCTCAGGACAACATACCATACATATAAAGCATGAGTTGTACCTAAATCACAAATCCTAGATCATACAATGCACCCTATTCTAAGATGGTCTAACATAAGGCTACCACATACAACGGTACCTTTTCATCTGACTTGTGACATAACACATGTGCTATCACAAGTCCTATTATGGCCTTCCAGATATATGGAATGATTGAGATATAACATCAAACAAGCTAATCCATAACCCAAGGTAAATCCTCCCCAAGATAGTTGCCTAAAAGTCTAGGGCTCACCTCTCATCCTCCATCTTTGGCACACCACATATGACAGGAGTCCCAACAATGGGAAGTCCAAGCAAGGCATGGACATCCTCCAAGGTGATGCCCACCTCTATAGTATCCCCCTCCACCTCCCATTGGAAAGTGTTCGTCAGTCATTCCCATACTCCTAAGAACATGACTACTAGATCAACACTGAGCGAGATCCTCCTCATCTCCATGATGCCTCTAAATCTCAGGGAAATCAATCGTGCTTAATCCACATCTAATAGTCAATCTAGTAAATCTCAAAGCCATGATGCATCAACCAGGTGCCAAAATCTCTAGACCATCTCTGTAAAATATCAACAAATAGAGGATGTATGAGATCTCAATGTAGTAATAATAAAATAAATTCTTAATTTTTTTTTTAAATCCTAAAAATTAACTACTTCATCAACCTATTTTTCTTGTTTTTCCTATTTTCCTACACAACCGACCCTTTTAATACTAAATTGGCACTTCCACCTCTTTTCCATACTAAGTTAGCCCTCTACTACGTAATTGGTCCATTCTTATAGACGCAATCACCTATTTTAATATTAAATTAGCTCTTACCCATCTTTTACATATTAGATCGACTCTTGAGCATGCAATCAACCTCATTTAACAAACTGTATTGGCCACTTACTGCATACTACATTGATTGGAATATACTATGTCAACCATGTCTATTTTTCTAACCAAGTCGACCCTTTTTTATGGAGTCGACCACCCCCAACAATACTAAGTGTTGATATAGTGGATTGCACCTGAGGCAAGGAGGCCGAGCTCCTGCCTTCCACACGCAACAATGGAAACTCCCCTCTCGCCTGTGGGACTAGCGAAGCTGGAGGGAAGAATCTCTAGGTAAGGGCTAGCTCCCTTTGATGCATCTGATTTGTTCTAGTAAGTGCTAACATATATATAATGGGGGGGATGAAAAGGGAGAAAGATTGCAGGAAAACAAATCTACTCTAAAGGAGGTGATGCACCAAAATAAATCGACCTTCTCACATTCACACTTAAAATCAGACAAACACATACATACACTTCAGACTTGGCAGAAGGACCAGGCTGCAAGAAACTTGGCAAGGAGGCTTTAATGGAAAATACAGAAAATAGAGATTCACCAAAGGTGCTGTGAAATGCACATTGTAAGTAATTTCTTCTATTTTTGCACTTCCAAATATAGCTCTCCTTGTCAGCTACAGAAATGGCACCTTGTAGACAATAGATATGTTGGTGTTAGACCTGTGAAAGCATCAAGAAACAATGACTAAACACAAACTAACACTCAAGACATACACAGAAATATCTAACCAAGATAGAGGTAAAAAATGTGTTTATTGATTCACGTGAAATTTTTCCAGGGCTACGCCTTACAAATGTGGAAGATAATTCTCAAATGACAAGTCTCCAATATATAGAAGAAGAAAGGAGGCCTTTTGGCACCCTTTTTTACAAGTGACCCATTTGTGTCCTCATTGGGAAGAGCAAGCCGTTCAAAACATCAATGAGTTATGCCCTTTGTCTGTTTGTAAGGCCGCTTCTTCCAGATGATTACACAGTTTATCTACTCATTAATGCAAAATGAAAAAAATTGGTTACACTGCTAGCTATTTTTGCCTCATAATGGTCAATTCATAGGCACTGTATCATCTATCAAAATAACTTCTTGAGTCGATGCCTTCTTTTGCCACTTGGGCTGTCTACCTCTTCTTACACTTGGCACTTTGTCTTTTCTCTACCTTGTCTTCTTCCTACTCTTTCAACCCTCAGGGGCGATCTTCGGTGGGTCACTGCGTTCCTTGGGCTTTTTCCATAGTTAGCACTTGGGCGTTTAAAAAAACAATGACCTTTTTGCTAGCTTAAATTTGATGACTTTCAGGACGTCACCGTCCATCGGCAAAAGTCATCGGGTACTTTTGTTGAATCGTCCATTGAACCAAAGCGTTGAACCAAACCATTGAACCGGTTCAACAGTTCAACGAAGCGCACCGAGCCGCTTGAACTAAAGCTGAATGATCTGAGCAATGAATTCCTGCATTGAACCAAAGGTCGTTGAATCGTTGAACTGAACCGAAGCGTTGAACCAAGGTTGAACCAAGTGCCGATGAACTTTAAACGTTGAAACAAGGCCTTGAATCAATTTAATGGTTCAAATACGCTAATTTTTTTGTGATTTCCTTCAAACCAGAGCCTGAAGAAGCCTTGTAAAACTTGGAACTCTTTGAACTGATCGTTCATGCGCCAAAGGACTAACCTGTTAAGTCCGTAGAAATTGATAGAACCTGTAGAGTCTGTAGAAATCACCAGATTCATGCAAAATCAAAAAATAAAAATGGCCTAGCACAGCAGGGGCAGAGGGGGACCGATTTTTGGCCTGTTGGGCAAAAAATGGTCAACAAATTGGTGACTCCCAGGGGAAGCATGCTTGCTATGCTTAAAGACCAATTGCCTTGCAGTCCATTGGGCATGGAGTCAGATGTAGCTTGAAAAAAGTTAATAACAGCCCCAAAAAATCCAATAATCAAACATAGAGCCTTTTACCCCACACGCAAAGGGAAACACACAAGGCTAAAAACACTACCTGTGCAACTGCACTTAGGGAAAGCAGGAAAGACAACTGAAAGCAAACTACTATATAAAACTAACCAAAAATATTTGCCTCCCTCCTGGATCAATGTAAAACTTCTTAAATCTCCTTCTTGGCAAGAAGACTCATGGTGGCAGACAAGTGGCTGAAAGAAAAGGAGATTTGGTGACTTGCTCCTCTTGTGTGTCATCTGATTTGGCTTATACCTGAGTGGAGATTCAAACATGCTTCCAACGTATACGTACTCTATTTGTTCTTGGAAGCTTGCCTCCTATTGGTTCTTTAGGCTGGTGTATCTCATCAAGAAATCAATTACTACCAGCTCATCACCATAAGCCCCTTGATACGCACCATTGACTGGCTTGCTCTCTTCTACCTCATGCTCGGGTTCCATGGTATGACCATCCTCTTTGATGATTTCAAAGAAGATATCTTCAGATTCACTAACCTCCTGAAGGGGTAAATCTGAAAGCCTGCAGTCCCCTTGTAAACTTGTTTGAACCCCAATGTTGCCTTCTCCACTCTTAACCAGCTCATAGCCTCCCTGAAGAATAGTGCAGCCTGCCTCAATGTCTTCAAAAGAATCATTCAAAACATGAACAAGAGATTGCCCATGCTTCTCCATGTCACTTAAGGTGATATCCTCCTCATCCGTACTCATGAAGTCTCCCTGGTCAGTCATAAACTGAGCATAATCTATATCAAGGAAGGCCTGATAGCTTTCTTGGAGGTGTATGGATAGAGTATATTCAGACATAGAATTTGCTATTTGGTCTGAAACGTCCATCACAGGTTCGCTGAGGAGACCTGCTCTGGACTCCAACTTAGCAATTCGCCTATCCATATCTTCCTAGAAAAGCCTTTCTTGAAAGTCACAATCATCATCGGGAGCAAGAGCAGTCCCATCTTCTTCAAGGTTTTGAACAAAACCTTTCTCTTCTTCTTCCTTTCTGCCCCAAGATTCCACTGTTTGCTTTCAACTCATGATCTTGGGATTGAAATCTTGCTCCTGTGAATAGGAAGCAACTTTATCCTCTTCAAGGTCTTGAGCTGGTTCATGATGTTCCTTCTTCCAGCTTGGAATTTGGAGATCATGTTGAAAGACTTGAGGAGGTTGGGGAAGAGTTGGGAGGGTCTGCTCATGTACAGGAAGAGCTGTCTGAAGAGAGGCATGCTGAAAAACTAGGTGCACGAGATTGAGGGTAGGATCGATTGATGCATTGGATGAGTCAAAATGAGCAAGTGCCATCTGATAGAAAGGATTTGGCACATAAGAGGGGGCTTTCTTCAGAACAGAAGGGGGCAGACCTTGGGCCAAAATTTCTTGATTTTCGTCCCTCCACTTTACAAACACTTCATCAATATTGAAATTAGCTTATGGATTGGTGGAAGGGGTGCTTTTTGGCATCGGCTCCTCTATAAGATCTGAAAGCTCCATCACTCTTTCTCCAAGCAGTCTCATCTTGCTTTCTAATTTCTCAATCTGCTTGGCCAGATCATCCTCATTTTGTACTTCTTAGAGCTCATGGAAAACACCTTAGAGATGGGGAGTGCATGAAGATTGCCATGAAATGCAAGGAGCTCCCTGAGGAAGGGTGGGGGGAACTTGAAAAGGACTAACCTCATATTGTACCTCACACTCTTGGACAATGTCTTTCTCCTCCTTTATGTTCCATGACTCGACCACTTTATTCCAGCTCAAGACATTCAGACTAGGCATCTCCTTTGGGGGTGATGGGGCCACAATGTGAGAGGGTAGAAAAAATTTAGATTCCACTTCCCTTGCTGCCAAAATGGACTGCTGCATCTAAAGGTTTGCCAATTCAATTTGTCTATCAAGATTAGCCTTAAACACAAGATTTGCCATTTTGGAACTCTCCTCAACATGATTGGGGAAAGGACTTTAACAGGCTTGACTTGGCGCATAAGCAGGGGATGTATATGACTGATATGACACCTGGGGCAGCGAGTATGCAGGTTGATAGACTTGGTAAGGCTGCCTCTCATAAATACTCAGCTTCTTCTCCAAAGATGCAATCAAACCACTCACATCCAGCATCTCATTTGTAAGCCTGTGCCAATTGGCTCTTTCAATAGGAGTCCATTCCTTCTTAACCTGATCTAATGCATTCCTCACTTGATGGACGATATGATAAGAAATTTCTTGGCCACATCCCCTTCTGGTGTCAAGATCTATTACATACTTTTCGTATCCCAGTAGTGCTCATTTGAAGGCAAAAATGGGTTGATTGGCAAAGAGACTGGGTTGAGTGGGAGAAGTGACGTAATGAGAAGACTGGGCATAAGGCTGATATAGCTCATGATAGGGCTGGGACCAGTCATATTGAACCTGATAAGGATCAAGATAAGGCTGGTAAGGATCATAGCCATGTTGGGCAAGGAAAATAGGGTCCATGGCTCTGAATGATGGGGGTATACATACCAGAATATTGTTTCTTGATGGTACAGTACCAAAACTGCTTAACCAGTTGATTTAACTCAGAGTCACCATTGGTGTTTGATGCAAAAGCCTCAAAAGGCTGGTTGGTTGAAGAACACACCAAAATTCTTCAACTTTGTGGACACAACTTATCCTATTTGGTCCCACCGAGTATGCCAAAAATTGTTGACGCAGTGGATTGCACCGGAGGCAAAGAGGCCAAGCTCCTGCCTTCCACACGCAATAATGAAAACTTCCTTCTCGCCTGTGGGACCGATGAAGCTGGAGGGGAGAGTCTCTAGGTAAGGGCTAGCTCCCTTTGATGCATCTAATTTGTTCCAGTAAGTGCTAACATATATATATATATATATATATATATATATATATATATATATATATATATATTTATATATATATATATATAATGGGGGGGATGAAAAGGGAGAAATATTGCAGGAAAACAAATCTACTCTAAAGGAGGTGATGCACCAAAATAAATCGACCTTCTCACATTCACACTTAAAATCAGACAAATACATACATACACTTCAGACTTGGCAGAAGGACCAGGCTGCAAGAAACTCGACAAGGAGGCTTTAATGAAAAATATAGAAAATAGAGATTCACCAAAGGTGATGTGAAATGCACACTGTAAGTAATTTCTTCTGTTTCTGCACTTCCAAATACAGCTCTCCTTGTCAGCTGCAGAAATGGCACCTTGTAGACAATAGATATGTTGGTGTTGGACCTCTGAAAGCATCAAGAAACAATAACTAAACACAAACTAACACTCAAGACATACACAAAAATATCTAACCAAGATTGAGGTAAAAAATGTGTTTATTGATTCAGGTGAAATTTTGCCAGGGCTATGCCTTACAAATATGGAAGATCCTTTCTCAAATGACAAGTCTTCAATATATAGGAGAAGAAAAGAGGCCTTTTGTCGCCCTTTTACAAGTGACCCATTTGTGTCCTTCTCATTGGGAAGAGCAAGCCGCTCAAAACATCAATGAGCTGCACCCTTTGTCTGTTTGTAAGGCCGCTTCTTCCAGATGATTACATAGTTTGTCTACTCATTAATGCGAAATGAAGAAAACCGATTGCACTGCTAACTGTTTGTGCCTCTTAATGGTCAATTCACAGGCACTGTATCATCTGCCGAAATAACTTCTTGAGTCGGTGCCTTCCTTCGCCACTTGGGCTGTCTGCCTGTTCTTACACTTGGCACTTTATCTTTTCTCTACCTTGTCTTCTTCCTGCTCTTTCAGCCCTTGGGGGTGATCTTCTGGCGGGTCGCTGCATTCTTTGGGCTTTTTCCATAGTTAGCGTTTGGGTGTTTAAAAAAATAACAACATTTTTGCTGGCTTAAATTTGACGGCTTTCGAGACGTCACCGTCCATCGGCAAAAGTCATCGAGTCCTTTTGTTGAATCATCCATTGAACCAAAGTGTTGAACCAAACCATTGAACCAGTTCAATGGTTCAACGAAGTGCACCGAGCCACTTGAACCAAAGCCGAATGATCCGAGCGATGAACTCCTACATTGAACCAAAGGCCATTGAACCGTTGAACTGAACCAAAGCATTGAACCAAGGTTGAACCAAGTGCCGATGAATTTTAAACATTGAACCAAGGCCTTGAACCGGTTCAATGGTTCAAAGATGCCAATTTTTCTATGATTTCCTTTAGACCAGAGCTCGAAGAAGCCTTGTAAAACCTAAAACTCTCTGAACTGATCCTTCATGCGCCAAAGGACTAACCTGCTGAGTCTATAGAAATCGCCAGAACCTGCAGAGTCTGTAAAAATTGCCAGATTCATGCAAAATTGAAAAATAAAAATGGCATAGCACAGCAGGGGCAGAGGGGGACTAATTTTTGGCCTATTGGGCAAAAAATGGTCAACATATTGGTGACTCCCAGGGGAAGCATGCCTGCTATGCTTAAAGGCCAGTTGCCTTGCAGTCCATTGGGCACAAAGCAAGATGCAGCTTGAACAAAGTTAATAACAACCCCAAAAAATCCAAGAATCAAACACGTAGCCTTTTACCCCACACGCAAAGGGAAACACACAAGGCTAAAAACACTACTTGTGAAACTACACTTAGGGAAAGCAGGAAAGACAACTGAAAGTAAACTACTATATACAGCTAACTAAAAATATTTGCCTCCCTCCTGGATCAAAGGGAAAACTTCTTAAGTCCCCTTCCTGGCAAGAAGACTCATGGTGGCAGACAAGTGGCTGAAAGAAAAAGATATTTGGTGACTTGCTCCTCTTGCTTGTCACCTGATTTGGCTTGTATCCGAGTGGAGATTCAAACATGCTTCCAATGTATACACACTTTGTTTGTTTTTGGAAGCTTGCCTCCTATTGGTTCTTCAAGCTGGTGTATCTCATCAAGAAATCAATTGCTACCAGCTCATCACCATAAGCCCTTTGATACGCACCCTTGACTGGCTTGCTCTCTTCTGCCTCATGCTCGGGTTCCATGGTATGACCATCGTCCTTGATGATTTCAAAGAAGATATCTTCAGATTCACTAACCTCCTAAAGAGGTAAATCTGAAAGCCTACAGCCCCCTTGTAAACTTGTTTGAACCCCAATGCTACTTTCTCCACTCTTAACCAGCTCATATCCTCCCTGAAGAATAGTGCAGCCTACCTCAATGTCTTCAAAAGAATCATTCAAAACATGAACAAGAGATTGCCCATGTTTTTCCATGTCACTTAAGGTGATCTCCTCCTCATCCGTACTCATGAAGTCTCTTTGGTCAGTCATAAACTAAGCATAATCTATATCAGGGAAGACCTGATAGCTTTCTTGGAGGTGTATGGATGGAGTATATTCAGACACAAAATCTGCTATTTGGTCTGAAACGTTCATCACACATTCACTGAGGAGACCTGCTCTGGATTCCAACTCTGCAATCTGCCTATCCATATCTTCTTGGAAAAGCCTTTTTTGAAAGTCACAATCATCATCGAGAGCAGGAGCAGCCCCATCTTCTTCAAGGTTTTGAGCAAAACCTTTCTCTTCTTCTTCCTTTCTGCCCCAAGATTCCACTGTTTGCTTCCAACTCATGATCTTGGGATTGAAATCTTACTCCTATGAACAGGGAACAACTTTATCCTCTTCAAGGTCCTGAGCTGGTTCATGATGTTCCTTCTTCCAGCTTGGAATTTGGAGATCATGTTGAAAGACTTGAGGAGGTTGGGGAAGATTTGGGAGGGTATGCTCATGTACATGAAGAGCTGTCTGAAGAGAGGTGTGCTGAAAAGCTAGGCCCACGGGATTGAGGGTAGGATCGATTGATGCATTGGATGAGTCAGAATGAGCAAGTGCCATCTGATAGAAAGGATTTGGCACACAAGAGGGGGCTTTCTTCAAAAAAGGAGGGGGCAGACCTTGGGCCAAAATTTCTTGATTTTTGTCCCTCCACTTTACCAACACTTCATCAATATTGAAATTAGCTTGTGGATCAGTGGAAGGAGTGTTTTTTGGCATCAGCTCCTCTGCAGGGTCTGAAAGCTCCATCACTCTTTCTCTAAGCAGTCTCATCTTGCTTTCTAATTCCTCAATTTGCTTGGCCAGATCATCCTCATTTTGTACTTCTTGGAGCTCGTGGGAAAAACCATAGAGATGGGGAGTGCATGAAGATTGTCATGAAATGCAAGGAGCTTCCTGAGGAAGGGTGGGGGGAACTTGAAAAGGACTAACCTCATCTTGTACCTCACACTCTTGGACAATGTCTTTCTCCTCCTTTCTGTTCCATGACTCGACCATTTTATTCCAGCTCAAGACATTCAGACTGGGCATCTCCTTTGGGGGTGATGGGGCCACAATGTGAGAGGGTAGCAAAGATTTAGATTCCACTTCCCTTGCTGCCAAAATGGACTGCTGCATCTGAAGGTTTGCCAATTCGATTTGTGTATCAAGATTAGCCTTAAACACAAGATTTGTCATTTCAAAACTCTCCTCAACATGATTGGGGAAAGGACTTTGACAGGCTTGACTTGGCTCATAAGCAGGGGCTGTATATGACTGATATGACACTTGGGGCAGTGAGTATGCAGGTTGATAGACTTGGTAAGGCTGCCTCTCATAAATAATCAGCTTCTTCTCCAAAGATGTAATCAAACCACTCACATCCAGCATCTCATTTGTAAGCCTGTGCCAATTGGCTCTTTCAATAGAAGCCCATTCCTTCTTAACCTGATCCAATGCATTCCTCACTTGATGGACGATATGATCAAGAATTTCTTGGCCACATCCCCTTCTGGTGTCAAGATCTATTACATACTTTTCGTATCCCAGCAGTGCTCGTTTGAAGATAGAAACGGGTTGATTGGCAAAGAGACTGGGTTGAGTGGGAGAAGTGACGTAATGAGAAGACTAGGCATAAGGCTGATATAGCTCATGATAGCACTGGGACCGGTCATATTGAACCTGATAAGGATCAACATAAGGCTAGTAAGGATCATAGCCATGCTGGCTAAGGAAAACAGGGTCCATGGCTCTGAACGATGGGGGTATACATACTAGAATATTGTTTCTTGATGGTACGGTACCAAAACTGCTTAACCAGTTGATTTAACTCAGAGTCGCCATTAGTGTTTGATGCAAAAGCCTCCAAAGGCTAGTTGGTCGAAGAACACACCAAAATTCTTCAACTTTGTGGACACAACTTGTCCTAGTTGATCCCACCAGGTGTGCCAGAGGGTACAAGCCAAATCAGGTGACAAGCAAGAGGAGCAAGTCACCAAATCTCCTTTTCTTTCAGCGACTTGTCTGCCACCATGAGTCTTCTTGCCAGGAAGGGGACTTAAGAAGTTTTCCCTTTGATCCAGGAGGGAGGCAAATATTTTTCGTTAGCTGTATATAGTAGTTTGCTTTCAGTTGTCTTTTTTGCTTTCCCTAAGTGCAGTTGCACAGGTAGTGTTTTTAGCCTTGTGTGTTTCCCTTTGCGTGTGGGGTAAAAGGCTCCGTATTTGATTGTTGGGTTTTTTGGGGCTGTTATTAACTTTGTTCAAGCTGCATCTGACTCCGTTCCCAATGGACTTCAAGGCAACTGGTCTTTAAGCATAGTAGGCATGCTTCCCCTAGGAGTCACCAATTTGTTGACTATTTTTTGCCCAACATGCCAAAAATCGATCCCCCTCTGCCCCTGCTGTGCTCAGCCATTTTTATTTTTTGATTTTGCATGAATTTGGTGATTTCTACAGACTCTGCAGGTTCTGGCGATTTCTACAGACTCAGTAGGTTAGTCCTATGGCGCATGAAGGATCAGTTCAGAGAGTTCTGAGTTTTACAAGGCTTCTTCAAGCTCTAGTCTGAAGGAAATCACAGAAAAATTAGCATCTTTGAACCATTGAACCGGTTCAAGGCCTTGGTTCAACGTTTAAACTTGGTTCAACCTTGGTTTAATGCTTCGGTTCAGTTCAATGGTTCAACGGCCTTTGGTTCAATGCAGGAGTTCATCGCTCGAATCATTTGGCTTTGGTTGAAGCGGCTCAGCGCGCTTTGTTGAATCGGTTCAATGGTTTGGTTCAATGGACGATTCAATAAAAGGACCCGATGACTTTTGCTGATGGACGGTGACGTTTCGAAAGCCGTCAAATTAAGCCAGCAAAAAGGCCATTGTTTTTTTAAATGCCCAAGCGCTAACTATGGAAAAATCTCAAGGAACGCAGCGACCCGCTAGAAGATCGCCTCCAAGGGCTGAAAGAGCAGGAAGAAGACAAGGTAGAGAAAAGACAAAGTGCCAAGTGTAAGAACAGGCAGACAACGCAAGTGGCGAAGGAAGGCACCGACTCAAGAAGTTATTTCGACAGATGATACAGTGCCTGTGAATTGACCATTAGGAGGCGCAAACAGCTAGCAGTGCAACTGGTTTTCTTCATTTCGCATTAATGAGTAGACAAACCGTGTAATCATCTACAAGAAGCAGCCTTACAAATAGCAAAGGGCGCAACTCATTGATGTTTTGAGCGGCTTGCTCTTCCCAATGAAAAGGACGCAAATGGGTCACTTGTAAAAAAGGGTGCCAAAAGGCCCCCTTTCTTCTTCTATATATTGGAGACTTGTCATTTGAGAATCATCTTCCACATTTGTAAGGCATAGCCCTTGCAAAATTTCACCTGAATCAATAAACGCATTTTTTACCTCTATCTTGGTTATATATTTTTGTGTATGTCTTGAGTGTTAGTTTGTGTTTAGTCATTGTTTCTTGATGCTTTCACAAGTCCAACACCAACATATCTGTTGTCTACAAGGTGCCATTTCTGCCGCTGACAAGGAGAGCTGTATTTGGAAGTGCAAAAATAGAAGAAATTACTTACAGTGTGCATTTCGCAGCACCTTTGGTGAATCTCTGTTTTCTGTATTTTCCATTAAAGCCTCCTTGCCGAGTTTCTTGCAGCCTAGTCCTTCTGCCAAGTCTGAAGTGTATGTATGTGTTTGTCTGATTTTAAGTGTGATTGTGAGAAGGTCGATTTATTTTGGTGCATCACCTCCTTTAGAGTAGATTTGTTTTCTTGCAATCTTTCTCCTTTTTCATCCCCCCCATTATATAAATACACACACACACACACACACACACACACACACACACACACACACACACACACACATATATATGTTAGCACTTACTGGAACAAATCAGATGCATCAAAGGGAGCTAGCCCTTACCTAGAGACTCTCCCCTCCAGCTTCGCCGGTCCCACAGGTGAGAGGGGAGTTTCCATTGTTGCGTGTGGAAGGCAGGAGCTTGGCCTCCTTGCCCCGGGTGCAATCCACTGCGTCAACACTAAGTTGACCCTCTACTACGCAATCAACCACATTGACTTCTCTCACCTTTTGCAACTGAGTCATCAAATTTGACTATGTTCAAAAGTTGCAATGACTTTTCAATCATTCACCATAAATGTCTTAGGCATTTATTGGTCTAATTATTTCCTACCTTGTATCCTATTTTACCCCTAGTTTAAATAAAAAATTCTTAGGACAATTTTTGGTATCTACATTATGCCTAATATCTACTTTTATATATCTACTTTAATTTCAATTAAAGTTACCAATATTTTTGAAATTAATGCACCACTTATCTGAATTGCACTGGTTGTGGCTATTAGGCATCCTCCACATCGAAGTTGTCCTCTCTTCACCATGGTTGCTCTCTAGACTCAACTGGGTCTCTCAGAGCAATACTTTATCATAATAGTAAAAATAAAAAATGAATTAATTTTCACCCTATTTATATTTACTATTCAAAATTATTTACCTATCAATTATTTACCAATAGATTTCATTTTTCACTCATAACTTTGTTTTTATTAGCTCTTTTTTCTTTATAATTTTAAAGTGTTGATTAAGTTTTAGTTATTTAGTGTCTCTATAACTTCTTGATGATTAATATCCACCCCTTCCTTCCCTCGTCCCCCTTTATTTTATTTTTTGGTTTTATTAGGTTCCAACTTTAAAAGTTTTAATTAGATTATCATGCCACTCAAGTAGTTTTTTTAAGGTTTTATTAGGTTCCAATTTTAAAAGTTTTAATTAGGTTATTTCATGGTTTTTCATGGTTTTAGTAGTGTTAATGGAGAAGGGAAAGGGGAAGGGGAAGGGGAAGGGGAAGACCAAATATATTTTCTAAATTCATCTAATTTTATGTGGTAATTATTAGTTCTAAAAGAAAACTTATGGATCCATTTAACTTTAATTTAGAATTAGTTTTGAATTCGTTGGCCAAACTTATTATATTTATTAGCATGCCAAAAAAATATATAAGCTTTTTATAAAGTAAAATAACAAAAAATTTAACAGATTACATAAAATAAAGCTATTTGATACAAGTTGATTGGCTGAATTTTTTAATATTATTGTCTTCTTTCACTTGGATCTAAGCTAGACATTTACTTAGAGAGTGTGGATTTCCTAATTTGATGGTTTCACATTGTATCAGAGTAATTCATCAAAGACATTCACCTAAGAGGACGTTCTAAGGTCAAACCCAACCATTATTAAAGGCAAATTGACAACCCCTCTACACAATGCATAAATAGAATATAGGAGGGGAAGGATATAATTGTACAGAAGAGAGCAACATATTCAATCCCTCAGTGCCATGGATAGGCATATACATAGTAGGGGCCTCCTTCATGTGCTTGGGGGGATTAACCCTCGACACCATGGACGAACTCCGCCACAGAAGGCTTTGATTCCCTTACAAATTATTTCCCATCAACTCAACCTCCCTCACGCTGCTCTTAGTAGCGACTAAGCTGACTATAGACCCCTCCTCACCCATGACTACCCTGCAAGACCAGGTCACCAAACTCACAGGCACCGTCTTCATCTACATCATCATCATGGCCTTCTCTATGCCCTCCTTCGCCATCATCTTTGTAGTAACAGTTGTAGTAAATGTGTGTACTCAAATGGCCACCAACGTAATCTACATATTCATCCCAGAGCACATAGTTATCTTAATATGTATGTTACTTCTACTTGGGCTTACATGTTGTTCTACACTTGTAGTGGATACTACCAACACCATTCTCAACAATTAGTACGACTGCAAGGCACCCACTAGGTTACAGAGAACCCAGATGAACTATATAAAAAGCAATGTGGGCAAAGTGTGGCTGATGGCACACTTTGTCATGCCTACCATTGCAGGGGCTTTGACTTGTCTCTATGTTTTGACTCTCATGTACAGGCTAAGATTCACTATTTTTTTTACGCATTTCTGCACTTGCCAATCTGATTATCTTTGGGCCAATTGGCTTGTGGTCGTGTCTCAGACAATTACGATCCTTGTAGGAAGTGTCGCTCCGACACTCATATGGTTCAATGCCACTGGCTATAGTAAATCTGACAGCCTCAAAAATTGCAAAGAGGAATTCGACATGGAAAAATTCTGGGTGCATAGATTAGAGGAATGGAAGGATGATCCCTGCCTGTTTATGTCAATTTTCTAAATCATTCTCTAAGGAAGAGACTTTACCTGCTAAGAAATGCGGTCCTAGACATTTACATACCATTACATAAGATTGAACTTCAGGTAGGTAGTTTTCAATAGGCCATTTTTTTTCAATTTCTTGATTTAATAGAAAACAATCAATTTGAGATCATTCCATACTAGCATTTCTACTCAATTTGGGATCATCCCATAATAACATTTCTAGGAACCAAACAACATATTGAGGTTAAACTCCTCACATAAAACCATTTGGAGCTATAATAACTCTTCCTAGAAAATTTTGTGTAGCTCTCAGCCAAGAGGGAATTTAAATCTGGGTCTTCTTACTGGGATGCTCTACAGCTCTAAGAACTCTTCCTAGAAAATTCTTGTAGCTCTCAACCAAGCGGGAATTTAAATCTGGGTCTTCTTACTTGTAGCTCTCAACCAAGAGGGAATTTAAATCTGGGTCTTCTTACTGGCACGCTCTGCCTCTACCAGTCTTAATTCAACCAAACCAACCAAACAACCTTCATGTCATTATTAACTCTGATACATATTTTTCAGCTTTTAGTTGCTTTATGTTTTTTTTATATTTCGATTTTCTATCAAACTCTATTGAAGATGCACAAAAACTTACTTCATGGAATGGGTACATTATTCATGAGGGGGAGGGAGAGAGCTCTTCCCCTGTTCTGTTCATCTGACAGATTATCCAAACTTCTTTCAGCTGTCGTTCAGATGTTATACTGTTGAATGAAAAAGGGAAAGACTCCGACTAGGGCGTTGCATCACTTTAGTTACATTGATCATTCTTGGATGCTATTGGACATTATTAAAACTGTTCGCCTTGTCTCAGCTCTGCTGGTATTGTTATTTAGGAATCTGCTTTACTACTCTTGCACCAAGGCAAAAAAGGCAATGAATGATTTTGGGTCTAGCAGAGATGGAGGGTTTCTGGATTGGAAGATTCAAGTGGGTTCTATTTCTGATTCAGGCCAAGGGAGTACTGCAGGGGATGTTGGACTTAATAATGATGTAATGCATCTAGAAGGAGAGGATGACTTAGTTTTGTGGATGTCGAACAGTGACCACAAGGATATGGACCGATGGATGGGAAAGGGAAGGAAGGAAGATTATAGAGGATTACTACAATTGTTTTCAAAGTCAAGTGTGTGTGAAGAATTCAGGGGAATGTGCTTATTTGGGAAGCTGGACATCGTTAGAAAATCCAATTTCTAAATTATGGATGCATTTTTTTTTTGGTTTAAAGAAAGATGTGACACAATTCCCTTTTATGATATCAACAGGCCTTTAATTACAATGATCAGATATTTAGTGTTGTAACGTTGTTCTCCTTACATGACTATAGAAATCGATGAGCAGACATTTCTTCGCATTTTCTTCTCTCTTGGATAAAGTAGCACCCATGGATTTTCCTTGACAGCATAAAAAATAAGTTGCTAAATGAAGACAGGATCAAGAACTGAAAGTCGAACCCTGATAAGTAGCTTGCTCATGAGGGATTGTCTGCAAGATATTTTTATTCGCCTGTCAACCCTCAAAATTTGGAAAAAACTGACAAGGTACGCGGAGCATGATATTTTTGTGTCCTACTTCAAGCCAATAACATTTCTTAATGTGTCCTACCTCATGGTAGTACTAAATGTAACCTTCTTGCCATTGGAGCCTTCATTCTGGGAGTGTGGTTTATGTTGATGCTCCTTGCCCTTCTTTTTCCTTTGCCTTTTCTACTTGCTGATAACAATTGTGAAGAAATAATGCATGCAATTTTCAGTTGTCTCAACGGATAGGTGGAATATGCTTAGCTTGAGGAACAACTCAATTTAGATTACATTTATTATATTGAGGAAGAGTATCAGAATTATTAATTTGCAATATTGTTTAATATAAATATTATTAATCTGATTAATCTTGTAATAGGCAGTTGTTATTGCTTTGAAAGGAGATTTATGGATCTATTTAACTTTAACTTATAATTAGTCTTGAATCTATTGACCAATCACATTATATTGATTAACTTGTCAAAAAAAATATAAATCTTTTGCATAGTAAAATAAAAAGTTTTTTACATACTATATAAAATAATGTTATTTAGTGCACGTTGATTGGTTGAATTTTTTTTGTTATTGTTCAGTCTATTTGGATCAAGGTTGGGCATTTACTTCGTCGCAGACACAAGACATATTTGTACAATGTAGATTTGATTTGGCATTGAATGCTATATTTGTTCATGCAATGTGGACTGCTTGGTTTGATGGTTTCGCATTGAATGCCATATTAATTCATTAGAGAATATGGCAATGGTTTATAAAGACCTATTTGTTTGTCTATAATAAAGAAACATACAACATTCATGGAGCTTTGACTTTTTTTAAGTTTATTTTTTCTAACCTTTATTTTTGACTTGACTAGAGTTATTTTGTTCATTCATTGCCTATTTCTATATCAAAATAATGGTAATTCAAGGTGATTGTTTCACAAAATTATGTGATTTTAGGATGGCATTTAAGACAATATCTATATTGAAAGTTAAAGGTCTCATTTTAGTACTTATTGCTTCCATAAACATAACTCAAATTTAGTCCACTATAACACGACTTTCTATATTTTGCAACAACTCAATACATTAATTTGTGCGCATTTCAGCCCTGTATCTATATTTCTAACTTTTTTATGATACACCAATTCTAATTTGATCCCATTAATAAGATTCTATGGTACAACACTAAGCATGAGTATTACATTGCCCATGCTTCTATGCATAACTTAATCACTCAAATTGTAGACAATTCCATTAACTCACCAAGCATTAAGGAAAGATGGATAGCATCATATTTTTGAATTCAAGTCTTATGATTAATTTTTGTGGACAATCTATTTTTCTATTGTTCCTAATCTGCAACATGGAGCAAATCATCTTTTTCGATTAGAATATCATGATTAACTATTTATGAAGAGTCTATTTTTCTATGATATCTAATGTATATGCCTTTTTTATTACAACGTCCTCTCATTCTAGTTATATGCAAAGACACGAGTCTTTTCTAAGTTGGGCATTGAGTAAATGTTTCCTTCCCTTTCGATCACATTACTTTGACAAACCTTTGTTTACCTTTCAATGCTCATGATTAACAATTTATAACATGTCTACACTTGGTCAATAAAAACCCATATACACTCAAGTTAGCTTTTTTCACAAAAATTGGGGACTTGTTGTTTGGTTATGATAAAGGGAAGAAATTATATTCAGAAGCACGCATAAGCTACTAAGGATTCTGATATAGAATTAAAGTAATGAAATATATTAACAATCATCTATCTTATTTTGTAACTTGTAGGGGTCATATCTTGCGCACTTTTGTACATTCAAGATGACTTCAAATATGTAGACAACTCTACAACATTGTATGTATTTGATACTAGTATGTAAAATTTAAACACTTCATCATAAATTGAGTTATTATTATAAATAGGATTAATAAATATTACTTCTGAATTTGATTGGTAATAGGTAACTAATGTGAATATGGTAGTAGTTAAGGCCATCATGGGTGTTGTAGTGGAAGGATAATGTAATGACCATTACAGAAGGAGACCATCACTTCTCACGGCTGATTTTGTGTTTTTGTTTGGAGCAATTCTCATGCTTAATGCATCCATCCTACAATTCTCATCATTGGAATCACTTGTATTAAGAAAAAAACATCGACAAGAAATTATTTAACTCAAAATAATTGTGATTTAAGCTAAATGTTTCTAATTCTTATTTGTTTTATATTATCCTATTTTCCACTGTTCTTTTCCCCTACCTGACTCCCACAAAGACTTGGCGCTAGCGCCCTTATTTTATTTTGATAATATATTTTTTATTTAAAAAAACAATATTAGTGTAATAATTATTACATCATAAGATGTTGTACAATAGTTGTTGTGAGATGGGGTGTAATGGAGTGAATTGTTCACTTTTATATTTGATATTAAATTTGAGAATTTCAACCTTTAATTTGACATTTATTTAACTATTATTGAAAGGTTTTTATTTTTCTTAGAAAAATTAGTAGAAAAAATAGAATAGCTCGACCATATAGTAGAATTTGGAACTTCTTTTTCTTAGAGTATGATTCAAGAAATTGATAAAAAAAATTATCCAAAAATGTTATTCAATATAGTATATACTGGAAATATTAACTCCTTAATAAATAATATTTGTATCAAGAAAAAATAAAAATAATAATAAATTAATCAATCAATATGTGAAAAATTCAATTAAAATTATTTCTTAAAATACAAAAATCAAAATCCAATAATTTTTTTAAATATATATATATATATATATATAATATTATATTATAATAATAATAAAATAAAATGAAGCACTTATCTCTAATTCAAAACGCTCAATCTGATCTACCTTGTCTTGAAAGAATTGATCCCTTACCTTTACTCTCTTAATGTATCCATGGTCTCATCTGAATGTTTGACTTAACGAAGTTTCGTAACGATATATAATTGGTAAAAGAAAACAGACATTAATAAAATACCGAGAAAATTGTTTTTCGTATTCTCAGAAGCAGCTGGCATGCGCCGTTGAACTTGCTTTTGGTCTGAATTCCGGACTAATCTTGGTATAACTAAAAGAAATTGATGAGATATCTCTATCGAATATAAAGATGATTTGAAGGTGGATACCGAACAATAATTGATTTTGAAAAGGAAAGATTCAACTGAGTAACAAGTTTTTTATTGTAGAAGAGTTAGTATCGAGAGGATCAGAAATTTTCTAATAAAATAGTCTTTGTATCAAGAAATTGTATTATTATTAAATAACTTTATTACAACTCTAGATCCCAAAGACATCTTTCATTCATTTCATTCATTCATATCATTTTCAGGGGCTCAGCTGCAAGTTGTATTACGACTCTTGCTCAAGCTGGGATCTTTTATTTGCACTCTTTTATGTGAACAAATGCTCAATCCAATGAACACCCAATTCAACATTCATAATAGAATGGACATGGACTTGGACCTCCTTGTAAAGCATGTAGATGCTGCTTTATCTGTCATAATGATTGACAAGGTATACAGAAATATCAAAACCTTCCTTTACTCTTCATAATTTTAATCATGCTATCTCTGTGGGTAGATATTACAGTGAAATTAAATCTTTAACAAGGTTTACGCCACTTCGTTTAGAACACGCTTCTAATTTTTAGAACGGAAAAGATTTTCACAGGTAAAATAAAATAAAAGTTGTCATCAGTGCCCACCCATAAAAATTTCAAAAATAGAAACTGGTCTCCCATGGAATCCTATAGAAGGAAAAATTAATACTTGCAGGGCTAAAATCAATATTACAACCTGAAATCTTGCTTTTGAATGACAGAGCTTCCGTACTAAAGTGGTCAAAGGTAGCGTTAAATTCTCTGATTTGGTTCAACCTGCTAACTCTGGATTTTCGGACATATTAGAAGGCCGCATCTCGGATGGCTCTAAGAAGTTATTTTCAAATCAGGTACCGTTAAATTTTTAGGAAAATAATTTTCTCGCAGCTGGACTACTGTAACAGCTGAAATACATTTAAAATTTGAGATCTTGGTAGCCTTCAATGCGTCTGTGTTTTTTGATTGAGATTTGGTCATTTCAATAATATTTATACTGTGTTTTGTTTTGAATAGAAATTATTTTCCTTCAGCACATTGGCTACCGATGCAAGAACAGTGGCTGTGGATGTTCTCAGAGGAATGAGTAACATCCACTGGAGTGCAGTTGGGCTGCTGGCAGTGGCAATTGTTCTGGAAAGGCTCGACAAAATTTCCTCAAACGACAGAGAATGTGTAGACCTTCTAAGAGGGATGAGTGACTTGGCTAAATCTATTAAGCAGCTCCAACAAATCAGAGCCCATTTGCATAAGGAGATTAGAGAGAAGATGTCTGAGGGTGTTTATTTGATAATCACTGGAGCAATGATGTGTTGTTCTGTTATTCGATCTAAGAAATTATCCAAGTAAGTTATCATTATCCTCTGCATATATTGTATGCATCCCATAGTTATTATGTTGATGCTTTGAATACAGTAAGAAATGTTTGACACCATATTTTATCTCTTCTTCTATGCTCGGTCATTTTCCTGTTTTTTTCTAAACTGAAACAAAACAAATAAGCATCACAGAGCTACCCTGGAGCAACGATGTGTTCTTCTGTTATTCGATCTAAGAAATTATTCAAGTTACCATTATCCTATGCATATATTCATAGTTATTATGTTGATCCTTTGAATACAGTAAAAAATGCTTGACACCATATTGTTTCTCTTCTTCTGTACTTGGCCATTTCCCCCTTTTTTCAAAACTGAAGCAAAACAAATAGGCATCACAGAGCTACTTGTGATTGTGCCTCTCAGTCAAATTCGTCTGTTTAATTACTGGCCATTCAAACCTCAACAAGAACCCAAGTAAATAACTTAAGAGATATATGAAAATCCAGGTACTAAAAGCCCCTTGGATCCATCATAGATTAACTCTCTGCATCTCACCTATCACAGCAATAAAGTAGGATCATATACCATCCCATCATTAACAAAATTAAATCCCAACTTATATTTAAATAAACTAGGATTATGCATCGAAGGACCAAGCACACTGTTTACAAATATCAGGACAACAAAATATTATTGACCTCCAATTCATAGGAAAGATACTAGTCATTAATAATTATTTAGATTGTTGGAAGAATTTACAATCCCAATGATATGCTTAAGGTCCCCTTGTTTGCCACTGCAAACCTTGGAGAGTTCTTCCTCTCAAGGCCTAACCTTGCCTAGCTTTGCTAGATAGGACTTATATAAAAACCCCTGAAAACCTGAGTTAACAAGAACATATGCCATATAGTGTTGATCATCATCTAAATTAAGCTTATCAACTTTCATTACTTCAATGGGCATTTTTTATTTCCCAACAGTGTCTTATTTGGGCTTTAAAAGACTATAATCTCCAGCGTAACAAAGACTGATGGAACATTATGCCAGACATATTATCTTCATCTGATTCCCAGATTTTGAAGTTTTGCATTGATTTTATCTGCTAAACCATTGTACAGGTTTATGTTGTCTACAAAAGTACGTGAAGAGCTTATTTTACTAAGAGGGCAAGTAGATCGTATGTTCAGAGATCTTATGTTCCAAGTGCAATTGAAGACCTTGTCTTCTTTAACTTTGTATGCATCACCTCAATCCTCTCCACAAGATTCAGGTAATCGATTTCTCACTATATGTTCTCTCATTTTTCTTTAAAGATTCAAGGTTTATGATTAACTTCTTAGTTGGAATTCCTACTATATTTTAAGTATTTATCCTTGCATAAGCAGATGGGATTTGGTTGCAATCTGACAAAGCTGTAGCTGAAACTTCACCCCAAGGACAAATTCATAGAAATGCACTTTCTTTCAACTCACAGCAAACAAACAACCACCAGCCCTTTCAGTGGAATCATGGCTGCTCTTCAACAATTGATAGCCGTAAGAACCCTAGTCATTATCAAAGGAAAGGAATAATATCACGCATTGTTCAGGGAATCAGAGGAGTCAGAAAAACAGCAGGTGATGAAAAATATGAACACTTCGTCATGAAACTCGGAATGAAGGATTTGGATCGAGGCACAACTCTGTTCCCATACCATGAAATTCAGATTGCATGTCGAGATTTTCACCCAGATAATAAGATAGGAGAAGGGGGATTTGGTTCTGTTTATAAGGTAATCAATTGAAAACTAATAATTCACATTTGACCCTAATGATTATATATGGCAAGGTTTATAGTGATGTAGAATGTATACTACAGGGGACTTTAGGAGATGGTAAGCAGTTGGCAATAAAGAGACTATCCGAACAAGGAAAGAATTTATTTATGAATGAATGGGACATCGCTTCACGTTTACAACATCGTAACATTATAAAGTTTTTCGGCTGTTGCATAAAAGGAGAGGAGACATTGCTCATCTACGAATATGTGCCTAGAGGAATCCTTCTACAGTTTTTCGGTAAGTGAAGAAAAACCATTGTTTCATTCATGGATTTTAAAACGGATTTTATATATGGTATGAATGCATACATACAATTTTGACCGCAATTGCAGATCCTTTAAAGGTCCATGTCCTTGATTGGAGAAATCAGTTGAATATATTACGAGGAGTAGCGCGTGGGCTGGCATATCTTCACGAGGACTCTGGGTTTCGCATAGTGCATAGAGATATAAAACCCCATAATATATTGCTCGATGAGAATTTGAATGCCAAGATTGCAGATTTTGGGTTGGCAGTAGTCTTACCTGAAAATGATAGCAATCAAAATATATCAGTCGCTGGAACAGAGTAAGACTGTCATAAATTCTCAAATTTGCAGGATGAAATTACACTTGTGCTAATTTGACAAGTGTTCTAATTTTGGCTTGTGCAGGGGTTATATAGCTCCGGAATGTAAGTCTGATGGTCATGTAACAGACAAAGTGGATGTTTTCAGCTTCGGTGTGGTGGTATTAGAAATGGTGTCTGGCAGAAGATGTGTGAAGTTTAATTCCTCCTTTCCGGGGCTTGTAATGTGGGTGGGTATATAACCTCAAAAAAAATTATCGTAAAGAAGTTTGCTTAATTGTTTAATGTGAAACTGCTTTTGTGCAACAGGCATGGAATCTTCACGAGGAGAATCGCCATATCGATCTGGTTGACAGCAGATTACTTTGTAGCAACAATTTTGACTCCAGAATTATAGTGAGGGTGATATTGATTGCCCTTTTGTGCACTCAAGAGGCAAGGTTGAGGCCTTCCATGTAAAAGGTATCACTCATGCTCTCACTGTCTAGTGGGGAAGAAATTGGCATGGCTACCCCAATCAAGCCAGATTATCTCTACAACAACTAATCAGCCACCCCGTCCTTATTATTGTAGTGAAACGCCTGTAACAACCCAGAGTTTTATTCCTAAAGTTTACTAAAAATACCATGTATACATTTAAAAAAAATTGATATAAAATCCGAACTCAACAGCTCCATTCGAATTTCCTTTATAATTTTACAAGAATAATACATTAATAGAGCACTGAACTGTGTTTTGAAGATTTTTCACTTGATCAAGAACTCATAAGAAATTAATTTAGAGGTTTCATCTTACACTTTCCCTCATTTCATACTTTTTGATTTGAACTCAAAATACCCTTACCAACCACCATGTATAGTATGTTTTACAACATCCTTGGAGCTACCTCAAGGTGTCTTCACTCTTGCTGACTTCTCACATTATTAATTTTAATATTGCCATGCAATTAAAACTCTCTGAAAAAATGGCCATTTCAAACAGAACAAGGATCTCCCAAAAAGTATTTTCATATACCTGATTGGGTACAGATCAGTCACAGTGACAAATATTAGAAAGAGAAACTTGATTCCTATAACTATGAAAAATAGTTTACATCTTTTCTTATAGCAACAAATCCATTTAGGTTTGAAGGATTTGCAATTATATATAAACATCGTTGATTAATTCAACCCTCAACTTATTCATCCTAGATTTTCAACTTAGGGGAGATATATAATAATGCTTCTCTGCTTGACATAGACACAGTTACTTCATCTGAGGCCTTTGTTAGATGTGAAGGAAGATTGTCATTTAAGGTGGAATAGCAAGTAATTCATCGTTCCCCTCTTCTCCAAGTCAATGTAACAGCGGTGTGCTGATTTTCTTTTTAGTATTTAATTAATTATGCAACTTGTAAATCATATCTTGGTTATCCTCATTATTCAACGCATGACAGAGAAGGAGCGTGTTCATAGTTTTCCATATTCATCATTCTATCCAATTCCTATTCCATCACATAAGAATTTAGTCACAAATGATTCTACAATGTATAAAAATTTGTATTTGCAGAGAAGGAGCCTGTTCATAGTTTTCCATATCCATCATTCTATCGAGTTCCTATTCCATCACTTAAGAATTTAGTCACAATGATTCTACAATGTATAAAAATTTGTATTTGCAAGCTACAACACTTTTAATAGGTTAGTTTTTTTATTTTTTTTTCGAATCCACATGTGTTTAAGTCATCTCAAGAAAACCTCTATGAATAGTCACTGCATTAATGACATTTTTCCTAGTATATGTTACTAATATTTTCAAGGTAAGGGAACCCACAACTAACAAGGTTTATGTGATCTGTTTATCCTTCCATTGTACAGTTGAATACCAAATCTATAAGTCAGGACACCAATAACAGAGCACAATCACAAAATAAAAAACCAAAAACAGCATTCTTCAATCATGGGTTATTTCTCGGGAGTAAAAACAATCTTATGAAAAACTCATGAAAGGACCTTCATGTACACCCTTTAAGTCCAATATATCTTCCCATGTCACAGATATTACTCAAACAGAATTCATTAAACAAGGGTTATTTCTCAGGGGTTAAAATATTGTACGACCAACTTATGAACAGGCCTTTATGATACACTCTTAATTCCAATACATTTTCCCATTTTACAGATTAGTGAAACATTCTGAATCTTAAATCCATATTCACAACATTGTAGTTGCTATCATGCATTTATATTCCATGCTTCGAAATATATTGATTGAACAGTAACACTTTGTTTGGCTTCCTAACAGGCAAACAGATTCAACTCATTTCATGTGCAGTTTTTCGATTGAAATCATTCATAATCGATGCCAATTACATACTGGTTATGATAAAACATGTATGCATGGCATAAATTGATTATAAGTTTTCTAAAAGTCAACAAAGGTTAGCCCTCGTTAACATCTGTTTTACACTAAGCCATTTATAAGTAAACTAATGGCAACCACATTCATGCAAGCCATCCCTTGCTTGTACTCACAGGTGGATGAAACCATAAACGCTCAAATTAGAAGATATTCCTAACATCATTCACTGTGAATGCTTATTTCTCTTCTGCGTCAGCATTCAAGTATCTATTAACACACTTTAACTTTGCCTTGAAAGGAGCAAAGTACAAAGTGTCATACTTTACTGTAATCAAGATCATAAAAATTTAGTTGTGGTCAAAATATCTCTAGCGAATGATCCCCCCTACAGTGTTAGCATTCTAGTTACTCGTATTATCACTTTTTGGGTGACACTCTTCAGTGTGTTCACTAAATCTGATAGACTCAATCACAACCTGCAATCATTTATAACAAGAACATTCCAACACGGGTCAAGAACACCATACCATGTTTTCAACAAAATTATTTAACAATAAAAATCTGATCTTACATACAATCAACACATTTCTTTCAGAATACACGACAATGATTATTTGGAGTCTACAGGAAAACTGTCAATCAACATAGAAAGGACCAGTCTGCAAACTTTGGATAATTTGTTCATCAAAACATCTTAGAACATGAAACAAAGTATGGAAGACATGATGAGAAGTCAACACCTAGAAGAGTCCACCTCAACAACTAGTTTGTACGAAATTTCTCAAACCAAGGGAAAACCGATAGGGTGCACAGATTAATAGGTAGTTTTGGAGGTTGAACTTCAAATGGATGATTCATAAAGCTCAGACCTTCATTACCAAACTTATTGCTAAGAAAATGGAGCTACTTGAATGTAATATCACCTCCCAAAAATATTTGCCCTGAACACCCTTGTGTTACCGTACCAAGCAAAAACTTGAGTGTCACTTCAATATGCCAAGGGCAAAAATGTAGCAAAACAATTTTGGGCCAAAAATGGCACTTCCAAAGCAACTCAAACATGGAAGTGAGTGTGGGGACGCTGAAGAGACATTTTTCACCATTTTTCAAGTGGCATACCTCCCAAGGAGGCCATACAAGTGCCATTTGCTTCCATTTTTTAGGAAAACTGACTTTTCTCTTAACAACATGCAATATTTTCAGTTATGTGAGTTTCCTAAGACTTCTAAGGACACATGGGTCATGACATCACCTTTTAACACTTGTACATTTTTCAAAAAACCCATACAAAGCATTAAATGCACTATTTTTTACCTTTTAAATGACCCAAATTGATAAATGGACTTAGAAACTAATTGACTAAAGCTAGTACAACATTCATTGACATCAAATGACTTATAAAACATCTCATGACAATGCATTATACCTCTTACAAGTATAAAAATCAATTTTTTTTACTAGGGGTGTCCCAATTTGACCTAAAAGTCAAATTTGGTCAACAGTAAACATAATTGGCACATGTTTGAAATTGTTCACAGAAAGAAGCAAACTAGGTTAACATGTCTCAATGGCTTTGTTTTTATGTGATACAATCTTCATCTTCGCATGAGACAAGTGGAGGGGGTTAGAGAGTCATGAGGCAATTGACTTGGATGATATCGATCCATATGTCGACTGAATTGTTGATGATGAGCAATCCATGTTTACAGAGGAGAAGATTGCATCTTTGGAGAAGAAAGTAGAGGAAGCAATAACATCAATGGTATCAAAGGCATCATGATAGGTTAGTTAGGATGTAAATGATATCTTTGTGGATGATGTTGTTGAAAATGAGGAATCTTTACTTCCACTTTCATAGGGTAGAAGACTAGGCATTTGGAGATGATATTCATATTATTATTATATTGGTACCTTGATGAGAATAGTATATGGCTCTGTGAGCATTGTAATTTTTACTTTGTACTCTTTGTTGCGCTAAAAATGATCATTGTACTCTATTTTTGTTTAAAATTAATATATAAAATATACTTGTGTTCTCTAAATTCATTTCTTATGTCATTTAATGGTGTTTAACATGATATTTAAGTTTATATTATGATTTTTAATTTATTTTTGTGGCGATAAAGTTGTCGAGTAACTGCCAAGTCTTGAGTTCGAGTGAAAATTTTGGGCTATCAAGTAATTCCCTAGAATGAGTTTTTAAACAATCATTGAAAGTACAAAAGAATTTCATATCATAAGGAATACCAAAACTAGGGCATTCTTTGAGTACTTTGATTATGAACATCCCCCTCCAAAAGTGCATTCTAATTGTGGGGCTTCTAGAGGTCCCTTCTACTTTGGATCAGGGCCCTCTCCATCTTCCATTATGTTCTTTGGCATTTGAGGAATAAGACATCATATTAGGACATTCTAATCCCTAGTTTGATCTTCAGTTTATCTAGTGCTACCCACATGAGTTGCTTAACATTTGTGTGCTCTTTCCTACTCATCTTGTTCATGAATGGCTTCCTATACTAAGTACTTTATTGGATCATAGAGAAAAACCTTCTTGATAACCTAAAGGTGACACTATTGATAGTCATTGTTTAAAGGTTATTATCAAGATAGAGGAAGAAAGAGAACATACGGATGACCTTGACCACCTAAATATTGAAAATTTAGTAGTAAAGAGAATATTAGAAGATGTGTAGAGTGATAACCATAAATACTATAGTGAATTATTGCAGATAAAAGAGGTAAATATTAGAACTTATCCTGAGCCTAAGCTTACAAAGATCAAATACTATTGATCTAATATAGAGATGGCTTGCATTATAGAATTACCAAAGGGATTCCATGACTTATTCTCAAGGAATTATAATGAAATGAAAGGGGTCCACCATTCACTAGAAAATATGGTTATAAAGTTGTTTGACAACACTGGGCTAGTCAAGAAAAGACCCTATCAAACGAATTAGACCCTATATGCAAAAGTAAACGAGGAGATAGAAAAAATGCTTAATGCCAAAGTAATCTATTTGGTGGAGGAATCCGACTGGACTAGCCCCATGGTCTTGTGTATCAAAAAATATGGGTGGTGTAGGGTTTACGTGGATTTCCACTAAATAAATGAAGAATGTGTTACCAACCCTTTTCCCATGCCATTTACCAATGAGATTTTAGAAGGGGTAGTGGATTGTGAGATATACACATCCAACAACAAATTATCACTGTACCACCAAGTTCAAATTGTGAAGGAAGACAAGGCAAAAATTACTTTTGCTACAAAATGGGGATCATTTGCATATAATGGCATGCCCCTTGATCTAAAGAATACACTAACAGTCTTTTCATGCATAGTAGTTGAGGAATTTAAGGACTTTAAACACAGATTCTTCCATGTTTACTTGGATGATTAGATAGTTTATGGGTTGGTGAAGGATCATCATCAAAATTTGTGCTTAATGATTAAAAAATACAACTGTAAATTTCTTTAAATCTAAAAGTAGTGCCTCTTTACTACACTTTAAAACATTACTTAGGTACGTGATATGCAAGGAAAGAATGCTAGTGGATCTGGGAAAAATAGGGGTTATTCTATAATTGGAACCTTCATGGACCCAAAGAGATGTGTGTACATTTCTTAGACATACCAAATATTATTGCAAGTTCATCACAAACTATGTGCAAATCGTATGACCTATGGAGGAGCTTCTAAAGAAGGATAGTTCATCTGTATGGACCGATGGACATCAAAAGCCCTTGGAGACTCTCAAAGAGAAGCTTGCCAACACACGAGTCCTTCAGTTCCCAAACTAAATGATGCCATTTTACATGTTCATGTCAATACTTCTAGGATGGCAGTTGGTGCAATCCTTGCACATCCTAGGGAAGGTAAGGTTGATTTTGCCATCTATTATGCAAGTAGTAAATTGTTTCAAAAAAAGCACAATTATATCATCACAAAGTGGAAGCATTATAAATGGTGCATGCATTACAGACATTCCTTAATATATCTTGGTAACACAATTTATATTCCAAATATAAACTAGGGGGCCTTCTAGTACTTGGTAAATAAGCACGTGTTACATGGTAAGATTTGTAGGTGGATTGTGTTATTTTAGTAGTTTCAATTCACAATAGTTGTAAATTTTGGAAAGCACAATCATGATCCAAAATGGCACCAAGTGATTGGTTGATAAAATAGAAGCATCAACTTACGATAATGATTTCACCTTATCAACTCATTGGTGAATTATATAGGTGAGGATGCAAAGAAGTCCTACGAAGATGTGTTTTAGAACATGAGAATGAATAAGTATTGTGTGACTACTACTATGCATAGGATCTTATTTGTAAGGTTGTGATGGTCTATTTTGTATAGAGATGCCACTAATTTTTGACAAAAATGTGACATTTGCTAGTGAATTGAAAAGCCAAATAAAAGGGATGAAATTTTATTGATCCCCATTATCATGCAAGAATCATTTGAGAAATGGGAAATTTGTTTATTTTGACCTGTAAATCTAGAAGGTGCAGAAGGTGTATGATACATCATCATTACAACAAACTATCTCACTAGGTGGGCAAAAGTGACTCCCACTAAATTGCACAGTCGCAATAATAACCAAGTTTCTCTGACAAAACATCATCAACAGGTGCTCGTAAATTTTTTCAAGTGATAGAGGTAGCTATTTTTTGGTGTGCTTAGAAATAGTGTACATATTGCTAAGAGAATTTATGATTGTGGACAAGACTATGCCCTATCACCCACAAGCCAATGACAGGGTTGAAACATTTAGCAAGATATTGCTAATTGCACTCACAAAGATTTGTGTTGTGGGATGCAAAGGATAAGATGATAGTCTCAACAATTTATTGAAATACCAGATAACCTACAAAATGCTAAATAAGACAACATTGTTTTAATTAGTGTTTGGGAAGGAGGCACTCCTTCCTATGGAGTTCTTAGTACTTTCTCTACACATTACACAAGTAGGATATGTATACACACAATATATTAGATTTAATTTATCTTGATAAGAGAATATAGGACCTAGCTAGGGTTATTGTGTGGTATTGCTTGATTAGAGGATTTGAAACCCTCTCTAGTGATATTGTGTGGTAAGAGACCCCTTAGTTAGGTCTAGCAGATCCATATTGATCATGACCCCATTGTTCTAAATGTACCAACAAATAGAAGGGTTAGTTTGATTTATCTTCTCCATGTTATGATTGACTTGTAGATCAGCTTCACTTTCCCTTGTATACATTTTGATGAACCCGATTTAAACTAACCCTTGCAGGGTTTTTTTCATGCTTTTATTTATTATCATTTATTATTTATTTCATTTTTTGAATCACTAGATCAAATCTATTAACTCAATCTAACTTTCTATATGTAGGTTTAATAACAATCAATCAGATCGACTATGTTTTTATTTATCTAACAACTCCACAAAGTTTTACCAGAATATTCTAATATGTTTTTTAAATACACATATTTAATAATAAGATTTCTCCACAGGAAATCCTAACTAGTGATCTTTAACTCATTGTATTTTTTTAGTTAACCATTAAGGTTTTAGCTAATCCACTTAGCTAAGGATCACTATGAACATAAATAAAAATTATGAACAAAATTGAATAACTATAAATACTACATCAAATATAAATATAATAGTACACTTTCAGTCATCGCTGATACATCATTACAACCTTTGTTGTATAAGCATAATGAATACAAGATATAATTTTTAACAATACAATAATTATATCAATATTAATTAAAATATGATACAAAAATGCTTTAAACAGAGTCTTCATGACTCTATACTCTCAATGACTCAAGTATTAATATGTAATCTCAAGTGTAGTCTCATGTATAGTACTCTAGCTGAGAGGAAGAGTATCATTCAAACATTTTTTCACACCAACCACAAACCATAGATCCCCCACACTATCTCCCAACTAGGAGATGAATATCTCTTCATGGATGAATAGATAATGATGGTACAAAAATCTAGATAAATAAATCAGAACCCATGTGTTGAAAATATCTAATACATAATGTGTACCATAAATAAATCCATTCTAAAATGATATCTCACAACTATGAAAACTATATCAACATATGAAATTACAATGTCTAATCAACATTATTTTAGCCAAAAAATTTAATACTACATAATATTTAGGATCTGTCAAATTTATACACACAATTTGATTGAATTACTCCTTATCTTGCATTGATGGTGCTAATTAAACCAGTGAAATCCATTCACTACTTAATTACTATCATGAATGTGAGATTTAATAAATAAATAAGTAATTTTAAAACTAAGAGATTCATTCATAATATTACATTTTAGCTAATTTAAAATTAAACTAAAAAATATCATTTACATTCATTTAATCCGTCAAATGAATTGAATGAACTCCAAACATCAAATGTATTCTCAATAATAAACAAAATAGAAAAATAGTATTCAACAACATATCATCTAGGTAATATTTATTTAGACCATCAGTTACTTTAATCATAAACAACTTATAACATTATTTCTCCATGAAATAATATTATAATTTTGGCTAATTTAATGGTTTATATTCTACATAGAACAATCAAGTCAAAACATACTTTGTTTTATATTTCACTCAAAAATATCATTTTCTATGTTTTAACCAAATACAACAAGCATTAACCACTCACTGTCATTATAGCTGCATTTATAATAAGCATTTGTACACCTCATGGTAACAATGCATAGCACAACTGAGTGTGTGCGTGTGTGTGATTTAATCATATTTAATTTAATACAGTGCCTTATTGTATGTTTTACAATCCTTTAATGTATGTTTTACCAAATTATACACACACACACACACACACACCGTACATCTACCATTTTGTATGCAAAATACCCCTAAGGTGACATCCACTATCATATCCATTTATTTTAAATAGTCCCATAACTATATCATAAATGAAATGAATTCATATACTTGTTTTTATGAAACCTACATATTTCATAC